>OY986437.1:36078062-36650562 GCA_963920525.1 Dichetophora obliterata | reverse complement strand
TTATTATTATTATTATTATTATTATTATTATTATTATTATTATTATTATTATTATTATTATTATTATTATTATTATTATTATTATTATTATTATTATTATTATTATTATTATTATTATTATTATTATTATTATTATTATTATTATTATTATTATTATTATTATTATTATTATTATTATTATTATTATTATTATTATTATTATTATTATTATTATTATTATTATTATTATTATTATTATTATTATTATTATTATTATTATTATTATTAATATTATTATTATTATTATTATTATTATTATTATTATTATTATTATTATTATTATTATTATTATTATTATTATTATTATTATTATTATTATTATTATTATTATTATTATTATTATTATTATTATTATTATTATTATTATTATTATTATTATTATTATTATTATTATTATTATTATTATTATTATTATTATTATTATTATTATTATTATTATTATTATTATTATTATTATTATTATTATTATTATTATTATTATTATTATTATTATTATTATTATTATTATTATTATTATTATTATTATTATTATTATTATTATTATTATTATTATTATTATTATTATTATTATTATTGTTATTATTATTATTATTATTATTATTATTATTATTATTATTATTATTATTATTATTATTATTATTATTATTATTATTATTATTATTATTATTATTATTATTATTATTATTATTATTATTATTATTATTATTATTATTATTATTATTATTATTATTATTATTATTATTATTATTATTATTATTATTATTATTATTATTATTATTATTATTATTATTATTATTATTATTATTATTATTATTATTATTATTATTATTATTATTATTATTATTATTATTATTATTATTATTATTATTATTATTATTATTATTATTATTATTATTATTATTATTATAATTATTATTATTATTATTATTATTATTATTATTATTATTATTATTATTATTATTATTATTATTATTATTATTATTATTATTATTATTATTATTATTATTATTATTATTATTATTATTATTATTATTATTATTATTATTATTATTATTATTATTATTATTATTATTATTATTATTATTATTATTATTATTATTATTATTATTATTATTATTATTATTATTATTATTATTATTATTATTATTATTATTATTATTATTATTATTATTATTATTATTATTATTATTATTATTATTATTATTATTATTATTATTATTATTATTATTATTATTATTATTATTATTATTATTATTATTATTATTATTATTATTATTATTATTATTATTATTATTATTATTATTATTATTATTATTATTATTATTATTATTATTATTATTATTATTATTATTATTATTTGTATTATTATTATTATTATTATTATTATTATTCCCGCAAGGGAGGATTATATTCATGCAATCCTTCGGGCCTTACGAACCCGCGGACCCTAGTTACAAAAAATCCAGAAGCGTCTGACCCATATTGGGCGGCTTTCTGGTCTGCGTCTGTACCGTAGCGGTCGGCAGTATCAAAACTTAGGTGTCGCCTAAGGACTCATTTCTGAAGCGAACCTTGTCCCTCCGGGAAGAAAAGTCATCGCAGTCGACAGACCAAACGCGTCGCCGTCTAGGGATCAATTCCCGAAGTGAGCCTTTTCTTTCTGGAGGGAGAAGTTATTGCGGCCGGCAGACCAAATGCGTCGTCGTCTAGGGACCAATTCCCGAAGCGGACCCTTTTCTTCCGAGGTTTAAAGTGATCGCAGTCGGTAGACCGAATGCGTCGCCTTCTAGGGATCATTTCCCGAAGCGAACCTTTTCCTTTCGGGAAAATTAGTGGTCGCAGTCGACAGATCAAATGCGTCGCCGCCTAGGGACTAAGCCCAGGGACGAACCCCTTTCCTTTCAGCCTGATGACAACCCGGAAAGAACATTGATTATGATTTGGACACGATATTGACTATTTGCTATGGGCTGGAGGCTGCAGTATTCTGTTACCTTAGTAAGCAAAAGTGACATTTTGTTGAAATGGCTTTCAGGCAAATGCTGCAGCCACCTCCGTCCCGTTAAAACTGTGGCTAGGCTTCGAGTACGTTCTGAACAAGTCGCCGTTAAGTTGGTGGTCCAGGTACAGTTGAGAGTGACTCCTGTTTTTACGCTTAGATTCCGGCTCTGAACATAGGCTCCCATAAAGACCTATGTCAACCCTTGCGTGACCTCACTGCTTGCAAAGACAACCACGGGGATTGCTTGAAGCGACTGGACAAATCATGGGAAGATAGCGGCTCGAAGCGGGGACCCAACAGAAATTACTTCACAACAACAAACAAAACAACAACAATTTGATGAAGAACCTGCAGGTATATTTGTAGGGAGCAAAAAGACACAGCGATCGCCGCCAAAAGGTTGCACTGCAGAAGCGCTGCTGATGCAAAAAGAAGCGACGCCATCGAAACCAGAGAATACTGTCATAACTCCAAGCAACTGTGATGTGGCGCCCCTCCCGACTAGATACAGCACGCCAATCTCTTCACCAGCTCCGGCAATTCATAGCTCACCACGTCAGGAGTTCATTTAAAAAATGAGAGCATCAGAGGAAGAATCGCTTCAAGAGTGCAGAAAAGTGCTCAGGAAGATGAAAGCGGCCATGATAAGGCAGAAAAATGTCAACATGGACATTAAGAACGGGGTTTCAGAGCTTGACGAATTGCTTGATGTGATTGCTAGCTACAGAAGAAACTGGACAGGAGCAGAGAAAGAGGGAAAGCTTGCTGAAGCTGCTAAACGCCAGCCGTCAGCCCAAGTATCAACACCTATGACGACAAACGCAAAATGAGCTGCTTCAAGTCCGTTAGCGCAAGGGACTAAAAAGAGGCCTAAAGAAACGGAAGCTGTAACAAACGAAACAAGTAGAGATCCAGAAGAAGATGCACAATGGAAGACTGTAACACACAAAAAGAAAAAATCAAAAGTATTACAGCAACAAGCCGAAAAAGAGAACAAGAAAGAAAAAATGAAGGGAGAAGGTAAACAAAAACAAGTACGCCTGCGACAAAAACCAGAGGTACCTTGTCAACAAAACGATAAAGAGAAGAAGGATGGAAGCAAGAGAGGAGGAAGGAAGCAGATTAAAGCACGCCCCCGAGAAAAACCAGTTGCAGTTCTGGTTCAACCAGCAGACGGCCACAGCTACGCCGACACTTTAAAGAATCTGCGACAGAGGGTAAAACCAGAAATCTCAGACATTGCCATCCGCTCGATCCGGAAAACGAAAACTGGAGCCATTCTTTTAGAATTGGGAAAAGGCGGAAACAAGGATGAATTCCGAGAGGCAATAAAAAAAACACTGGGAGATGATGCAACCGTTACTGATCTTAAGCCAACGGTGACAATCGAAGTACGCGACCTGGATAGCTTTACCGACAAAGACGAGGTAGTAGTCGCCATTAAAAAAGCGCTCAAAAACCCAGGAGCAGAGGTGGGAGTAGCTATATCGCGCACTGACAGCAGAGAACAACGACGTGCATACGTTACGCTTCCAACGGAAAGTGCAAATGTCATCCTAAAAGAACGGCGTGTACTTATCGGCTGGACAAGTTGCAGAGTAAAATATCTTGAAGATACTAAGCGCTGCTACAGATGCTTCGGCACTGGACATGTCCAGTCAAGCTGCACTGGCCCTGATCGGAAAGGCCAAGGCTTATGTATACGCTGTGGAGAAGCAGGACACAAGCTAAAAGAATGCAGCAACCCTCCAAAATGCTGCTTATGCCATCATGAGGGCCGGGCTTCAGTAGACCACCTACCGGGCTCCCGCAAGTGTGAAGCCAATAAGAAGAAATGAGAATACTTCAGGCGAATATGCATAGAAGTAGGACGGCAGACGCTCTTCTCTCGCAGCTGGTTCTAGATAGAGATGCAGATGTTGTTATTATCAGCGAACAATACAAAGAAAAAATAAGCGGAATCTGGGTGGAAGACTGCTCAAAGACAGCAGCCATTTGGCTCCCGGCTGAGAGCAAGCTCCGAATAAAGGGAAGCGGTGCAGGAAACGGCTTCGTTTGGATTCTTGGCCACAACTTTACCCTAATGAGTTGCTACTTGACCCCCAGCGATAATATAGAAGACTTTCAGGCCAAACTCGACTGCATAGAAGACAAAATTCTGCAGATCGGAGGAGAGTTTATTGTCGCAGGAGACTTTAATTCGCAGGCGATTGAATGGGGTATGCCTTCAACCAATCATAGAGGAAGACGAGTTCTAGATATGATTGCCAGGCAAGGCCAAGTAGTCGCAAATACTGGAACTGCCACCACTTTCCGAAGACCGGGATGCAATGCTACAACTCCAGATATCACACTAGTATCTGAGAAAATGGCTCACAGGCTAAAATCGTGGAAAGTCCTTGAAGACTTTACAGGCAGCGACCACCAATACATATCATACTGTGTAAATATGTCAAGTCGCCCTGCTCGAAGCACCGCCAAAAAGAGCACACGCAAGTGGAATGCCTCTAAATTGAACCCAGACGCTTTTCTTGCCGAAATAGATGCAAACCCCCAAATAAGTTTTGCTTCAAATAACGCAAGGTCCATAGTAAACCAAACTATGAGAACAATCGAGAGAGCTTGCGAAAAGTCAATGCCGAAAATAAAAACATGTAGGCACAAAAACTCCATCTACTGGTGGACGGAAGAAATAGCGCAACTGAGACAAGCATGCTTGCAGAGTCGGAGAAGGTATACCAGAGCAAGACGCTTAGGTGCAGCTTTATCCGAAAATGATGAGTTTAAGATAGCCAAGAACAACCTCAAACAAGCTATCATATCGAGCAAAAAAAGAAAGTGGGAGGACCTCCGAAATGACATTAACAACGACCCCTGGGGGCTCGGATACAAGATTGTTATGCGAAAGCTCGTATCAAAACCACCAATGCTTGAGTTAGAAGCAGATAAAATGGACAACATCGTAAATGTCCTTTTTCCCACGCATGACGTAACAGAAGAAGTCTTGGAGATCCCTCAGGATGATTCGCCTCCACTTTTTACAGAAGACGAGCTCAAGCTAGCCGCGAGAACGCTTAAAAATAAAAAAGCACCCGGCCTTGACGGCGTCCCATCAGAGATTTTGAAAATTCTCGCAATCTCGAGACCCAACGTACTGCTAAGCATGTACAACGCTTGCTTAACAGAAGGCATTTTTCCAGAAATATGGAAGAGACAAAGTCTTGTACTCATCAGCAAGGGAAAAGGAAACCCAGAGTCTCCTTCGGCCTATAGACCCCTTTGCATGCTTGACACATCTGGTAAGCTACTAGAAAGACTTCTTAAGCCTCGCCTTGCGACAGCAATTAACATTAGTGGGGGACTGTCCCCAAGACAGCATGGCTTTAGACCCGGTAGGTCTACAATTGGAGCTATCACAGAAGCCCTGACAAGCTTCGAAGATGCACAAACTAGGAACCACTACTCAAGGGGAATCGTCTTACTGGCGACCCTAGATGTAAGAAACGCCTTTAATAGCGTCAGCTGGAAAAATATAATTTTCGCTCTGGAAAATCGCTTCCAAATCCCGTCGTATCTAATGAGAATGATGCGAAACTATCTTAAGGATCGCAAACTTACTTACGAAACCACAAGCGGTCCCAGACAAAAACAGATAACGTCAGGGGCTGCACAAGGGTCAATTCTCGGCCCAGATCTTTGGAACGTAAGTTACGACGAAATCCTTCGTATGGATATGCCCGATGATACATATCTTGTCGGGTACGCAGATGATATCGCAGCTATTATCACCGCACGAGACACCACAGACGCACAAAGAAAGCTCAATCAGGTCATGCTTAGAACAAAAGCGTGGCTGGACTCTCACGGCCTCCAACTGGCTACAGAAAAAACTGAGCTCCTTCTTCTCACAAGAAAGCATATCCCACTAGAAGTAGAGCTGAGGGTATGCGCGAACACTATCACTACCCAGAAGGTGGTAAACTACCTAGGGATAAGGCTTGATAACAAGCTATCCTACTGGGCGCAGATACAATATGCAGCGACGAAAGCAGCCCAAATAACAGCATGGCTTAGCCAGTTAATGGCAAACATAGGCGGTCCTATGCAGAGTAAGAGAAAGTTGTTAATGTCGACAACACACTCCATACTCCTGTATGGAAGTGAGCTGTGGGCTGATGTTCTGAAAACGACACGCAAAAGAAAGCCCCTATCGGCAGTACAGAGAACGGCAGCCCTACGGGTAGCTTCAGCGTACCGCACGGTTTCTGAAGCTGCAGTATTAGTGATCAGTGGAACCATACCAATCGATCTTCTAGCACAAGAGCGCAAAACGTTATGGGAACTGAAGAAGGAACACAATAACGACAGAATGACCAAGCAGGCGGTTCAGCTACAGACCCTGCGACGGTGGCAAGACCGATGGGACACTGACACCAAAGGCAGGTGGATAGCAAAATTAGTCCCCCACCTAGATAGATGGTATAATCGAGAATTCGGTGAGGTAAACTTTTACATCACGCAGTTCCTGTCAGGCCACGGGTACTTTCGAAAGTACCTTCACAAAATGGGAAAAGTAGAAAGTCCCGATTGTATCTATGGCGACGGACAGCTAGATGACGCAGAGCACACCTTCTTCCAATGTGCACGGTGGCAAGCGGAGCGTAACGCCCTTATATTAATAGTAGGCGTTTTCAACGTAGATCGCGTGCTTGATATTATGGTCAGCAGCGAAGGAAACTGGAAATGCGTAGCCAGATGCGTTGAAAATATTCTACGAAAAAAGAAACGCGATCTGGAAGCTGCCGAGCTACCGGTGGAAAGTAGATAGTGGTAGCTTGGCTAGCTGTAGCGAAATAAAGCGCTGCAGGCAGCTGATCTTGACCTATAACTTGAATGAGGAAATGTGAACCTCGAAGGCAAGAAAGGCAGAAGCGGAGGCCCGGACGCGGGTTTTTACAGATGCTGGCTCACACAGCCAAATACAGGGACCACCCCGAAGTAATGCGAAAGCGGTTCCGGGGTGGGAAAAACTCCCGTATAAGAAGGAGGTGGTTTAGTCGGTAGGCGCTAGCAATAGGCGACAGCGGATCCCGACACACCGGTCAAGGTACGAACTTGGCTGACGGTGCGTAACAGGCATTCCACCTGACCTTTTCCGCAAAAAAAAAATTATTATTATTATTATTATTATTATTATTATTATTATTATTATTATTATTATTATTATTATTATATTATTATTATTATTATTATTATTATTATTATTATTATTATTATTATTATTATTATTATTATAAATCCCATCAGAGACATGATTTTTTTTCCTAATGGCTTCTTGTTTTGTTTTGTTTTGTTTTGTTTTGTTTTGTTTTTTTTTTTTTTTGTTCTGTTCTTTTTTAATGATTTCGTTCTGTATTTTGCACTAATTACTCATAATAATAAAGCGAACGCGTTAATTTTCTTACACTGTACGTTTATTCGTAATGAAGCAAATTAAGCGACGATTAGTTAACAGCTGCAATGGTCGAATGGATAAGCATATGCTTTTACACTCACGCGGCCAAGGTTCAAGTCTTCAGATAATGGTAATTTTTCAACTGCCGGCAACATAACTTGGAAATTCAGCAGACATGCTCGCCTCGCACACATTCCGCTTATATCTCTTTTCTATAGGCATGTCCTAGGACGGCATGTCTGTTAAATGAACTGGCGAAGCAGCAATGCAGTATGCATCTGATGGTATGAATGATCAATCAAAATTTTGACTAATTCGATGAAGAGTTTAAAATTTATTTTCGCTCTCGCACAGAGTTCATTTTTTAACATAGGAAAGCAACAATAAATTTTGATTTTTTCAATTATTTGACAGAGGTGTGAACACCCAAAAACGGATACAATGAAATAAGCACCGATCAGATGGACCCTATGTAACACAATTTCGGTGCTATAGTAACACGGTTTTTGTTTTAGTGTATAAACATCTTCAGACATGATTTATCTACAACTTATATTTATACAAATACTAACAATGTGATTAGTCAGATAAAATTAACAAAATAAAGAGCGATAGTTTACCGATCGAGCTCATTTTTAGGTTAACGATAACCTTAGAAACGTAATTTTACCTTTTTAGCATGCATACAAATAATCTAGTGCTTGTTTCAAGCTTTAAACTTGGAGAAACAAAATTTTACCTGTATAGCATGCATACAACTAATCTAATGCTTGTTTCAATTTTCAAGCTTAGAGCATAGCTGTATGAGAGATAGGAGTGACACTTCAGCGATCACGAACCTTTTTTTTTAATTATCAAATTTTTGTGCGTCTTCAAAATCAATGTGCAAAATTACATGTTTCCAGCAGTAATAAAATTTTTAATATGAGTTTTGTCCTTCTCAAAATAAAAAAAAATCACACTGTGTGGCCCCTATGTGCAGCGTAGCATCTTTTGGCCAGTTATCCTTAAGCTGTGCCCCACTCGCATCGAGCAAAAACTGCTGACTCTAGTGATAATAGAATTATTCACGGGTATGTGACTGTGTGATTGTATTGTGTGCAATAGTGTGTGCGTGAAGTACCCTTCATTCGATTGCTGTTACGAGGTAGGACCGCAAGGAATATCAACGATGCGGTAGTTGAAGCCGCATTGAAGCTAAGCCAACACAAGAGCTCACTTGAACATTCGCACACAGCCACATTCAGATACATCAACGTTTAATTTTTCGTCAGATAAATGAGAATATTATTTTCTGCTCGACACACTCACAAACCAAGCAACCAAATTCATCATGAGCTTAAATTGCAATAAATAACAATTGGCACGTGCAATCGTCCTTAAATAAATGAAATGTATATAAAAAAAATTATTTAAATATGTGCCGAATACAGCAAATATGTCGAATACTGTTTTGGAGCTGCTGCCACTGCTCCTGCCACTGCTGCTGTTGGTCTAAACATTAGATCTCGTACAAAAAGTAAGCAAACAAGCATAAAAATACAAAGTCCAAGCAACCTGCTCAACACGCCGCAATGTGGTGGCAACGCCGGTAAACAAACAAAATTAAAAATGGTGCAGCTTTGGTTCGTTTGAGCTAAGTCAAGAGAGAGCTGGATGTCGATGTACTTTGCATACCGAACACTGACATGCAGCAAATTGTGATGGTACACATACAAACACTATCACAATCACACGTACACACACATACGCTCAGTCAGTCAGCTCATAGCTTACATATACAGTTCATGTGATACACGCGACGACGACGACAACGACGACGATGACAAAAACTTGCCTTCACAGCATTTCCTTGAAAATACGTGATGAGCATACTTTGGGGGCCTGTGTTCCATTTTTTTTTTTTCTTTTATCTATCCCTTCCCACATTCGGCATGGTTTTCCCCGGGAACTTTATAAATTTTCCCCATGGTGTAACACTTATTTCATTGGATTCTTTTTAACTTTTTCCTCTTTAATTTTTTTTTTTTTTTGTTTTTATTCTTCATTAGAAATTAGGTTTATTAAAAAAATTCTTTCTCTTTTATTTGTCATTTAAAACTCGCCCCTAAGCTGCAATAGTGTGCGCCCAGGCTGCTGTGTGGTACTTCCACATAATCCTCTTAAAATTTGCTGACCCCATCAAATGAAATTTACGTGGAATTTTATTGAAGGCAATTAAGTTATATGAAGGCGTTAATTAGTTTTCTTGGCAAGTTTGGGTGAATGACGCACGCACAAAATTAAGTTGCATGCCGCAACTTTGTGAGTGGAATATGAAGAAAGAAAGAAAGAAAAAAATAAGTATTGTATGTCGTCATTGAGAATAGTTAAAGTTCAAGTGAAATATTTTTGACTTAGTGTGACTAGTTTAGGAAAATTCGAAACCAAGACAAGAGATAATATACCAAAAAATATGATGTACGACAATTATCAGTTTTTTCGAATTTCCACTAATTCTTGTAGAGAAGATAAAAAACTGAAATTGCTCACAAATCTGCGTTTTAAAAGTTTGTGTCTGAGTTCTTTTTTTAACAGAATGTAAGTTTGCACTATATTTAGTAATTTACCTAAATATAAAGTAAGAAATTTCCAAACATACTGCTTCGATATACATAGTATAGTTTCTGTGTTCAATAATACAATTTTATAAAAATATAAATATACAATTGAAAGTTTTCTATAAGACCTTGTTATTTATTATGTTGATTTTCTATGATTTAAATACAAATACTGAATGTTTGAAAGTTTAATTCATACTTGATTTTAAATACAAATTCTAGTTGTTTGATAGTTTAAAATCGTTTATTGAGCTTTAGGTCAGGTTAGAACAATTAATTGCTCTAACGAATTTTTTCTAAAGAAACAACAACGACAACCACATTTTCAATATGAAAAGAAAAACATCACTAGCTGATTTTATTGCAATTTCGGCAATACTTCAGGCTTGATCAGAAATCTTTGTAATGCCGGCGGGTTTCGAACCCGGGCCGTGACCGCCGTGCAGGCTCATTACCGCACTACACCTCAGAGGCGATGAGATTTCGTTATCAATTTCTCAGTTTTTCTCTCTTACATATTTTTCTTACATATTTATATTTTATTTTAGAGAAATTGTTATGAACTTCGAAATATTGGCATCTATTCAAAAATAATGATCAAGTTCGAAAATAAGCCGCATCGGATGGAAGCCAAGACTACTACCTAAATAAATTAATTAATTTAATATTTTAAGGATATACATAGTTTAATCTCGAATACTACCTCACATAACAAAGTCTATATATAAGCACGCTAAAATGACTTAAAATTCCACGAAAAAATTAGTTCGAAATTTCTGAAGAACGAATGTAAAATCCGTGTACGTCTTTTATAAAGTGACATCATCAATAAAGAAACACCTTAAAAAATTCCACATTTTAGAGCAATCGTTTCGCAATTAGAATCGTTTGACGAGGTTAAGACATAACACTAGCCTCGTTAAAAAGCAATTCAAATTGTCTTTCGCGGTTGTTTCGCGTAATCAATAATTGATGTATCAATTCCAATCAATTCATCTTAATAAATCTATCCCTTTCCTTTCAGGTCAAAGACCAAACCTTGTTTGCATGAAGCACATGCCTTGGTTCTTTGATCTTTTAAATAAAAATAAAAAATAAAAAATAAATATAAAAATTAAGCTTCTGTCCTAAAAATATAGATCAAGTTCCACAAAAAGACGAATCAGATGAAAACCAAGCCTACCTCCCATACAAATTGACTATATAGTAAAGGTAAAATTTCTTAAAATTCTGCAAGTATTAAATTATTTACTGGAAACTATTCGCATAACCTTCAAACCTCTAAATCAAATGTAAACCACGCCTAACTCTTTTAAACATAACTTTGTGTTAAAACGGTAAAAATTCTTAAAATTCCAAAAAAATTAGTTAAATGTTTCGAAATTTTGCACAAAAGCTTTGATTTTATATACACACACACACAGTTGCGGCATATTGACTTATATTTTTGTTTTTAAATATGAATTATGTTTTTATATATGAATCGTCTACCTCCTACACAAAGTGACGTCATCAAGATTGACGTCACGAATTTAGCAAAACCTTAAAAAATTCCAAAAAAATTAATATAATTACTTAATATTTTAGACAGCAGATATTTTTAATTATTCAAGAGTAATCTGAATTTAAAATTTACAAAACATGAATGAAAAACTTATTTATTCTTTAAGCAAAGTGAAGTGATTAAAATAAAAATTGCTCCGCTGAAAATTAAACTTTAGCTCAGTTGAAGATAATATTTTTTTTTCTTTCTAACCCGAACTTAGAGCTAAAAATGCATGCATTCAATTTGATTTTATTTACAAAAATATGAGCCAGTGTATCACGACATAAGAATCCATTCTATGAATGCAAAATTGAATTATAAATAAAATTTATAATTCCCATTCAATTTTTATAAATCGAATCATTATGCATTCCATTTCATTTTCATTTTCTTTAGTTAAAATAATAAATCAATTTTTGTATTCATATGAACGCTATTTTCAAAGAATGCGATTCAAAAAGAATTTCAGAATTTTCTAGTATTTTTTTTATTCATTATTAATTTTTTACTCATTCTTATATTGATATTCGTTATTAATTTTTAATTCATAATTAATGTTTTTTCACTATTCATTTTGTATTCATTATTCACTTGTTATTCTCTTCTGAATTAAAAATACAACTAATGAAAAATCTTTTTATTTTCTGCTAAATATTGAATAAAAAAATTATATTATTAACTATTAAATAATGAATAAAATGAATACAAAATTTATAATATATAATAAATGAATATTAAATTAAAATTAATAATGAACAAAAGTAATAATGACTAAGACTTGAATAATCAAAAAGAAATTTATAACAAATAATAATAAAAAAACATGAATAATGTATACAAAATGAATAATGACTATAACATAAATAATGAATAAAAATTAATAGTGTTTAAAAATAAATTTTTGAAAATTCTGAAATTCTGTGTGAGTAAAACTTAAATGAATAAGAAATTGCATAACGAAAATGAATATTTAAAATGAATAATTTAAAAAATTTTTAAAATGAAAAGTGAATAAAATGTTATTTTTGAATTAATATTGCATTTATTGAATGAATTCTTATGTCGTTATTCAATTGTACTTAAAGTTTTGAAACATAGTAGTGGCGTATCTAGGGGCGGAAAATAGATTGTATATTCCCAAAGGGAGGTTATGCTTATCCATATCTAAAATTTCTATACAAAAATAAAAATTTTTAATTACATATGAATAATTCCGCCAAAAATTCCCTTTTTCATTAAACAAATAGATATATATAAAATAAAAATTGAAGCTAGAATTGAGTTTCTTTATACTAATTGGCCCCGAAGCAGATTAAAGTCGCTTGAGGACACACGGCATTACGTCAGGAAAATGATTTGTATGCATTTTATATTTTTTAGTGGTTATAGGAATGACACAATCTGTTAAGAATGATGTTTGCAGGAATGACAAGATCGTCTTTATTTTGAGATCGCAGGCCTAAGATAAAATTAAAACACTTTGCCCCACGTTTTTACCATATGTTTGACAACAACCCTTATGTGTTATACTCAATTTCGTTTAAGAATATCACTAACTGAATATACAGTTCGTTACAGAAATGACAATTTTTTATATTTTTTATATTTTAAATATTAATATATAACAAAAAAGTTTTACACAATACTTGAGCTTCGCACTCGAAACTACTGGTAGATTTTTTAAACTTATAAATAGTCAAAAAATCCAGACTGAGAGGGCGCTCAAATGATACTTGTGTATCTTATGGCGTTATCGTTTCTGGAAAAAATGTTGCATTTTTTTGCCCTCTTTCTGCCATCTTTGAAAAATCTGAATTTTTTTTTCTTTTGAGGTCAACATTTTCGCGAAAAGAAAACGATTCAATTTTAGAGGTCACTATTTTTGTTCTCAAGAGGGCAAAATTTCCAAAAAGAGCAGAAAAAATGCTGCATTTTTTTGAAAAACAAAAACGCCATTAGTTTTGGGAAGCTACAACCTTTAAATTGTTATAATTTTGATAAAGGGAATATTACAGGAATGACATTTTTGGCCCATTTTGAGCATTTTCATCTGCAATTAATTTTTTAATGCAGATGAAAATAAGCATAAACTTCATTAACTTCACTACATAAACTTCAAGAAAAAAATTGTTAAAAAACCTGGAGTACTTAAAAGTACCAAAAAGATATTCATTATTACCGAGAAAACTAAAAATAGTATGGGGAAAAAAGTGTAATATTTATAAAACGTCCACTTGGCTCAATATTGTTTTTCTCTCTGGTTCGATTAAGGGTTTGTTCAAAGACAGAAGAATGGTTAAAAGAAAATCACAGCAATTTTAATGAAACCTTAAGATACCGAAAAAGCGAGTGGCGTCTCCAATGGTTACCTTACTATTACACGTCGCATTAGAAGACCAAAAAACTTTAAACTTTTTGCTTAGGATCAGTAAAAAACTGTATAAAAGGATTATTTTACAATTCGTCTATCTTAATCTTTGATAAGAAGACACAGAGTTTGATTGTTTTAAATAAATTGAAGTTGAACCAACTGTTCGTTAAGAGTAATTAGATCAAAATAATTTTTTTATTTGTATTTTGTGACAAGGCAATTTTCTTGCCAGAAAATTGACTTTATAACCAACTGCTAATTTTGAGGTCAACAGGGTGTCAATAAATACAAATATGAATTTTACTTTATACATTTTACAGAAAGAATGCAAATCTTATAATGGGACAACACCAGCTTGTTTACACTACTTGTTATTGTAAATAGTAAGTGCGGTCACATAGGCCACAGGTGCGTTAGTCAAAAATATGTATAGATTAATTAAATTCTCAATAAAAAAAAAACAAATACCACCTAAGATTTAAACCGCTTTTTTGAATAAGCTTTCACTATCCACTTCATTTAAACTTACTGTCTGAACGAATATCTTTAAATTTGGCTACTTATATGTACATCAGTTGTTTGTGTCAATAATTTTTCTTATCAACTTCATCACACCACACACTCCCTGGTTACAAGGACACAAGGGCATAAATTGTACCCATAAATTGCGTGCCATATTAATTCCTTTTTATAGCGCTTGTCTTGAAAAATGTCAATACAAAGAGCACTATATATAAAAGATAGAGATGATGGGAGAAGGGCGAAGAAGCAATTCGACTAACATCCTACAATAGAGTGCGCTACCAACGCCATGATGAACAGTCAGTCGCCAGAATCATGAAGCAAAAAATAAAACACAAAACTATGGAATGTATGCGCGCACAAACGTCACAAAATGTGACATATAAAAGCAAAGGAAAAGACGTAACGCCTTATACAATTGAAACCGAGGCTGTGACCGGGGCCAGGATCAAGACCATGCTACCAGAATTGAAGCACACAACGTGGTGCAATGGAACGAAAGCTTAAAGTTCATGATATAACAAAAAAGAAACTGGTCGATGTGACAATACTTGATGTCTGCGATGGTGGCAGTGTGCGAAATGAACTTTCTTTGCCAAGTAACCGAATCACGTAATTGTGTCACAGACAAATGTTGGATGATAGCGTAACCAGTTGAGGACAATTGGCGGCAAGAAGATGTTGAACAAGTAAAGGCATGAATGAATGAATGAGCGAATGAATGAATGCAACAATGAACAAGGAATGAATGAAAGTACATACAAGACATACATGTATGGCGCCAGCGGTTGACAACAAATAAGCAAAAAGGACAGACAAACAAGCATAAAGCTCAACATATTGTTTAGTATAGAAGAATGAGATTATGTGAGAGAAATCTTTAACACTTAGCGATTGAGTAATAGAATAAATTTATTTTAAAACAAACCAACTACCGCATTGTGGAAAACTTTGTCAAAAGCTTTGGAAAATTCTGTGTATATGACATCTACCTGATTTAAAGTCTCAAAGGAAGAGATACAATATTCAGAAAAAACAGCTAAGTTCGTGGCAGTTGACCGACCAGTAACAAATCCATGTTGAAAAGGGCTTATTATATTTTTTACTGCAAAATAAAGTTTATTTTTTACAATAATTTCAAAAAGTTTCGATACCGTTGAAAGCTTTGAGATAGCTCGATAGTTTTCTACGTTATTTTTTGGCCCAGATTTAAAAACAAGCATAATAAAAGCTTATTTCCATTCATCAATAAAAATACCCGCACTTAAAGATTGGTTAAAAATAAAAGTTAGGGGATTAATTAGAGAATAAACACATTTTTTAAATAAAAAAGGAGAAATCCATATATATCTGGCTTATAAGAATTTTTTAGGGACATTATACCATTTAAAACATCTTCCATTGTGATCGCAAGATTTCCAAAATTAGTACAAGGTGTTATATTATTTAAATTTTTAGCATCTGACCAACTTCTATTAGTTTCATAAACCGAGCTAAAGAAATCAGCAAACAGGTTTACAATATCTGGAATAACATTTTATGTTGTTCCATTAAAGGACATTGTAGATGGTATAGAAGAACATGCTTTTTTAGATTCAATAAAGCTCCAAAAAACTTTAGGATTTGACTTTATGTTCACTTCGAAAACCATTATATATTTATTATATAAAAATTTATGGAGAAAATTAAATTCTCGCATGTAATGTTTATATTTCGGCGTCTTCTTCAACACTTCTCGCTACAGCAGCAGTATTCTCTTCGGTTTCTATGTCTTGTTGATGGCTTTGAATCGTGAAGAGTGCAATTAGTGAGAAAGCGTTCAATAACTTCACGAATTGCTTGCATACTAGGCCGATGATGTTGACCGTAAAATGGACGAAGTGCTCTATGAACTTCGCGAAAAGATTTACTTTTTTCAAAGTAAACTTCCACAATTCGAAAGCGTTGTTCTGATGTTAAATAATTTGGCAAACTCTATTGAACAGAAATATCCAAATAGTTTGACATTTCCGTCTATCAAACTATAGACAACACCTATCGAAACTTCTCATGCAGCTAAGAAAACACCCTATAGTTAGACATGTTTTACGAATGGGGGTTCATGCGAATGACTTCTAAAAAAGTTGCAGGGATGAGGAAAAGGCAAAAACGATATCGCATCTCCTCTCATCATGCTCCGCACTATCCCTTCTAGGTATCCTACCTATTTAAGGTATCCTACCTAGGAGGGATAGGTAGACTCTGTTTTTATTATATAAGGGATCTTGAGGAGGTAGACGCTAAGAGTCTACTATAGTTTATTGTTAGTACATGTTGGTTCCAAAATAGTGCTTAAGAGAGCAGAAGGGAGGAGTAGATCTCCTATGGTATCACAACGGACCTTTCTTTGGTCTATGTGGGCCGGTATTTGACGATTTCTGATATGGATAAATAAATGTTTTTGATAAAAAATGGCAACTATATTTAACGAAATCTAGATTGAAGCAAATTTCAATAACGTTACTTTATCGAGGTTGCATGTAATTTCTACACTGCATCGATCTGGAGGATCACTAAAATTTCGCTGTTATTATTTCAATATCGAGGTTTAACATTGTTTTAATGTCGTTTGATGTCGTATTGAGGCTACATAAAATTACGATGAGAATCACAGTGCGTAGAGCTCTCGCTCTTTCGATTTATCATTTATAAAATAAGAAGCAATGAGCAAAGCAACTCGTTGAACGCTACGCTCTCGCATAAACTCCTCAGACATTTGTATTGGTTGTTCGTTCTTGTACAAAGAGCACTCATCGTTGTGAGAACATTGTCACTATTTTCATACCCCGAGTTCTGCAAATGATGTGCTCTTTATTTGAGCTGAAAAGTATTTGAAATATTTGATCAATGATAAGTATTAAAATATTGAAATTACACGCACACGTTATCAAAAAATTTTTCTTTATTTAATAGAAAAAACACATTTGTAGAAATAAACTAAAATTATTTTATGAATTAAGATTATGAGCTTTTAGATCAAGTGAGTTTTCAAGAAGGCAACAACAACAACAACAACTCTGTATAGAGTCAATCACTTAGCTGACTAGACAGTCTGTTTCGGAAATCGCTACATATTCCTCATCAGTAGTCTTTGAGTGATTAAGCTGTGATCAACTCACTGTTTAAACTAGCATATGAATGTGTAGATCCTCTAATTCATTCTCATGAATTGTATGGCTGCTAATCATATGACACTTCAAAGCAGTAAGCCATTTTCAATCACCGCCATCAACTCTATCAAGGGTTGCCATCTGTTCTAAATTATTTTATTTATTAAATTAAAAATAAAAAACTAAAATACATTAAAATTCCACTTCGTCAAAAATTATATTTTTAAATAACTCTTCATTTAATTTAATAAAAAGTAAGTTATTGATATTTTCAGAGTTCAGCTTGGAACGATGTTTTGTTAGTATTAAAGATAGTGCGCTAAATACTCGTTTTACAGAGGTTTGACTGCAATAGAAACTAATGATAAAAAAATGATGACATCGCACTTAATAAATAAAACTCACTCAGTACTCACTGCATACAACTATCATTGAAAAGAGTTAATCATTTTCAAATAATCTGAGTGAGGAAAAAATAGAGTGAGCTCACATACCGGCTTATGCTCTTATAAGCGCATGCTGTCAACAGAAATGAAAGAGAAATGCAAATAAACGATTCACTTGCTCATTTGGAGATTAACGAATGATCGCTTGTTTCTTTTTCATTTCCAATGCAAGAAACAAAACGAGAGCACTGAGTTGAGTTGTGAGGGATATTTTACTCCTCAATGATAAGTATTTACGAACTCTGTTTGAGAAGGAACCTCAACGGTTTTCGGAAAATTGTATCATTTAAAGGCTGGCCGGAAAAAGTATTTTGACTCTTGAAGCTTTTTACCCTTTCATAAAAATCCTTCTTCAAATTATTGATCTTTATGATAGATAGCTAGATGCCTAACGTTCCATATAACTAAGGAATAAACAAGAATGGCACCTTAACCATTTCCGGTCTCACCTCTAAAAATAAAGTAAAGATCACATGGGGTGGAATCAACCGTATCACTTTTCTACCGGAATAATTCCCAAAAACTACAAACAAAAAAATATGGCTATGCCAATTTTGTTTTAAAATAACATTTTTTTATCCGTTATTATTATTAAATTAAATTTAAAAAATTTGAAAAATAAATAACATAAACAAACATATTCTTGACGCTATTATCTAAGGTCTAAAGACTTTTTTCAAATATTTTATTTTACATAAGTGAAAAATGTGTGCCAAAAATAGAAACAATTTTTTACAAATTTTACAAAAGCTATATAAACTTTATAAATTTTCAACATTGAAAAGTTTTGCTGACTCTAAAAAATCTTACTAAAAACTTAATGACAAAAATTCATACGGAGTGTTGGATAAAAAAGTTAGTTATTTTTAAAAGTCAATAGTTATTACGATTAGCGACAGGGGCGTCCCTTGGGGCAGGCAAAGCAGACCTACGCCTGTGCGCTAAATGTTAAGGGGCGCCAAGATCAAAATTTTTTTAGGTTTTTTTATCTATTTTAACTTTCACAAAGTATTCCTTTATTCCTTATTAAAAATTCGTAGTAGCGCTTATTGTACTTTTTCTTAAAAATTGCAACGCTTACTCACATTATTTGAAAGCTACAATAGCAATAATACCATCTCAAACTTATTAAACTTTGACTGTATAAACAATTTAAACGTTCTTTAAACGTTTGTCTTGTAATTTTTTTTTATTATTAGAAAAGGCGCCATTAGCAGAAATCTTATCGGAAAAAGCGCCCTTAGTAAGCATTTTTTTTTTTAATCTTGTGTTGCAATGAGTAAAAAGGAAAATTAAGTTGTCTAGCGCACATAATAAGAAAAGAAAGGCGCTAAGGGGTGTCTTCAAAACTCTCTTCCAAATTTTTTTAAATGTGCTCCAGAAAGTGATGTTAAAACAAAATTTATGTTCAGTGCCGGATCCGTAGTTATGATTAATCCAAGTGGGTTTTGAAAATAAAAATGTTATTTTATTGAAATTGAAAAAAATTGGAATGAAGAGTTTTTGAAATATTTTCTGAAACAACACTTATAACAAATACAAAAAATAGCATAGGACGCTATAGCATAGTCTTTCGCTATTTTGTGAAAAAATTACAAAAACCAATACTAGGATCAAAAAGCCATAGCTGTAGAAACTTTAATTTTTTTCACACTGAAAAATGCATCGTTTGGTGCGGTTTTTAGGCTGGCGGCATCATTTCCAGCGCTTTTTCTAAAATAATGAAAATCCCAACGTTGGACTCAATGAACCAACGTACCGTGCGATGACAACCGATTTTTTTTGCCCAAAATGGAAGAATTGGACTTGGTTGACATGTGGTTTCAACAAGACGATAACAAGACATTCCATGCGGCACGCGATGCCATCGAACTATTGAGAAGCGAATTTGGTGACCAATAAATCTCACGATTTGGTGCAGTCCATTAGCCACCCAGATCATGCGGTTTGACCCCAGAGACTATTTTTTGTGGGGCTACGTGAAGTCTCTCGTGTATAGGGACAAGCCAGCTGCAGTTGCAGCCCTGGAAGACAACATTACAGTTGCTATTGGTGAGATACCAGCCGGTATCACCGGATAGCTGTGTGACGCTGGAAAAAGCATGCCACAATTGGAGCTTACGGATTGATCACCTCAGGTGTAGCCGTGGGCAACATTTACATGAAACATGAAAAATCTATAGAAAGTAAATGGCAGGCATTGATGTACCGTTCCAAATTAACATTTCATTCACAATTGCAAATTTACTGTTTTTTTTTTCAATTTTCAAAAACCAAACGCTTAAAAACGTTTTGATCGCCGGAAGGCACTCTTCCTGTGTATTGGATGTACGCACGATCCGTAACATTGACTCGGATCACTATCTTGTTGCAGCCAAGATCCGTACACGTCCGTGCGCAGCTAAGAATACACGCAACCTTACACAGAGAAAGCTAGACGTCGACAAGCTGCAATCGAAACAGGCAGTCGATGCTTTCGCCACTCGACTCTCACTCCTGCTTCAAAGCACTCCTCCAATCGATGATATATGCGCGCAGTGGACACATATTTCCAACTCCATGCGTGCGGCTGCTGAAGAGGTGATTGGCTACCAACGCCCTCGCTAAAACCAGTGGTACGACCAGGAGTGTCGCGACGCCACTGCAGAGAAAGACGCCGCCTACAAAGCCACCCTGCAGTCGGTTGTAACGCGCGCTGCTAAGGAGCGATACAAAGAAAAGAGGAAGGAAGAGAGACATATTTTCAGGCGGAAAAAAAGAGAGGCAGAAAAGCGCGAGCAAGAGAAGATTGAGATGTTTGGTGACAGGAATGAGGCCCGAAAATTTTTTGAAAAAATAAGACGCCTTGCCGATGGTTTTAAAACCGGGGCCTTTTCCTGCAAGGATGAAAACGGGAATCTAGTGACAGATGTCCAGAGTACACTGACGTTATGGAGGGAACACTTCTCTAAGCTTCTAAATGGCGACGCTGACAACAATCCCGCCAATAGAGATGATATTCCGGAAACCCCAATTTTGGATGACAGCGTTGAGGTTCCGCTGCCCGACTATGATGAAGTTCTGACAGCTATAGCTCGGCTTAAAAATAACAAAGCCGCGGGAGCTGATGGCTTACCTGCTGAGCTGTTTAAGAACGGAGGCGAAGCTCTACTTAAATGCATTCACGAGCTTCTATACAGAATATGGTCGGAAGAATGCATTCCGAACGATTGGAATCTCAGTGTGCTCTGCCCAATCCACATGAAAGGCGATCCCACTATCTGTGCCAATTACCGTGGGATAAGCCTTCTTAATATCGCATATAAGGTCCTGTCGAGCGTTTTATGTGAAAGATTGAAGCCCATTGTAAACGAACTGATCGGACCTTATCAGTGTGGCTTCAGACCTGAAAAGTCCACCATCGACCAGATTTTCACGCTACGACAAATCTTGGAGAAGATTCAAGAAAAACAAGTCGACACCCACCATCTTTTTGTCGACTACAAAGCTGCCTTCGACAGCCCAATAAGGAAGCACCTGTACTCCACCATGTCTGAATTTGGTATTCCTGCAAAACTAATACGACTTTGCAGGATGACACTGAGCAACACCAGCAGCGCAGTTAAAATCGGGAAGGACCTCTCCCCACTATTTATTACCAAACGAGGTTTCAGACAAGGTGATTCCTTATCGTGCGACTTTTTCAACCTAATGATGGAAAAGATCATCCGAGCTGCTGATCTGAGACGTAGTGGCACAATATTCTACAAGAGTGTTATGCTGCTTGCGTATGCTGATGACATAGTTATCATTAGCCATAATACGCGCGAAGTCAGTGCAGCATTTTCCAGATTAGAAAGAGAGTCAAGTCGAATGGGTCTGTCAGTTAATGCAGATAAGACGAAATACTTAGTGTCAACAAACAAACAGTCCCAGCGTCTTGGAACCCACGTTACCGTTGACAATACCTCCTTCGAGGTTGTGAAGAACTTCGTTTATCTGGGATCCAGCATTAATTCAACCAACGACATCAACATTGAGATCAAACGAAGAATAACTCTTGCCAACAGGTGTTACTTTGGGCTCAGCAGGCAATTGAGAAGCAGAGCCCTCTCTCGACGAACGAAAATCACGCTCTATAAATCGCTCATCATGCCCGTCCTACTTTACGCATCACAAACCTGGACGCTGAGCAGTTTAGATGAAAAGACTTTAGGAGCATTCGAGAGAAAGATTCTTCGTAAGATCTACGGACCAAGCTGCGTCAATGGCGAGTACCGAATACGATGGAATGATGAACTGTATGAGCTGTACGCTGACATCGACATAGTCAAGCGCATTAAAATCGAGCGGCTTCGCTGGCTTGGTCATGTTCAGCGCATGAAAGACGATGCTCCAGTGAAGAAAACATTCGATTCGGTACCCAGCGGCGGTCAACGCAGAAGAGGACGACCGCATCTTCGTTGGAAAGACCAAGTAGAGGACAACCTGACGAAGCTTGGAATTTCCAACTGGCGCCAGCAAGCGAAAGACAGAAATGGCTGGCGCAAATTCTTAGATGAGGCCAAGACCGACATACGGTTGTAGCGCCAACTAAGTAAGTAGTAAGTAAACGCTTAAAAACATCACAATTTATATTTATGATCTAATTTTTTATGCTTTTTTGTTGTCCATTTTATTAAATTGAGTTTTTAGTTTTTATTTATGTTCCTAAAACATATGTTTCTTTCGGTGATTTATTTAACACTTAATAAATTTTAAAAATGATTTATGTATTAAAGACCATTTATTTGAAGTGATTTAATAAAAATATGTTTGATACTGTTTAAAAAAATATGATTGATATTGTCTAAAAATATATTTGGATTTTTTCGATAATTTGATAAGGGTGCCAAAATTATGTCATGCCTGTACTTCCGAAATGCATTGGGACGCCCGTGATTAATAATAAATAATTTGAAGTAAGCTCAAACAAAAAAGAGCACCCATTCCCGAGAAATAGCTTTCGAGGAACTTGTTGGGTATGTTTCGGGTACATTATACACTCTAAAAAGTTTTTGTTGAACTACAATATTTGTAGGCAACAGGTTAGCTACCATAACTGTAGTAAACTTACGCACCCTTATTTAGTTCAACATGTAGTTTTTTTATTGATATGTAGTGATATTCAATAAATATTGTTATATTTTGATAAAAGTATTTAGTTATATTAAAGCAATAAATTAAAAATTAAACATACATTTTTTTAAAATTACTATAATATATGTAGTACTACTTTAAAATTACTACCCTTATGTTAGTAAAATTCATCAAGGTTTA
This sequence comes from Dichetophora obliterata, assembly GCA_963920525.1. Classification (NCBI taxonomy): domain Eukaryota; kingdom Metazoa; phylum Arthropoda; class Insecta; order Diptera; family Sciomyzidae; genus Dichetophora; species Dichetophora obliterata. Next base: position 36,627,134 of record OY986437.1, on the reverse strand, counting down.
CTTAGTTTTAATACAATTAATGTAGTATTTACAAATTTCTTCAAGTGAATATATTTTTTTAACATTCTTTATAACATTATGTATATATTAAAACATATTGTTATATATCTTATAACTTAATAGTTTTGACAGTAATGCAGAGATATATCATATTTTGTTTTTTTTTATATGTAATTCCCAAATAAATTGGTACTTGAAATACAAAAAAAAAAAAAGAAAGTGATCTTCACTCTCTGATAAGCCGACTCGAATGAGCATGTGCTGAAAATATCTGCTCAATTTTAATTTAATTTATGCAGCAATATAAAATTTTGCAATTGACATTGCAGCAAAGTTTAACATGTCTTGTTTAATTTTGCTAAGAATTGTGTCAAATGGTAAAAACTCAAATATCAATATAAAATTAATAGTAAAATTACACATTAGTTGGAGTTTCAACAAAAAGTAAGTATGATATTGACAATAAGTTTGCAATTATCATTTAGAGTGTAGAAAACACTTAGGCCAGTTTCGATACATATCAGCTACTTTATTGGCACAATATATGCATTTTTCTCGGGTCCTGTTCGCTAAAGCTCATTTGCATTTCAATATATTTCAGGCTTAATATCAATGTGCGACTAATTTTTTTTCATAATCTTCGCAGTTTTTCGTTACTACTCGTAGCTTTCAGATTAATAAGCTCAAAATAAAAGCTGTTAAAACTCTACAAATTCTAGTTTCTACTATTTATTTGACATATCGATAAAATCTTTTTATCCAATATTTTATTGACACAACACAGATTCCGCTGTTATGAAATCTCATCATGAAAATAATTTATTAAAATATTCACCACACTCTCAGTGTTTGGCAGACATACCAAAGCTTGTTAGCACTTGTTCTGTGTTAGCAATAAATCCTTGCAAACCATTCAATGCGTTAGTTTTAACGTGTGCGTGTGCGATTGAATACTAAGTCAATCGTTAAACTTTTCCTGCTGCCTATTCTACGTTTTCTAACCTGTTGCTGCTGCTGCAAAGGGCGTAGGCAGGGCACAAATGGCCCCCTTAATCTGGGGTTTTTTTTTCATCGATGAATGTTTTTGTAGTTTTTATATGTAAGTCTTTTTTAATGAGTGGTTTTAACTTTTTCTTTGAAACTAGAGCTGGAAAAGTCAAAAGCAAACCAGTATTTTTAAAGCAAAATTGTGTTATTTTGCCCAAGCCGGTTAGTATGTGTCTAATATTTTCTCGAAATTTATACTGTTCGAACGGAAAGTTAAAAACATAGATATTTGCATGGATATTATGATAATATGAGCATTTTTATTTTATTTTTCGTTATATCAAAATGAAAATAGCCTTTTTTAATACAGCTTATATTGGAGGTGTGAGTATCGATAGTAACCGAATAAATATGGAAATTTCCAATATCGAAATGCTTCAAAATATTTTCCACTTCCGTTTTTTCGGCAAAAAAATTAAAAATTTAAAATACCAAAAAAAAAAACAGGCAAAGTATTATCCCGAACGGCTATTGCCAGTGGTACGTGAATCGTAGCAAACTTTTGATTTGAAACTACAGCCAGAGTTGCATTTCAAGTTTATGCATGTTGAGTGTTCATCGCAAATTTGAGCCAGAAAGCCAAAGGAACATTGCTGTTGAAACTATTAACCGTTTTGCGGAAAATCATCGCCTATTAATATTCAAATAAGAAAAAAACAATTGTTTTTTATTTTGAATACTTTTAAAAAGTCCTTTTAATTAAATATTTCGCTACGTTTTTTTATGCATTCTTATCTTGTCTGTATTGCTCATGTTATTTTTTAACTGAGCAGTGTGCTTGGTATTTCGTAGTTTGTGTTTTTGCACCTTAATTGACGTTTTATTACGTTAGTGTAATTTTTTTGTGTTATTTTGTTGAGTTTTCCTTAATATGACTTTTAGTATATTTTTGTTGATTTTTTTTTAAAGTAAATTTTTAATCGATAGCTTACATATTTTAAAATGAATTTAACCTGAATTCCATACATGTAACTTTTTTTTATTTCATGGCTTTCGTTTGTTTGATATACATAAGTTGAAAATCTTATTTCCATTTAGCTAGAATATAATAATATAATATGTAATAGAAACATTGGGTATTAAGGCACTATACATTAATTTTAAACTATTTTCATTGACTCGTAAAATGCATGAATGACAGATATGGTAAAAAAAATTTAAAAGGTCTTGCGGCCCCTTATTTTCATCCTGCCTACGACCTTGGCTGCTGCTGCTGCTGTGCTTTATTGTCTAAGCATTTTCATTCAGCGAATTGAGCTGGATGTTTTGCGTTGTTCTTTTGAATGCGGCAGCATGTCCTGCGTCGCATGTCGTATATCCTTTTTCAGTGCTGCTGAACTTGATTAAATGCTCAAAACTTTTTTGCACAAAAAATTCACTATCAACAGAAGAAACACGAACGTGGCAACACAACTTTGTGTTGGAAAGGGAGAGATGGTGTATGGATGCGTGTACGTGTGTGTGTGTATTCCGTATGTATGTTTGGGCTTTTATATTTTGTATTTGTCCATTTATCAGTGGCGCAGATAAAATAACCGCCTGGCATTTATTGGCATTAGCTGTTGTGACTTGTTAATTCTATGCAAAATCTTATCACCAGATGGCGTACCACGATGATTGCTGTGTGGTGACTTTTTTTGCACTTCGCTTGCTTTTATATTGCGTGTGTGTGTTGGTGCGAGTGGGAGTGGACGGGTTCGTATCAATGGTGTAGGTGTGTGTGTCTGCGTGTGAGTGTCTGCAGCTGCCTATTTGGCCGCTTTTGTTTGCCTAAATAATCGTTCATGGGCTTCTGGCACCAACATCATTCCTCATATTGATGTATTTTAAACTGTTGAATTACGTCAATTTTAAACGCACGTGCGTTTCCAGGGTTCGTTAGCCTTACTCTTTAAGAATACTTCATGAAGACGTGCCACGCGTTTGAATACGTGCGGGTTTTTTTAAGTAATGCAAAAAAAGAATTGAATAAGAAAAAAACCTTAATAAAATCATGTCATTCATACTCGTTTTCGTTGGTCTCACATGAATAGATGTCACGATTTTGTCGTTCTAATTGTTGTTGTCGTCTTTATTGTTTGCAATAGAAATGCTTCATATTTAAATTGAAGCACTTTGAAATACTTTTATTTGCTTATTTATTTTAGTATTCCTTTTTTGAACAAGAAACAATAAATTTCCTAGGTTAAGCATAAATGCAATAATTTCTATAGCTGGGCCTTCACTTATTGCCATAATTTATATGCAGATATAGCTGATTTTTGTTATGAAATTGATATTTAAGTTTTGGTTATGCATCACGTAAGAAATCATCTAAACAGATAATTTAAAAAATTTATTTAAAATTCTGAAAGTTGAAGGACATCAGTATGGGATTGGGACTTTTCGCCACATTTTTCGTAGTGTTCAAATATTCTTGTTTCATTAAATGGCATTCATTTTATGATATAATGTTTTAAGTATCAGTGATATTTTTCTTAAAAAGCAGCTTTATGAGAGATCTTTTGTTTTTTTTTTTAGAAATCCATCACAGAAGTCAGCAATTGTTATTCAATATTGCAACAAAAAAATAAAGAAACCAACAAATTAATCTTACCCTGGAATGGGCAACTCGGCCTAACTAGTCACATTTTGAGTTTAAAAATGATTATCTTTTATATTTTTTGACGCATCGATATGAAACTTCATGACTACTTGCGGTGATGCTTCATGAAAACAAAAACCAAAAAATCGATCGGATTCAGTTCGTAGAATAAATTTTTCTTTTTATTATCTAAACATAAGAGAAGATTCTTCTAAAAAGAAGAGATAATTTTCTGAAGTGTTTTTGCATATATTTTTTCTATATAGAAATGTTTTTTAAAATTACAAAAGTAAAACTTTCTACCATGTACTTGTCCAAACCAATTGATCTTGTTGACGATTTATGTATTGGTGTAAATTATGACATTAGTAAAACAGTAGATTGTGCTTAAGCTCATAAGCTTTATCTTAATACTCTTAATTCATTTGTCCTTCCGATTTTTAAGTCTAGTTACTCTTTTTCTCTGTTAAACCAGCCATTTTTCTGAAGGGCGTCGACTTGAAATTTTTAGGTTAAGTTAAAAATCACTGTTACTGTAGTATCGCAGACCGGTCTGCGGTCTCAAATTTGACTACTTTCTCAGAGTACTGTGTTTCTTCGTTTGGACTCAGACATCATGTGGATGTGATTAACACAGACTTATCTAAAGCGTTCGACAGAGTTTCGGCTAATTTGTTACTTCGAAAACTCTTTGAAATGGAATTTCATACAAATTTTTGGTATTGGATAAAATCATATAACATAAATAATGTTAAGTCTTATGAGTTCGTAGCGGCCTTATGTATTCCTCAAGGTAGCATCCTTGGACCCCTGCTTTTTATTCTATTCAAAAATAATCTTGCTAAATGTATAAGGAACTATCGCTTTTTATTATATGCGGATGACCTACAACTTTTTAAAAGGATATCATGTTCCGCGAATGTAATTGATTTGCAATCTTATACAGTAGACTCGTACAAGTTAACCAGTTTGTTTTTGGGCCTGTACCTTTTGTGAATTATTAACTTCTTAAGGACAATAGTTTCATTTTAAAATTACTATATTTATATGCATAAATTTACACGAAATTAAAAAAAGCAATGTATTTACAAACATATTATATAATATATGTATGTTTTATTGATATTTCGGATATTTCATGCCGTATTTCATGCAAAGTCTTATTAGATACCAGTAATAGTTATGCTAGTAAATGCATTCGGATGCCACTTAATTAGTTTTTGTGCTAGTGAAATAATCTGCAACCTTTTTTTGACTCAAGCTTTTGTCAAAATGCTTAACCAAAGAGTGACAATTGACACAAAAATCAATTGGGTGAAAAAAAAGAACTCAGAAAAGTTAACCCAAAAGTTAACTTTTTAGAGTTTCCTGTGGTGGCAGAAGCCTAGTTAACTTTTCCGTATATTTAACTTAACTTTTCTTAACTTTTGTGAGTCTCTACTGTATATCTAGAGTTCTGTTTTGGAGCGTATCTAATGGCCTCCATTAGAATTTTTCTAAATGTTTTCATCTCGCCATCTCCAAACTTTCTCTAACTACATTGTGTAATTCATATTTTCTGTCAGACTCTAAAATGAATACTGTATCTACCTACCGGGACTTGGGAGTTGTCTTTGACACAAAATTTACATTTGTTCATCATCTTAACTATTTAATTCCAAAAAAATACTCTTTAATTGCTTTTATTGGAAGAAATAGCTCAGAGTTTTCGGATTCACACACTATGAAAATGTTACTTAATGCGTTTGTGAGGTCGAGTATGCTTCTATAGTTTGGAGTCCTTTCTATGCCTCAAATTGTATAAGACTGGAAAGGGTTCAAAAAAGCATTACCAGGTACGCCTTGCAGTCGTTGAACTTTTAGGACCCGTTACCACCCTATAATGCCCAGTTAATGCTTTTGCCATTGAACTCACTTGATTCAAGGCGTAAAATAGCTTCATTAATTTAAATTAATGTTATTGTCTCTGGTTTAATTGACTGTCGATCACTGCTCGAGCTTATAAATTTTAATATTAATTCAAGTTATTTAAGAAAATTAAATTTTTTTTTTTTAACATTTTGTCGAACTAATTAGGCTTTAAATGAGTCTATAACAAAGACGTTGAAATTCTTTAATGAATTGTATTTATCCAATCATCTTGATGTATTTGTTCCTAAGCAAAAATTTACAAACCTTTTAAATAATATTTTTCTAACATAGTATTACTTTTATTTCATTTTATAATTTGTAATGTAAGTTTTAACTTAAATTATTAAATTATGAAATACTTAATATAATTTAGTCTGCAAGGAAATCTGTATTCCAAAAATTTGAAATAAACTAAACTAAACCAACTAATCACTTTCCTGTAAAGATCAGGACCTACGGAACCTGAGGAACCTACGGAACGGCATCATTTGTGCTTGTCGAGACTTGAAAATAGTTAGTGATTCAACTCATAATGCCAATAATTTCCTACTCAGAAGTGATATAGGGTAAGCTTGATTCTAGCCCGTAGCTTAAGTTACAACTTGTTTTTAATAATGCTGTCAGATACGTTTATGGTCTTAAAAAGTTTGACCGTATAAATCATTTGAGCAATCGTGTACTTGGCTTCAATGTTTTCAATTATTTGGAAGCTAGAAATTTATTTTTTAATATGCTCAATAAGCTTAAAAATTGCCTTCTTTTCTTGCTACACATCGTCTCCAAACACAGCTCCTGGCTCTTAGCTCGCGAGCGGGAGCTGCAAAGACGTCACGACCCTGCAGAAGCGTTTTCAGCGTACCCCACCTAAGCGAATGAAAACCCGTTACACATTTTTTTACAAAATCAATAATATAACATTACTTTAAAAATATAAATATCCCAAAAACAAATTAAGTTATAATTGATTACCCTTTAAACTAGCGCAATGAGCTATTTCAACCACCCGCATAACCACCCACTTTATTATGCTACCAAAATTTCATGGATGAACAAAAATTTGTTGCTGCCTCCAAAAACGACAACAATAACTTGTCTCTTAACAACACCAATAACAGCCAGTCAGCTAGCCAAATTTTTGGCTTCGACCAAATATACCATAAAAGGTTGTAACTTTAGTCAACAGCATCTGGATCCTTGGAGGCTTGCGGCATTGTATGATGATGACAACGTTGTTGCCCAATTCATTTGTATTCTCTCAGCCGTGAAATTAAATGAATGCAGTTAAATGCCATGTAAAAATTGCCACACGCTTGAAAATTGCAAGTGTCAAATTTGTAGCAATTTTGTTCTTGCAATATTTTGGGTTGTTGTGCTTAATTTTGGTGCTGTTGCTGTTTTGTTGCTGTAGCTGCTGCAGCACCAGCTTTCGGCCATTTTAATTGGAAGGTTGCATTTTAGCAGAGTCAAGTGTGTAAATTGTGTGATTGAATAAGTGAGTGTATGTGTGTATACGTGTAAAGGTAGTTGTAAATAGAATTTTTTCTACACCTACATATTAAGTGAGTGCATGTATAAGTACTTGCGTAAATGTGTTGGGGAAAGTAGCGTGCATTTTCTCTCTAAACTTAACTGCAACTTTCTGGCTAAGTGCATTCCGCCAATGCTTTCAAAATTGCTCGAAACCAAAAGTAGTTTGCGTGTAACTTAGTTACGTTTTTTTCGCAATTTAGGAATTTTTTCACGAACATAAAATTCACTACAAATGAAAAGATCTGGAAAGATATTCTAAAATAAATCTATAATTGTAAATCTAAAAAAAATATTATTCACATATATTAAATCAATTAACTTCTATTAACCTTAAAAAAATCCCCGATCATTATTAATGGAAAAAAATTCTGCAGTTTTGTATCTGCAAGTTAAAAGATTTCTAAAAATAATAACTAATTATAGTAACAATTTGATACTTCTAAAGGTCTTTTCTGGTACAAAAATAACGTATTCTGCATGTGACTTTTTATTTTTTACTAAAGGCATACCATGATTGGATAGCTAATAAATATATTGCTAAAACAATTATTATGAAAAAAATAATGTTTTATTCTCTGCAAGCCAGATAGCGATAATTATATTTAACGATAAATTTTTGATAACGAAACAATAACAATACTTTATACTTTATTCTTTACACTTTATACTTTATACTTTATACTTTATACTTTATACTTTATACTTTATACTTTATGCTTTATGCTTTATACTTTATACTTTATACTTTATTCTTTATACTTTATACTTTATACTTTATACTTTATACTTTATACTTTATACTTTAAACTTTATACTTTATACTTTATACTTTATACTTTATACTTTATACTTTATACTTTATACTTTATACTTTATACTTTATACTTTACACTTTATACTTTATACTTTATACTTTATACTTTATACTTTATACTTTATACTTTATACTTTATACTTTATACTTTATACTTTATACTTTATACTTTATACTTTATACTTTATACTTTATACTTTATACTTTATACTTTATACTTTATACTTTATACTTTATACTTTATACTTTATACTTTATACTTTATACTTTATACTTTATACTTTATACTTTATACTTTATACTTTATACTTTATACTTTATACTTTATACTTTATACTTTATACTTTATACTTTATACTTTATACTTTATACTTTATACTTTATACTTTATACTTTATACTTTATACTTTATACTTTATACTTTATACTTTATACTTTATACTTTATACTTTATACTTTATACTTTATACTTTATACTTTATACTTTATACTTTATACTTTATACTTTATACTTTATACTTTATACTTTATACTTTATACTTTATGTTTTATACTTTATACTTTATACTTTATACTTTATACTTTATACTTTATACTTTATACTTTATACTTTATACTTTATACTTTATCCTTAATACTTTATACTTTATACTTTATACTTTATACTTTATACTTTATACTTTATACTTTATACTTTATACTTTATACTTTATACTTTATACTTTATACTTTACACTTTATACTTTATACTTTATACTTTATACTTTATACTTTATACTTTATACTTTATACTTTATACTTTATACTTTATACTTTATACTTTATACTTTATACTTTATACTTTATACTTTATACTTTATACTTTATACTTTATACTTTATACTTTATACTTTATACTTTATACTTTATACTTTATACTTTATACTTTATACTTTATACTTTATACTTTATACTTTATACTTTATACTTTATACTTTATACTTTATACTTTATACTTTATACTTTATACTTTATACTTTATACTTTATACTTTATACTTTATACTTTATACTTTATACTTTATACTTTATACTTTATACTTTATACTTTATACTTTATACTTTATACTTTATACTTTATACTTTATACTTTATACTTTATACTTTATACTTTATGTTTTATACTTTATACTTTATACTTTATACTTTATACTTTATACTTTATACTTTATACTTTATACTTTATACTTTATACTTTATCCTTAATACTTTATACTTTATACTTTATACTTTATACTTTATACTTTATACTTTATACTTTATACTTTATACTTTATACTTTATACTTTATACTTTATACTTTATACTTTATACTTTATACTTTATACTTTATACTTTATACTTTATACTTTATACTTTATACTTTATACTTTATACTTTATACTTTATACTTTATACTTTATACTTTATACTTTATACCTTATACTTTGTACTTTATACTTTATACTTTATACTTTCTACTTTATACTTTATACTTTAAGCTTTATACTTTAAACTTTATACTTTATACTTTATACTTTATACTTTATACTTTATACTTTATACTTTATACTTTTTACTTTATACTTTATACTTTATACTTTATACTTTATACTTTATACTTTATACTTTATACTTTATACTTTATACTTTATACTTTATACTTTATACTTTATACTTTATACTTTATACTTTATACTTTATACTTTATACTTTATACTTTATACTTTATACTTTATACTTTATACTTTATACTTTATACTTTATACTTTATACTTTATAATTTATACTTTTTACTTTATACTTTATACTTTATACTTTATACTTTATACTTTATACTTTATACTTTATACTTTATACTTTATACTTTATACTTTATACTTTATACTTTATACTTTATACTTTATACTTTATACTTTAAACTTTTTACTTTATACTTTATACTTTATACTTTATACTTTATACTTTTTACTTTATACTTTATACTTTATACTTTATACTTTATACTTTTTACTTTATACTTTATACTTTATACCTTATACTTTATACTTTATACTTTATACTTTATACTTTATACTTTATACTTTATACTTTATACTTTATACTTTATACTTTATACTTTATACTTTATACTTTATACTTTATACTTTATACTTTATACTTTATACTTTATACTTTATACTTTATACTTTATACTTTATACTTTATACTTTATACTTTATACTTTATACTTTATACTTTATACTTTATACTTTATACTTTATACTTTATACTTTATACTTTATACTTTATACTTTATACTTTATACTTTATACTTTATACTTTATACTTTATACTTTATACTTTATACTTTATACTTTATACTTTATACTTTATACTTTATACTTTATACTTTATACTTTATACTTTATACTTTATACTTTATACTTTATACTTTATACTTTATACTTTATACTTTATACTTTATACTTTATACTTTATACTTTATACTTTATACTTTATACTTTATACTTTATACTTTATACTTTATACTTTATACTTTATACTTTATACTTTATACTTTATACTTTATACTTTATACTTTATACTTTATACTTTATACTTTATACTTTATACTTTATACTTTATACTTTATACTTTATACTTTATACTTTATACTTTATACTTTATACTTTATACTTTATACTTTATACTTTATACTTTATACTTTATACTTTATACTTTATACTTTATACTTTATACTTTATACTTTATACTTTACACTTTACACTTTACACTTTACACTTTACACTTTACACTTTATACTTTATACTTTAAACTTAATACTTTATACTTTATACTTTACACTTTATATTTTATACTTTACAGCTGCAAACAATATTTTTGATGTAAAATTGTCTAAAACGCTTAAAAATAAGGAATATATACTTTCCATAGACTTTAGTGAATCTAACATAAATTTGGCATATTTATATATTTAATATTCTTCTAATATATAAAATTCTTCTGTCACGGGGTACGTAATCGAACTCCTCCGAAACGGCTCGACCGATTTTCATGAAATTTTGTATGTATATTTTGTAGGTATGAGAATAGGTCGTAAAGTATATTTCAACCTCCTACTAACAGTGGGCGTGGCACCTCCCATACAACCCAAATTTGCGATATCGAATATCTTTGGAGTTATAAGCCGCTTAGCCTCGGAATTCGGTATTCGACAATTTACACGTGCCGCTTCGCAGATAAAATTTTGTGAGAGTTGGACAAGGGGGCGTGGCACCTCCCATACAACCCAAATTTGCGATATCGAATAGCTTTGGAGTTATAGGCCGCACATCATTGGAATTCGAAATTCGACCACAATTTACACGTGGCGTTTTACTGATAAAATTTTATGGGAGTTGGACAAAGGGGCGTGGCACCTCTTATACAACCCAAATTTGCGATATCGAATAGCTTTTGAGTCAATCAAACAAAGCAAACAAAGCCTCGGAATTCAGCATTCGAACTCAATTTACACATGCAGTTTTACTGATAACTTTGTATGGCGTTGGACAAGGGGGCGTGTCACCTCCCATGCAACCAAAATTTGAGAAATTCTACAGCTTTTGAGTTATAGGTCGCACAGCCATGGAATTGAGTATTCGACCACAATTTACATATACAGTTTCACTGATAACATTTTATTCGCGTTTGGCAACGGGGCCGCGGCAGCAACGCGCCGGGTTTAAGCTATCTATATATATAAAATGGAATGTGTGTTTGTTTATTTGTTTGTTTGTACCTTATAGGAGACCAAACCTCTGGACCGATCTTCCTGAAAATTTCACAGCATTTAACTGGGACTCTGGCATGATTAATAGGGTACTTTTTCGACCGCGCCCACTTTTACGCCCACTTTTTTAATTCAGATACTTACTTATACCACTAACAATGTTTGCTATACAAAATACTTTTTTTGTAATATGTATTTACCTAAAGTTTTATATACTTTTTATCTACAGGTAAGGTATCCATAGATTTTTTATTACCAAATCCCCCTTTTTCGCCCCATTTTACTTTAATTATAATAAATCTGCTTTCAATCTATATATATAAAAATGAATGTCTGTCTGTTTGTTTGTTTGTTTGTGCTTTATAGGAGGCCAAACCCTTTGACAGATCTTCCTGAAACTTTCACAGCATTTTACTATGAATCTGGAAAGAATAAAAGGCTATATGAAGTTTTTATTTGACAAAGGGGCGTGGCACTGCCCATATAACCTAAAAATTTAAATCGCCATATTTTGGGCATTTTTTGACCTACGTTGATGCTATTTGGTACATATGGTATTGGCATAGTTAGGAATACGTACCAGGAGAAAAGTGGGTGGGACCACGTCCCTTTTTAGGAAAATTAAAAATCGCAATATAGTCTTAACTACTGTACCGATCATCATTAAATTTTCACAATAGGATATTCTTACGAAATAATAAATTCTGGACTATATAAAGTTGTGAGTGGACGAAGGGGCGTGGCCTCGCCCATATAACCCAAATTTTAAAATCGTCATATCTTGGGCATTTTTTGACCAACGGCGGCAGTATTTGCTATATATGGTATTAGCATGAATAGAAATACGTACCAAAAGAAAAGTGGGCGGAGCACGCCCCTTTGTTTGCGATATATTGGAGGCTGGACCTGATAACCGATCTTAAATTTTCACAGCGTTCAGCTTTGACTCAGGAATACTTATTACATGATAATATTTTTCGACCATGCACACTTCTGCACCTACTTTTTTACTACGTTTATTAACGGCTATACCACAAATCATGTCATTAAAATCATTAAAATACATATTAATTAAAATAGTGGGGTAGCTCAATTCTCTTTCTTCTACCACTGTCTTCAAAACAGCTGATTTTATAATACGTGTTAATTAAAATAGAGAGTGGGGTAACCCCATTCTCATTCTCCCACAACTGACTGCGAAACAGCTGATTGTGTAATTGCTGCTTTTTGATTGGTCTAAAAATAAAAAGGGGGAGCATGAAGCAAATTACATGCGATTCAGCGCTGAATTCTAATTGGTTTACAACAAAAAAAGAGGCGAAGCATTGCAATAATTAAATTAAATAAATAAATTTTTGTAAATACATAAATACTTTTAATTTTATTTTAAACGAGGGGGTAGCGAAGCACACCGGGTTCAGCTAGTATTTATACATAATTTAGATGGCGGATGAGATAAAAATTCTACTTGTCATGAAAACCAACAATTTCAGGAGAAACTTTGTGTAAGGGTTTGAAAAGCATGTCCAAAAGCACTTCAGCCTTTAAAATTATGCAAAATTAATCTGAGATTAATTTTTACAGATTTTTCTTTCCAAAAGACATTGAAGTTGCGATATTGAATTTTGTTTTATCTCGATATAGTTGCGATGTCACAATAATGTTAAATATCTTTATCTTTACAGGTTTGAAATTTTAGTTATTCTCGAGCTCGATGTGATATCGAAATTTCATTCAACGCTCGGGCTCTGATTTTGATGACCTAAAAACTGCAAAAAATTACCTAAAAAATGACAAAAATTACCTAAAAACTGACAAAAATTACCTAAAAAATGTAAGCAATTGCATAAAAACTAAACAAAAAATGTAGCCTTAAAAATAAAACATTATTAAATTGAAATTTATTTTATACTAGCATATTCTGAGTTTTTATTTAACACTTGTTTCATTTTTCTACATACCCACCTACTACGCTTGTTTCGTCAGTTTCACCACGTGCAGAGCTTTTTTTTCATCGAAGTCTATAAACAAAGCTACTCCCTTGTCGAGAGGCAATGTTTTTGATTGAAGGGACTCTAGTGTTAAAGGAATATGTTTAAAAATTTGCATTTTGTCATTTTTTAGTACGAAAAAAACAAAAAATTATTTAAAAATTACACTAAAATGAACTAAAAAACCAAAAAATGCTCTAAAAATTAAAAAGGTCAAAAATGACAATAAAATAACTTAAAAATCTCTAAAAATGACCATAAAATGCCCTAAATCTAGTAAAAATTTTTCAGGTAGATAATTTTTAAATGATAAAAAATGACGAAGAAATCTATTCTAAAATCATTTCTAATTTTTTTTTTCCAAAAATTTAAAAAATTTTTTTTTTGTTTACATATGTCCAATTCCGCTAAAAGTTCCCTTTTTCAATTAAAAAATGGAAAATACTACTTGAAGCTAGAATTATGATTTTTTTATACTATTTGGCAACAAAGTAAGTTTAAATCGCTTGCTCACTAATTTAATATTGGGGGTTGGAATTAGTTTTAAAGGTTTTCTAAGAGATGGCGTAACTATCAATAGATCGCATCGGGCACACCTCTGACTATATTCATTTCAAAGCACATTGTCTAAGCTTCATTTTTCAGTATGTGTCATTCCACTGAAGTGTAAACAACATATATTTTTTTCTCTGTGAACATGTCGACTTTCGTTCCAACAAAACGCAATTTGCGGGAAGGTTTACTTTTGTGCTTCCATTTGAAGAAAAAAGCGGTTGAAGCACAACGCACGCTTACTGAGGCTTACGGGGACTATGCTCCATCGATTTCTACTTGTGAGTACTGGTTCCGTCGGTTTAAAAGTGGTGATTTTGATACGGAAGACAAAGAGCGTCCGGGCCAGCCGAAAAAGTTTGAAGATGAGGAATTGGAGGCTTTGCTCGATGAAGACCCGTGTCAAACCCTTCAAGAATTGTCAGAATCATTGGGAGTCGACTTATCAACGGTCGGCAAACGCTTGAAGGCCATGGGAATGATTCAAAAGCAAGGAAATTGGGTGCCGTACCAGTTGAAGCCGCGAGACGTTGAACGGCGATTTTGCATGTGCGAACAACTGCTTCAACGGCATAAAAGGAAGAGTTTTTGCATCGTATTGTCACTGGCGATGAAAAGTGGATCCATTACGATAATCCTAAGCGAAAAAAATCGTGGGGACCACCCGGCCATGCATCAACATTGAGGGCCAAGCCGAAAATTCATGGCGCCAAGCTTATGCTGTGTATTTGGTGGGATCAGAAGGGTGTCGTGTACTATGAGCTGCTAAAATTTAACGAAACCATCACTGGGGAACGCTACCAACAACAATTGATGCAATTGAGCCGAGCATTAAAGGTTAAACGGCCGGAATATGCCAAAAGACACGACAAAGTGGTTTTTCAACATGACAACGCACGTCCACATGTTGCAAGAACCGTCAAGGAAACGTTGGAGGCGCTGAATTTTGATGTGCTACCCCACCCGCCTTATAGCCCAGACATAGCCCCTTCCGACTACCACCTATTCAGATCGATGACGCATGGCTTGGCTGAGCAGCGCTTCACTTCTTACGAGGATACCAAAAAATGGGTCGATTCGTGGATTGCCTCAAAAGACGAATCGTTCTTCCGGCGCGGAATCCATATGCTGCCAGAAAGATGGGAAAATGTTGTAGCTGACGATGGACAATACTTTGAATAATATACATTGCACCGTTGTTTCTAAATAAATGCTCAAAAACCCGAAAAAAAACCTTTAAAATTAATTCCAACCCCCAATATGTTATACTCAATTTCGTTTAAGTCTATCACTAACTGAATACCATACATGGGCACACTGCAGTAAATATTTACTGCATTACTAGAAGCAGTAATCAGTAAACTTTTACTGATAATGAAATGTAGTTTGCATTACCAGTGAATTTTAACTGATTACTGGAAAAAATTGCATTAAAAATAAATTTTTACTGATTACTGGAAAAAAATTGCAGTAAAAATAAATTTGTACTGATAATGAAATTCAATTTGCATTACCACTAAATTTATACTGATTACTGAAAAAATTTGCAGTAAAAATAAATTTTTACTAAAATGAGAGAAATGAACAAGCACAGAAAAATGAACAAGCATAGACAAATTCTCTCTGCATCTTCATATAATTTCTCTGTTGGTATTGTATAAAAAATGATATGATATTTACAGTTATGAGGTGATGATTTTGTAATACTTTATTTTCTTGTCCACTGAGAAAAAGAAGATCAGTTATAAGCCACAGCAACCACAGATGGTTTTATGTTTTTTCCATGTGTTTTTTATGTGGCTGCATTGATCTGTGAATAGAGCGTTCAGTTTTTTAGTAATCAGTCAAAAATTGTTTTAACTGCCGCATAGAACTGCAATTTTATTCATTTATCAGTAAAAATTTATTTCTACTGCAATTTTATTCAGTAATCAGTAAAAATTTATTTTACTGCAATTTTTTTCAGTAATCAGTAAAAATTTATTTTTACTGCAATTTTTTCAGTAATCAGTAAAAATTTATTTTTACTGCAAATTTTTTCAGTAATCAGTAAAAATTTACTGGTAATGCAAATTGAATCTCATTATCAGTAGAAATTTATTTGTACTGCAATTTTTTTCCAGTAATCAGTAAAAATTTATTTTTACTGCAATTTTTTCAGTAATCAGTAAAAATTTATTTTTACTGCAATTTTTGTCAGTTATCAGTAAAAATTTACTGGTAATGCAAATTGAATTTCATTATCAGTAAAAATTTATTTTTACTGCAATTTTAGTGGTACTGCAAAATGCCCATCTATGCTGAATACACAGTTGGTCACAGAAATGACAACTTGTTTTTGGTTTATAATATAAATAATATAACAAATAAATTTAATTTTGCACTAAAACTTTGCACTCGCAACCACTGGAAACTTTAATATAAATAGTGTAAGAAGCCATACTGAGAGGGAGCTCAAACGATACTTGTCTCTTAGTTTTGCTTACTAAAAGGCGCATAACCTAAAAAGTGATTAAATCGGGGAACAAATAGATTGTTAATGAAGAATATGTTAAAAAATGTCAGAAAATGCATTCGGTATACGTAATATATTGACCTTGTCATCTAGAATATGTAAAAATAAAAATTGTGGAGGCTACACTCTTCGAATTTTTATAATTTTGAACAAAAACCGATTACAGGAATGACATTTAAGGCCAATTTTGAACATTTCCACTTTAACATTTCCATTCTTTAATGACTTTTTCTACATAAACTTCAAGAAAAAAAAACATTTTTAAGAAAGCTGGAGTATTTTAAGGTAACAAAAAAAATTTTTTATTACTCAAAAGTGTGAGAACATGAAATTTCACTTTTGATGGAATTGCCTTTACTTACTTATTTAGTTGGCGCTACAACCATATGTGTCTTTTGGCCTCATCTAAGAAGTTTATTCGGGGATACCATCAATCACTTAGACATTCAGCATAACTATGATCATAGCTCGGACCATTCGCCGATCATCTTTAGTTACAGAACCATATTTGAGAACCATTCCCAACCACATTAATTCATTTCGCTATAGGTTAGACAAAAATATTACTTTGAACATCTAAGAAAAAGTGGTGAAGATATTGAAAATCTGATTGAAGATTTTACTAACATGTTTCACGAAGCTGCATATTTATCAACTCCAGTCACGAAATTCCAAACTTGAAATAACGTTGTGTTATCTGCAGAAATCAGAGGACTAATACGGCACAAAAGAAGACTTCGAAAAAAGTGGTACATGAGTCGATGTCCAAACGATAAATGGGCTCTTAATACGACAAGTCCAATTCTCAAACAGCGATTGGCAGAATTCAAAAATAATTTAATTGGCGAGTTCTTAAAGCGTTTGAGTCCTGATAGAAACGATGAGCATGGCTTATGAAGAGCAACAAAATATTTTAAACCCCAACAAAAATACTTATTCCCGTCAAAGACCCATCCGGATCATGGTGTAGAAGTGATAAAGACATATCTACTGCTTTTGCAAAACATCTCGATCAAACATTCCAGCCTTTCAGAATGAATAATAGAGTGGAGGAAATCGAAGTCAATCATTTCATCGATGTGGCCTACCTGTTGGATTTGCCTTTAAAGCATGTAACACCTAAAGAAGTAAGCAAGGAAATCAGTATGCTAGGCAATTTGAAATCACCTGGTTATGGTTGACGCAAAATTCTGAAGCTGTTGACGAAGGAAAGTATGACCATAATCACAATTATTTTTTAACGCGATGCTGAGGGTTAGACATTTTCCACAACAATGGAAATGTGGCGAAGTTGTAATGATCCTAAAACCTAAAAAGGCAAAGCATGAATTAACATCATATCGGCCGACCAATTTGCAAAGTATATGAAAAAATATTCTTAAGACGAACGTCAACCATAATGGAGATCATGAGAATCGTTCCGGAGCACTAGTTCGGCTTTCGACGAATGCACGGAGCAATGCCAAAGGATTGTCGCCGTAGATAAAGATGATCTAGAGAAGAAAATGTACGCATAAGGAGTTTTCCTTGACGTGCAACAAGCTTTTGATCGTGTTTGGCTGCCAGGTCTCTTATACAAAATAAAGAAATTGTTTCCAGCTCCATATTACATTTTGTTAAAATCATATCTCTCTGAGCGATATTTTTATGTAAAACCAATTATGAAAAATCCCAAATATTTGAAATCAAGGCCGGGATCCCTCAAGGAAGTGTCTTGGGACCTGTCCTTTTTACTATATATACATCTGACATGCCGATAAGGAGTAACAGTTGCAACATTCGCAGATGTTACGGCAAAAATCACTACAAATGAGTCTGCACAAGCGGCTTCTGAAAGTACTCAAATAAAACTCAATCGAATGCAACAGTGGTAAAATAGATGGAGTATAAAGATCAGAACTCAAAAAATGTCAAATACCTTGACTTGCATATAAACCACAGACTGAACTGGTGAACTCATATAATGGCAAAAAAACAGCTTAAATTGAAAACGAGAAAACTTAACTGATTACTTAATCGTAAATCTCAACTTAGTCTTGAAACCAAATTACGTATATATAAAGCAATTCTAAAGCCTGTATGGAATTACGGCATAGAGCTCTGGGGGACGGCCAGTAATAGAAACATTGACATCTTGCGAAAATACCAGTCAAAAACACTACGAATGATTGCTAATGCACCTTGGTATATTACCAATATTGCCTTACTTGAGGACCTTAAGATGCCGAAAGTGAAAGATGAAAGCAGACGTAGCGAGCGATATTTATGGAGATTAAGCCATCATACTAACCCTTTGTAAATTTGCTTACTAGACAGTACTTACGAAATGACCTTTAGGAAAAAATGATAATTGAAGTTTACAAACATATTTATTTGTATAATATTTGAAATATTTATAATATTGTAATGGCTATACAATAAGTTTTATAAGTTTTTCCTTTTCTTTGGTATATCCAATAGGATATATCCATAAAGTCAATTTGTTTTGCAAATTAACCGAATAATAAAAATTATAAAAAATATCTAAGAACGTGCACCATCATTTTTATCTATCGCTTACTGGTGCCAGTTGGAAATTCTAAGCATCGTCGGCATGTCCTCTAATTGGTCTTTCCAACGAAGATAAGATCGTCCTCTTCTGCGTTGACTACCGCTGGGTACCAAGTTGAATATTTTCTTCACTGAAGCATCGTCTTTCATGCCCTGAACATGATCTAGCCAGCGAAGCCGCTCGATTTTAATGCACTTGACTATGTCAATGTCAGCGTACAGCTCGTACAGTTCATCATTTCACCGTATTCGGTACTTGCCATTGACACAGATAGGTCCGTAGATCTTACGAAGAATCTTTCTCTCGAAGCCATGATGAGCGATTAATTAAGTGCGGTTGTCGTTCGTCGAGAGAGGGCTCTGCTTTTCAATTGCCTACTGAGCTCAAAGTAACACTTGGTAACACTATTAACATTGGCAAGAGTTATTTTTCGTTTAATCTCAATGCTGATGTCGTGTACTGAGCTAATGCTGGAACTGTTTTTTGGGTGACACCAAGCATTTCGTCTTATCTGCATTTACTGCCAGACCCATTCTACGGAATTGCCAATATAAACTTATTTTGTAAAAAGCGTTTTAACAGGAAACATTATTAATTAGATTTGGGACAAATTGGTCTAGTTGAAAAGGTACTGAGTTCTTTAAATGTGTTATAAAGTTGTAATCAACAAACTAAAAAGAACCAACAGGAGAGTCCAAGATGCTTTGTGGCATTTTTTCGAATTAAAAAACGTGTGCATAGAATGGATTTTAGAGTTCGTCTAGTTTTTGAAACCTTAGATTGTTGAATAGAGACTTATATCCAGCCTATCAATATTTTTTATTTAAAACAAAACAATATTTCAAAAAAATTTTATTTAACAATGCTTTGAATTAGTCGACAAATACGTAAAAATTTAGTATCATATTTTTTGAGAATTTTTTGTTTTTGCGATTTTAACCACTTTTTTGCAATTGTGTTTTTTTTTTTGTAAAACTCAAAAAGTCTAAAAAATTTCAAAATAAGTTCTCACTTTTTTTGTCTAATTCTAGGCATTTTAAGTTCAAAAAAAAGTTTTAAATCTTTTTGGATTTTAACCCTTTATCTGCCAGTATAACAAAACTGGAACAAACCGGTCTATTTACAACAAATATGTAATTTTTGCATAACATCCACAACTCGTAGAATATGATTCTAGGACAGATAAAATTTATGTTTACGCACCAGTATTTAATTATACAAACCATTCAACTTTAAATATAGTGATGTTTTTGTGCAGTCTTACCATTTAGAACGATAACTTGCGGCATTCACCTTTTAGGGAAAAAGAAAAATTGGCATTTAAAACTAGATACTTCCACAAAAACTTCAAGAATATTTTTACGAAGGATCTTTTTATTTTTCAAACCTCAAAGTCTTAGCTTAGTTATTTATCTTTTTTGTAAGTCTTCTCATTTATATTGCTTAATTGTAACAGCTATTTTAAAAAGGGACACATTCAATTTTAAAGTGAACTATTTAATAAAAATTGTAAGCCCAAAACGTTATTTTTACACAAAAACTGTAATGAACTGTTATTATGAAACAGTTAAGTTGAAGCTGTACTTAAATTCTTAAAACTAAATTTGAATACATTGATCTATTTTTCAGGATTGAAGTTAAAAAATGGTCTGAAATTGTATTTGTGTGAAAGTTAATGGGTTGAAAGAACATCGAAATAAAACTAACTTTGAAACAATTTTTAACTGACTATGAATAAAATTTAAATTTGGATAGTTTTTAGCAAATTAAAGAAAATAAAATATGACCTTTTTTTTTAAGAAAAACCATAATCTCTGATACATAAACATTAACAGAACATTAAAAAATAATACCAATAATACCAAAGAAATCTTGGACCAATTTTTAGTCCCACTAAAATATTACTGCATTTTCTTAAACCGTGCGGTTTAAAATTTAAATTTTGTAAATACTTACTTATAATAAAAATTCTTCTCTACTACAGTTTAAGCCTAAAGAAATATTATAGCATCTATTTTAGCACTTTGATTTAAATTTTAACTTTTTGGTTTCAATTTTAACCTTTTTGGTTTAAATTTAAGTACAATTCTTTATAATTTTCGTTTTTAATGCAATTTATACTAATTTCTAGTATATTTGGATACTAAATATGGATTAAGACGCGTAAAAATTACCTTGGCAATGCTGCGACTCAATATTAGGCAAATCGGTTAATATGTTTGTCTATCGCGCTTCTTATGTATAGGCCAATAGCACGGTGGTTAGAGTAGTGAGTTTACGCACTGAGTGTCGTGCGTTCGAATCTCGCGGTGGTTGTTAGATTTTTATTTTTTATTTTTATATTTTAAACTAAGGCTGTACTAAATTAAACCAAGTTTTATTAAAAACTTAAAAATTTTAGTATAAGATTTCTAGCCGTATTTGAAATATCTTATTCATGAAAATCCTCACAAAGAGCCTACTATGCAGTAAAAGAATAAACAAAATAGACTTAAATAAACATTGTATCTAAGACAATGTTAACTGCTTTTCGAAACATATCGTTATGAAAATTTAACAGATTCTGAAAATTTTGACTTTGATTCTACATATTTTAAATACAAGACAGAAAACAATTTTGAAAGAAAATGTATTCCAAGATAATCGCACAAGCTGCTGGCGCACAACCACATACATATTTCCACACACACGCACGCATTATCCGCACATACGTATAGACAGTCTGCAAGGAATGCACAAAAGTTTCAATATAAATTCTATGAATTCTTAAGAAATGGAAAAGAAATGGAAAAGGATAAAAAAAAATCTAAAAAATTCTGTTTCATGTAATTTTTTGTATTTCAAACAATACACTCAACAAAATATATATTAACACATATGTTTATATGTATGCAACAATACATATAGAAACATGGAAGCAATACTGCGACCACCCATTGGCAACAATACCAATAGCACCAACATTCGCAGACCGACAACAACAACTAAAGTTCATTAAACGAGAGAGAGAGAGAGAGAGCCGCTGTCCACAACTCATGGAAAATCACTTGACCTAAAAATATTGTGGGCTAATAGCAAAAACCAAAAATACTAAAAAGATTAAAAAAAAAACAGCAACAACTAGTAAACTACAAAAATAACAATCAAAAAGAAAAAAAAACAATGCCAAAATTAAGAAATGTATGGAAAATTATGTGCAAAGTGAAGGGCTGGGCGAGAGGATTTGAGAATGTTTCTTATATTTCAAAAACATATGGTTTGTCCGGCAAAAATAGTATATAGCGTGGACAGCAGGGATGCGGCAAGGGCCATGGAGGATAACGGCGCTGATGATTTCAAAATTGTTCACTTAATGTTGGAAAACTGTTGTAACTTTATGCTATTTACCCAACAGCACTCTAACTAGCACTCCAGCGCATACTGACTGACCCACACACAAACACACACACACATATCATATATACACATTACACTTCACTAAACCGCTAACTAAATTCGGATATGGTTTTCGCCAAGCTGGGCGAAGCTCAAAATATTGACTCTGGTGTGGCCAAAGATGGGCTGCGTTTGAAATAAAATGTTGAAGCTTCAAGGCTATCAGGCAGCAGTGACGACAAAAAAAAAGACTGTGCTGTATTGTTGCTTTTGTTGTTTTGCTTTGCGGATTGTGTGCTAGCTAACAGCATTTTTATGAAATGATATAAAGCTTTTAATGGAATCATTGTTGTTGTGAAGATTGTTGTAGTTGTTGCTGCGTCTGTATCAAATAAAGTAAAGTTATTATGAATTATATGTGCGTTGTACGAGTATTTATGTAACTGTTTGTGTTTTTGTGTATATATGCATGTGTGTCTGTGTGTCAGTTAGACTCACTGATGCAAACGAACGACAGTAATAAAATAAAATACTAAAATTCTATTTAATGAAGAAAATTTTTAGGATGAAAAAAGCTAAACTTTAGATTAGTGTCACTTACATTAAGAGTTATTTAATAGCAATTCTAAACATAACTGCCATGTGTTTGCCCTGACTGCCTTCTTAAGTTGTAAGTTGAAGATTAACTTAATGTAATCTATTTTGTAAACTTTTTATTGCAAAAGTTATGGAAAATATTTAAATGTTTCATCAACAATTATAGAAGTAGAAAAAGAAATGCCTAAAAGAAACGCAAGTTTTAATATGGTATTTTTAAACTTGATGAACAGTTTTTTATACATTTTGTGCTAATTAATTAATTTTTTCTTATCTATATAAAAATGGTTTATTTTATAAGATTTCATAAAAAAGGAGTAACTGCACTACCTAGAAGTAGGGATATTCGATATACATCGGATTTACTCGATGTTTACAATTCGATACATCAACTTGATCCGATGTTTTGAAAAGCTTTTGATATACTCGATGGATCGATGTATTTTCATATAACATCGAATGAATTTTAACCACCTAATGAGATTATTATATAAAAAAATAAATAAAGAAAAAAAAAATAAAATGGGAAAACACTGGAAATAGGACATTAATACTGGAATTTCTATGATTGTGGAGGCTTTTATCGTTTTTACTTTTTGTAATAATTATGACCAATATGCTTATATATTGACCTTATTTTTTAGAATAACCAATGAAATAAACGTAAGAATATTGGGTTTATTTTTTTTTAATAAACAACAACTGAATCAGAGAATAATTGTAAATTTTTTTCTTTTCCTTAGTTACTGATAAAAGGCGTGCGGAAAAGGACAGGGGCTTGTAGGAGCTTTTAACAAATTAAAATAGTCATAGTTAAATTAAAAATAGCTAAGGAAGGGGCTGACTTTAGCATTGTGATGTAATGCTAGAAAAAGTACTGGATTCTTAGAAAACATCGATGTTTCTCAACGATATATCGGAAAGTATCGATTCACTGTCTCGATGCATTACATCGAAAAAAAACATCGATGTATTTTCTAAGTGGACACCCCTACCTAGAAGTATGTGGAATAAGGGGACACCCCTTTTATTTGATACCACAAAAAAATGTTAATTTTATTTTCTAAATAAATATCGTTAACAGGTAATAATCAAATTTAGATTGGAACAAAAAGCATGTTTTAGGAGTTTGCCATTTTAAATATATCATTACTTCTGAGATATGTAGGTATTGACTTAGTTTTAAGTTATGTTCCTTGCAGTTCATTACAGTTCATTGCAGTTCGGAGGCCGTTTGCTAAAAAATTAAATCGCTAGTCCGAATTAAATCTCCCATTAGACAGAATGTTTTTCAATTGATTTAATATTTGGGGCATTTAACGTCAAGTGGACAGCAAAAAAAAAAAAGTGAGATCTTGCCATTTTTTCACACTAGGCGCCTATTTTTAACACACAATATTTTATGAGTACTTTTGTAGTTTTTCGAATTGAAAAAATTACAATAAAATATTAAAATTTGTGGTTTGTTTCAAAAAATTCCTATTTTAAAAGGATGTTTTCGCGCCACCCTGCCTGTTAAAACGTATAATCGTGAGCTCTTGAATTTATGTATAAATATCGTGTTAATTTTCAACTTTCCTAACTAAACTTGAAACACATATGCATAACCGAATTTGCCTTAACTATGCGACGTGATTTGTTATAAATTTCGCTGCTAATTGTGAAAATCTGCAATATTTAATAAACTTAAAACTCTATATATTGCGTGAGACTTGGTTTTGTGCTGGCTGCGATCACTCAATAACATAAAACGAAGAACTCAAATAATAACATTAAAGGCGCGAAAAAAGCAAAGTGTTAATAAAAAAAGCAAAAACAAAATTAAAAATTAAATGCTCTATTAGTGACGAACTAGCCGTCCACGCTCAATCAAAGCTAATATAAACTCGTTTGCTCTTGCTCTCATAACACTGCATCACCTCTACATTTTCGTCATTGTCTTTTTGCAGTCAGCGCTTTGTTGCTGTTTTTGCCACATTTTCTCCTAAATCATTTCAAGTTTGTGTAATGACTCCCTCGCCTATGCAGACTCGCCAACAACGGGAGCTCGTTCCTCGAGTTGTTAACAAGACTGAGGGAACGCCTAAGATGGGTACTGCTGGTCAAAGTAGCAGCGCTGCTTCGTTCTGCACGCAGTTAAAAGCTTTGGAAGAGCGGCTTAGTGTAAATGCTAGAGAACAACACGCAACCTTAGAAAATAGACTCCGACAGCATGCTGATCAACTGTTTTTGCGTCTCTCATCAGATCTTGCAACTAAATTTGATAAATTGGCTAATGAAGTGGCCTCGATCCAACAACAACTCACTAATAAATTTTCCGAGTATAACAGCAAAAAACTAAACTTGGAGAACCAAGTAAGAGCTCTCTCATCACTCTGTGAAGATTTAAAATCATCGATGTGCAACAACAACAATAACCACAACTATGCTAACACCACCACTTACAACAACAACATTGCTGATTCAAATTCTGATGCTGTTCTCTTTGGTATGACGCAAACTAATGGGGAGAATCTTAAAGGCATTTTTAATTTTATCTGCCGCTCAATTGATTTTATGGCGCCTCCAGTTAAAGATATTTTTCGGGTTAAACCTAAAGATAACCACCCTAACCCTGTGGTAATTGCTAAATTCTATACGCCTTCTGATCGCAATCGAGTGTTGAAGGCTTTTGGTGATTATCGCAGGCAGGCAAAAAAAGCGGTTAATTTGAAGAATGCTGAGCTCGACTTAGATTGCAATGTTTTTATACATGAAAGTCTTGCCCCGGACGCCAGAAAATTGCTACAAGCTGCTATCATTCTCAAACGCAATAAACGAATTTTTAATGCGTTTACTTTTCGTGGCTCAATTTTCATTCGCATGTCGAAAGGTGCTGAACAGATCAAAATCAACAGCCATAATGAGCTTCAGAATATCGTGTGTGATGATGCTGTTGCTGAAACTGGATGCGACAATTAAAACTCATGTATCACTTTTAATCTTTATTCTACTTACTTATTTTAAGTTTATTTTTTGCTTAACTTTATATAACTTTTTCGTTTTACTCCTATTCTTTTTCTATTTGTTTTTTGTTTCTAGAATTTATTTGCCTGAATTTTTCTTTCCTCTATCTACTTGCAATGACTGACCCTAGTAATTCGTCTTTTGGCTCTAATGAAAATTTAAAATCTCTAGTTCATGTTTTGTGTAGGCAACATGGGGGGCTTAATATTATTCATTTCAATGCTCGTGGTCTTAACATGGCGAAACTTGATTACATAAAACATATTTTTAATGATTCGTTAGTTGATATTATTTGTGTTTCTGAAACGTGGTTGTCAAGTAATATATGTGATTTAATTTGTGATATTAATAGTTATAATGTGTTTAGAAATGATAGATTTTGTAAAAAAGGGGGTGGTGTTGCTGTTTATTGTAAAGTTAATTTGAATGCTAAAATTCTAAACAAATCTATAGGTCCTGGAATTGAGTTTATCAATATTAGTATTTCGGATAACTGCACAAAAATTTTGTTGTCTTGTGTATATAATCCTCACAAATGTAATTCTGTTGATCCCTTGTTCACAGATTTGCTAAACTATAATCTAAATCATGATGTAATTTTAATGTGCGGAGATTTTAATATAAATCTTTTAACGAATGATTCATATCGACAATTGTTGACGGTCTTATCCATCTTATCCGGTCTTATCATTGGCCGGGTTATCTATAGTAAACACAACTGAACCAACTCGTTTCTGTCCTAATGCTACTCCAAGTCTTTTAGATTATTTTATTGTATCTGACCTATCGCTCGTTTCACTATTTGATCAACTGTTGTTTGTTTCCGATCACGATTTAATTTTCTGCTCGTTAAATATAAATATGTCTCGTCATGTCTCTTCTACTTCTTTCTCGTACCGTGATTATAAAAATATCAATTATCCTAATATGTTTCATGATTTGTCTTTAATATCATTTAATGATTGCTGGCATTATAGCTCAGTTGATGATAAGCTTTGTTCTCTTACAACCCCTGTTAAATATCTATTTGAGAAACATGTTCCTTTGAGAACAATTGCCTTAAAAAATTCATCTTGCCCTTGGTTATCTCAGAATATTCTCAATGCTATAAAAAAGAGGAATAGATTACACAAGCTTTGGAGAAGAGCACCCTCATCTGCAAACTGGGAAAGTTATAGGTTGGCCAGGAATGAATCTGTTCAACTAACAAGGCAGTCTAAGACCCGTTATTTCACTGCTAAACTTAATCTTTCCCTTTCTACTAAAACTTTATGGAGCAATATACGGAATCTTGGAGTGAGAAAAAATAATTCCCCTCTTTGCAATATTCACCCAGACTTATTGAATGATTTTTTTGTTGATAATACTGCACCTTGAAGTAATAATATTACTTCTTTTGGTAGTTTGCGTGCTCCGTTTTTGTTTGAGTTCACACCTGTTAGTGAACTTGATGTTGGGAATTGTGTGATGCAGATTAAGTCAAATGCTTTGGGTGAAGATGGTATTCCCATAAAATTTATAAAGCTCATTCTTCCGCATATTATACGTCCACTAACGCACATTATTAACCACTGCTTTATATCTTCTTCATTCCCGAGTGTATGGAAAATTGCAACTGTCTTGCCCGTGGCTAAAAAATCTAACCCTTCTGGACCTAATGATTTTAGGCCAATAAGTATATTGTCCTCTTTATCTAAGGTATTTGAAAAACTTATTAGTCTCCAAATTAATTATTTTTTGATCAGGAATAATCTCTTGTCTCCTTATCAATCTGGTTTTCGGCGGGGGCATGGGTGTGCTTCGGCCGTTGTTAAGGTCTTTGATGATATAAGACCTCAATTTGATGCAGGGTTATTGTCCTTACTTTGCCTACTTGATTTTTCTAAGGCTTTTGACAAAGTTAATCACTCATTTCTATGCCAAAAACTTAGGTATATGTTTGGGTTTTCTTTTAGTGCAGTTAATTTAATTTCCAGTTATTTGTCAAATAGATCTCAAAGAGTTAAAGTTGGCCACAACTTTTCCCACCATAAGCTCGTCTTAAGCGGTGTTCCACAAGGCTCGATTCTAGGTCCGCTTCTTTTCTCAATTTTTATTAATGACATCTTTTCTATCTGCAAACATGCTTCTCTTCATGCCTATGCAGACGATATCCAACTTTATCTCTCTGGTAGAATTGAATGCTTGAATGAATTCTCTGGTAGATTGAATGAAGATCTTAGTAACATACATCAATGGGCTTGTTGTAATGGTCTTCAATTAAATGCTGCTAAATCGTATGTTCTACCAATATGTAAAAATAAAACTATGTTAAATGCTATTCCTGAATTATATATTGGTACAAACAAGCTTAATATTGTTACGAAAATTGTAAACCTTGGTTTTTGTATGAATTCGTTCCTTTCTTGTACTGATCATGTTAATAATGTTGTCCAAAAAGTTTATTATATCCTACGTAACTTGAGAATGTCCGCCAACTTATGCACTATTGAATTAAAAAAAATACTAGTCCAGCAACTTATCATGCCCGTCATAACATACTCTGATATAGTTTACAGTAAACTTGATTCATCGTCTCTGCTGAAACTTAATGTTGCTTTTAATTATGCCACACGTTTTGTGTATGGGTTAAACAAGTTTGACCATCTTTCTAGCTTTAGAAATGCAATACTTGGTTGTAGTTTGAATGATTATTTCCACGCTAGAAATTGTATTTACATCCATAAAATCATTCACACTAAAACACCTCATTATCTCTACGAAAAACTGCATTTTAGCTTATCTAGGAGATGTAACTTACTAATTATCCCCAGACATAGCTCTCTAATCAGTTCAAATTTTTTTGTTCATTAATGCTGTAAGACTGTGGAATGCATTGCCTCGTAGAATAAGAGAAATCTCGAGGAGGGAAACTTTTAGGCAATCAATTTTTTCTCACTTTTCTACTACTTAATCTTATCTTAGTTTTATTCTCTAAAATTTATTATTTCTTACTTAGTATTTTTAAGCTAATTAAATGGATTTTACCATTTTTTTCATGTTTTATTATTGATGTTCACTATTTATGTTTTACTAAGCATAAGAAAAAAATAATTTGTTGTTATCTCTAATTAATTCAATATTGTTAGAATTTATTTTTCATTGTACTGTAAAAGAACTTAGTTTCTTATTTGTACTCAATTATTTTCGATTTTCTATAAATAAATAAAATAAAATAAAAGATAGTTTTGAACAGACAACTTTTGTTCATGTACAAAACCGGAAGTTTAATTATTACAGCTTAAAATATTTTCATAATTATTTAATTTTTTATATTAGAAATTTTGAAATGGAATCTGCATTAGAAACATACGTGTCGCACAGAGTATGATGTCAGGCGCTTGCTTATGTCGGTTAGTTTGAGAAATATATAACAAAAAAAAAAATGTACTATTATATTTATAGTTAAGTGAGGATGGAACTAGTCACCTAATTACTGCGGCCTCAAGGGCCTATTGTAAGAAACCTCTATAAGTTATAGTTCATCCTTCATCGTTAAGTTCGTTAGGAACAAAGCGATGTTCTTGGGTGAACTATCCGCTATTAAGTGCAATTCTATGTAAAATGCACCTAAAAGCGAAGTCACGTCCTAATTAGACCGTTACAGTGATATAAGATGTGCTCTCCTGTTTCTTCATCTTCGTTTTATAATCTGCACAGATCTTCCTGGACTATACCCACACTCAGAAAAAAATTTTCAGAAAATCTAGAAAAATAGCACCCAATTGTTAGATAATCGGGCTTCATTTAGCGCCTTGGCCAATTATCTAAAAATTAAGTATATATTTTTTCGTTAAACTGACACCAGAAGTGTGAAAAAGTTAAGGAAAATTATCCATTCGCTTAATTGGAGCAATTTTACGTAATTGCATTGAAATCTTATTACATTTGAGTAAGTTTTTACCGTTTATTTATCATCGGCTATAACTAAGAGAAACATTTTCTCTGAAAATAAGAAATTTTTCATCGAATCCCTATTTTGCAATTTTTGGAAATAAGAAATTTTTCATCGAATCCCTATTTTGCAATTTTTGGAAAAAAAAAATTTTTTAGATTTTAAACAGCACGCTGTGAGAATTATGATTTTATGCTGATGAAAAACTGCTAACATTATTATTATTAACATTAAGTTAAATTGAAGTATATATTTTTTTCGTTAAATTGACACCAGAAGTGTGAAAAAATTAAAGAAAATTATCCATTCGCTTAATTGAAGCAATTTTACGAAATTGCATTGAAATCTTATTACATTTGAGTAAATTTTGTATACCGACCGAATATTCGGTTTCGGTTTCGGTTACGGCCAGTTTCGGCCCTTTTTGTCAGTTTCGGCTAGATTCGGTTATTCGGCCATATTAAACTATTCGTAAAAACTTCTTGCATCAGTCATTTAATTCAAATATAAAAATATTTATAACGCACTGTACAAAACAAAAATTATTAATTCGTCTATAATTTGATTTCTCGTGTTAACGCAAAACATTTTGGTTTATTTTATGCGTTCGATACTATCATTTTCGATTCTATGATCTCTATTGCAATTAATATTAAAGTTTTATAGGTGCTGAAGCCAAAAAATGAAAAATAGACTTAAAAACGAATTCTGTGTGTGTGTGGAATAAAGGAAAAGAAAACGAAATATTTCTATTTTATAATACTAAATCTTTAAAAAAACACAAAAATACTTTGTTTTATAGTTCTATAAAAATATAAATTGTAGGTGCTCATATGAAAAATGTAACCCTATCACATACTATTTTGAGTGTGTACTGAAGATATAAAGTTTGCAATGCTTTTGTAATAAAAAGTTAAATAAAAAATTATCTCATTTATTATTACAGTAAACTACAATTAATTGTTATAAACTTTAATATTCAAATAAAACTTTTTTATATTAAATTTTTTTCTTATGTGTATGAAAGTACTTTTGTTTCCTTTTAATAAAATAAAAATTATTTGTAAAAACTTAAATTTTCATATTAATAACCAGTTTTGGTTTCGGTTTCTGCCGAATATTATTAAATGGCAGAATATTCGGTTTTGGTTTCGGTTTCGGCCAAAATTCTGGTTTCGGTCGGACACTAGTAATTACGAAAGATGCATTCAATTTTTATAACGCGACTTTGTTAGAAGCATTTAAAATTAGTATTTATTAAAATTCGTCACACACGTGCGATATGGCTTTTGCACATATCTTGATCTAAAAAAAAAAATTATCAAAAAAGCAAGTTTGTTGCACATAATGCTCCTTGATCCTTAACAAAGATACTTTGAGGTATATTTAGAGAAAAAATTTAGGATATTTTTGGTACAATTTTTTTTAAATCATTATCAAACATTTTTTTATCTTTTCTTAAAATTTTATTAAATATGAATTAAAAAATTTTAATCACTTAAATTTAATATTAAAAAAAAAATCTTTAATATTATTATTTGATATTAATTG
Source organism: Dichetophora obliterata (assembly GCA_963920525.1). Classification (NCBI taxonomy): domain Eukaryota; kingdom Metazoa; phylum Arthropoda; class Insecta; order Diptera; family Sciomyzidae; genus Dichetophora; species Dichetophora obliterata. The sequence continues at coordinate 36,595,384 of OY986437.1, read as the reverse complement.
TGATAAATTTTTTTGATTTTTACGAATTTTAATTACGATCTATTTAGATCAAGTAAGTTTTGAAAAAGGTAGCAAGAACCACAAAAACCGTGTATCAAGTCAATCACATAGCAAACTAGGCAGACCCTTTCGGATGAAGCTAAGCTTCCATTATCAGTAGTTTTGATTAGATTAAGCTATGACCAAAATATTGTTTAATGGCGTTTTATTTCTCAATCAAAATGTCACGATCAAAATGTCACGATCAAAATGTCAATCAAAATGTCAATTACGAAAATATTGCCATACTCCCTGCGAAAATGTTGCTTTTTTCATATTCTTGTTCTGTTCTCATATGAAAAATGTAACCCTATCACAAATCAGCAAAACAATAAAATCATGCAATTTACATCCCTTATAACGAAATCTTTATTTGTAAATTACAAACGATACATAAAAATCCGCTAGGCAACGCTCACCGCTATAGAGTTTTCTTTTTTCGTGATAATGTTGCATTCCGCCTTAACGATTTCACAAGGGTAGAAAATGTCGCACTTTTGCCGGATTAGAGTGCAACATTTTGAGAAAAGAACACGCAACCCTATGAATATGCTGGGAAAAGAACACGAAAATTTGACAGCCCCGGCGCAGGGCAGAAGAAATGCAACATTATCGCGAGAAAAGAAAACGCCATTAGTTGTGAATGATTTGACACTTGTTCGAATAAACTCGTTTGAAATACATGACGTTAAAGCAAAGGAATTTTAATTTTTAGTTCAATCCTGAAACTATACCAAGAATTTTTTATTTTTATTTATTTATTTATTCATTCATCTAATGGGACGTTGCCCTTACAGATATAGTTCTTAGTCTAACTTAATCTAACATATTCCATAAAAATTAACAAATCGAGTAATAAATTCTTAAATATTTCTCTATTTATACTGAAATCTAAATGACAAGCAACAGAATTACACAGGTATAAGCATTTAGAGATATCCTCATTCTGGCTAAAATTAGATTTATGGGGAAAAATGTAAAATAAAGGTCTTTCCCTGAGTCCTCTTATAGGTGCATACAAAGGTATGAGTCCCAACAGATCAGGACTTTGGATTTTACCATCTAAAATGTCTTTAATAAATAAAATACAACAACTTTTTCTTCTTAGCTCTAACGATTGGAGACCAAGAAGTTTGCAGCGAACATCATATGTAGGCATTTCTTGATATGTGTACATATTACGCAAAGCGAATCTAGAGAACCTTTTTTGAACTCGCTCGACTCTGTGAACATCTACAGCATAAGAAGGGCTCCAAATAATGCAAGAATATTCCAAAATTGATCTGACCAAGCTCGAAAAAATAGATTTTACCGTATAAGGGTCAGAGAACTCTTTACAATTTCTTTTGACAAAACCTAGCTGTGAGTTAGCCTTGGAAGTTACATAATCTCCATGAGTTTTGAATGAGAGTTTGGTATCAAAGTAAATGCCCAGATCTTTCACAACGGATGATCTTTGGAAAAAACTGACGGTATTATATGGTATACGGTATTATTTGTTTGTTCTAGTTGCCTCTTCCTTTTCACTATACTTTTTTGTATTTTAACGAATTTGCCGATTATTTGATTGCAATGAAAACTGACTGTTGACACAACCAGATTTTCAATTATTCATGACCTTGACCGAAATTAATTAATTGCATATTTTAGATTATTTAATTAATTTAAAATCAACTAAAGTTTTATTATTTTGGTCTGGCACTTCCATAGAAAGTTAATTATTGATATTTATTTGTCATCTATTTGTTGAACTCCAAAAAATAATAGTGAAAGTGGTTGCGTAAATACAGGGTTGCCCATATTCGCGCCGATTTTATTTTTAAATAAATCAAAGAAACCACAATTTTTGTCTGTTCGTAATGAATATCATTTATTTGGGTTCAAGTAGATTTGCTAACATTATTTTTTGAATATGATATCTCGTAAATGGTCGCCATTGGCCTCTACGACATATTGTGCCCGTTTTGCAGCATTTTCCATGGTTTTCTTCAACATTTCGATGGGAATGGCGGTTATTTCTTGACGGATGTTGGTTTTCAGCTCTTCTAGGGTCCTTGGCTTGTTGACGTAAACCTTTGATTTCAAATAACCCCACAAAAAGAAGTCTGGAGGCGTTAAATCTGGTGATCTTGGCGGCCAATCGAAATCACCATTTTTTGACATCAAACGGCCAGGGAACAATTGCTTCAAAAAATCGATTGTAGTGTGGCTTGTGTGTGGTGGCGCGCCATCTTGTTGAAACCGGTAGTGCCTGATACGCTTTCGACGAACGATTGGCATGAAAAAATTGTTTATTATATCGCGATAACGCTCCTGATTGACAGTAACTCTGTGGCCATTATCATCTTCGAAAAAGAACGGCCAATGGGCATTTTAGCACAAACGCCGCACCAAACAGTGACTTTTGTATCATGAAGAGGTACCTCTTGAATCTCTTGTGGATTTTCAGTGGCATAAATACGGCAATTTTGTTTGTTTACCGTTTTCTTGGAAGGCGCACTTTTCACTTTATTTATTTTTTTGAAAGCACGTTGAGTTTTCACTATTGACTTGTTTTGTTGAATGTAAATTTCAACAATTTTAGAGCGTTCGCGTGGCGTGTACTGTTCCATTGTAAACATTTGCTTTGAATGACGCTTCAAACGCGGTATGTCATTAGTCGATTTGGCATCACTGCGGAAAGTTACAGTGTTGCCAGATGGGCGCTTCGAATAAGGGCTACCCTGTATACTTCAGCACTGTAGTAACTAAACTGACTGCTGTTGTAGTAAATTTAGACAAACAACTTTTGTGTATAGTCCTTATAGTCCTTATTTGTATGGAGAAAAAATTTCGTTTGTTTTTCTTGAGCATCATTTCATTTTGTTCCTATATATTAAAAACGCATTTAAAAAAAGTTTCAAAAAAATTGACTTTATTAACACGTGTCGCGTAGGCTAGTAATTAAAAAAATTATCTATGATAACAAAATTAACCCTCATCGGTCCCTCGAGAAGTACATCTAATCGGTCCCATTGTATGCGCGCGCATACACATATATTTTTAATGTAAAAAAGCTAAAAAAAAAATTAACAACCATTTATGTTTTGTGATTTTTTTTATGTTTATTACATTGTTTACTATCATATTAATACGTTTTAACTTCATAAAAATAGATTTAGAATGAAGTTAATTAGAATATTACATATATTAGAAAAAAAAAATTGAATTTTTAACTTTTGTCAATTATTTGTACATTTTTCGCATATATTGAAATTATGTTCAGCACAAATGAAGTTTCACAACGTGTAGCAAAAAGAAACGTCACGAATGCATTCAACGCACTAACATCAAGCATGTTACAAAGTACTGCCATTGGCCACCGATTGACTTTTCGTTTGCATGTGTACGTAGCCACCATTTCATCTATAGTATCAACTCCACTCTTGGTTTTGTTGTAGTCTTCAATGATGTTGGGTTTCTTCTTTTCACTATTCTCATTTATGCTGACAACATTGTGGTATATACTGAGCAATGTCACAAATCGGTACCGGCGAGGAACATATGACAACATAACTGCGTGCAATTTATGTTCATATACAACTTCTGTATGATAAATTGGCTTTTGACGCATGTCGAGTAGAACTGAAGGAATTTCAGTCCTATTTTTCCTTATTGTTCCCAAAATAGTCATGCGATTCTTATGTAAATCTTCTGCCAATTCATACGAAGTGAAAAAGTTGTCACACGTTACATTTCTGTCAGAAAGTTGTTCCACCAAATCCAAAACAACACGCCGTCCGCTTTTTGAGCTCGCATAGCACCCAAATTTTTATACCATATTTCGCCGGCTTGGATGGAATATACTGACGAAATGGACATCGCCCACGATACGGAACTAACTGTTCATCTACGGTAATATTTTTTCCTGGTGTGTATACAACTTTCATATTATGATTCTATTTATCGTATACATTTCGAATCGGTGCCAATTGGTCACGTACAGAAGTACTTGTAGATGCAGTGTTGGCCATACGTTGTTCGCGATCATCAAATCGAATCCAACCATGGATACGCTTGAACATTTTCAAAGACATTGGCCGCATTCTAGCCGAAAAAGTGCTCAAGAACTGTTCCACAACTTTCGGGCTGAATGGTATGCTCTCACAGAACATGTTCCTTGAGATGTCACAATTTATATAGCGAAAATATTTTATGCTACTTCGCTACTTGAGCACTTTTTCGGCTAGAATGCGGCCATTATTGCTCTAAATATTGGCCGACCAGTTTCGTCATTCCACAGTTTAGTGACACATTCACCGTATGATCGATACACACCAGAAAGCAGCAACAATCCAAAGTATGTGTACAGAGTGTCCAAATCAATGTTTTCCCAATCGTCTTTGTACTTTCGCACACCATATAAATTCGTCATGTTCAAAATAATATTCTCAACCGGTTCAAGGAACATGCGGTGAAATGCAGACGAAACATCAACTATAGTAGCAGCTGCTAATGCTTTTGGACCTGAATTATAACAAAAAGTAAACATATAATGAACATGAACCCATAACAAAGAGGGTAGGTTCTTACCTGAAGTGAAATTTTCTGCACGTCGAAATGAATTTCTTCGATTTATTTCAAATGGTAGCGATGATTATTCAATTTTCTTATTTTTTGAAAAATATTTTTTTTAGGATTTGCTGCATTTTCTTCTGCTAAATTTTGCTCAAGTGGCTCAATGTCGTCTTCATCCGAATGCACGCTAACTTCACTTTCATCATTCTCCTCGTCTGATAATGCAAAATCATCGTCACTATTGCACAGAGATTCGCCCGCTTCGCTTTCCAAATCAAAATCCATTTCTAGTTCATCTTGCTGCCTTCTTTCACGTCAAACTCTATCCATTTTTTATCAAATACTTCGAAACACAACCAAAATTCAAATAAATGCGCAAACAAACTTCACTTATGTGTGTTCCAGAACAAACTGAATTTCATAAAACGAAAAAATAAGAGCGTGCTATAAATCCACACACAAAAATAAGCGGCAATTCCAAGTACCTGCTTATGTGTGCGCGCACATACACAGGGACCGATTCGTAACTACCCAGCGGTCCGAAATGGCAGCAGCTCAACTAGAATCACGATTGAAGCGCTCCATCACTGTTCCTTGTCCAGCAAGAAAGAAGCACACTATTCGAAATATTGTTTCTCTTTGCTTTTCTCTCGAAACAAGCAAGCCCTGAGACAAAATTTTGTGGTTTTCTTTGTTTTGTTCCTTAGTGGGCAAGCCTATTTTTTATTCAGTTGCGATTCAGTTTTTGTTTGTGCAGGTTAAGTAAGCGTACTTAAGTAAAATTTATGAAGTCTCAACTCTTTTTTTCTGTTCTTGTATTTCTTGTTCAATGCAAAAAGTATGCTGCATTACCCATTACCGCTCAGCGTTATCATATGATAACGCACTCATCTCTTCTTTTGTTCATTCAATCCGAAAGAAATACAGAAAACAAAATGCTTTATCATATGGCGGTATAAGGATAAACAAAAACACGAATAGGCGCGAGTTACATTACCACCAACGACGGTAATAACATTGGCACCACCTAAGCCATTGAGACAACAACAACTAAGACAACAACAACAACAATAACAACAACAGCAGCATTAACTAGTATTACTGAAGTTACAACAACAACAAACTACTAAAACTTGACGCAGAACCTATCCCATTAATTTCCACTTCAACCACTTAAGCTACAACAACAACAATAATAAAAACTCACAATAAGCAATAATCACATTTCTGTAATAAATTAGTTCAGTTGTTTATTTAGGTTACATTACATTTCTTTTGTATGTCACAAAAGAAAAGACATACAATTATTTTCTCAGTATCTCTTTGATAATCCGCAACGTTTAACCATGTGTTTTAAAATATTGTTGCACCCATTAAAACTAGGTGACACTTAAAATTATCAACATGCATTTTTGGAATGTATGTCATAAGCAAACATATGGAGTATTAAAATATATAAAAATTATTCATAGATAGCATTTTTGAAACCTATGTCATAAACACATATGTATTCATATTTAGAATTTCTTTAGAATGTATACATACATTACAGTAAAAATTAGTGAAAGTTGTAAAGTAAGAGAAAAAATTTTAATAAAACTAGATCAGTTTTGGCATTCAAAAAGAAAAGTTGTGTTGTCTGTTTTTCCTCAACTATAACTGGCGCAGTCGAAAGTTCTCGCGAACGGTTCTGTGTAAAGTGTTATAAAATAAGACCGGCGGTTTCCCGAGTTTTAAAAAATAACAATAAGATCATCGAAAGATCATCGATCATCTAGCACCAAGGGTACATTGGAGCAGCACAAACTGGAGGATTGCAGTCCTTAATCGAGAGAGAATCTACACTCAAGAAGAAAAACAGGCATGACAGTAAAACTGATACTCGTAGGATTAATGTAAGTCAAGTATTGCAATTGTTTCATTGTTATAAATGCATAGGAAAATAAAACAGTTTTTCCCGTATACTAAACCAAGAAGAACAGCAAGCTTAGGATCAATTCCTGAAAATTTAGAAGTAGTAGATTTTGATCAAATTAAATTAAGAGAAAGTGTGTCAAGTGTTTTCGAAAACTCAAATCAAAGTTTTAGTGTTCAAATGGCAAATCCATCTGCAGGTGATATTCTTAACTCATTGCGAATTCCTGATGTAATCAAAGATCTGCCTCGTTATGACGGCAATCCAAGATTGCTTCACGAGTTCATAATTAATGTAGAAGAGATCCTCACACATATTTTGCATCTAGACGGGTCTCCCCAATCAACAATCTTGTTGAGAGCCATTCGCAACAAAATTGAAGGCCCGGCCAACTAAGTACTAAATATGTATGGCACGGCCTTGAATTGGGACGAAATAAAAAATAATTTAATTCTACACTATTCCGATAAAAGGACGGAAACAACCTTGATAAGAGACTTACACTCGCTAAGACAAAAAAACCAAAATGTAGAAGAATTTTATAGCAGTATTATTGAAATACAAGCAACACTTATTAATAACATTCTTATTCACGAAGTTAATAATAACGTCATAACTGCAAAGAAATTACTTTATGGGGAAATGTGCCTAAACACCTACCTTACAGGTTTGAGAGAACCATTGGGGTCGGTTATAAGAGCCATGAGGCCAGAGTCACTCCCAATAGCATTAGCATATAGCATTAAAGAACAAAATATATACTATAACAAATCTACCTTTTATACTAATTATAAGCCAAATTTCAATTATAATCAGAACAAGTCTTTTAGAAACGACAATTTTGCACGACCAAACTACAATACGCAAAACCAACTTAGAAATACGCTACAACAAAGTACTCAAAATCACTTTAATAATAGGAATTTTGGTCAGCCCCAAAACCAAAATAGGAATTTTCCAAATCAAAATCCTTTTAATAGTAGACACCTTGGTCAACACCAAATCCAAAATAGAAATTTCACACAAAATTTCAACACTGGCAACCAACACGTACAGAGACAACCTCCTCCAGAGCCTATGGACATTAGTTCTGGAAACTCACGTTTTACTCAAAGGACGAACAGAACTAATTTTACAAATACTAGAGAAATGCACAATATAAACTCAGCAACGGAGAACGAACGACAACCCACAATTCAATTGAACACAACCTATCAACAACATATGAACCAACAGTACGAAGGATATGGATTTTATAAAGATCCAAAAGAAAACTGTAATGATGATGAAAATTTTCAATATTGCGCCTCGAACGAGCAACTGGATACCTAGATATCAACAAACACGGATTTACCCTTCCGTACATTAACATTTCGTCACCTTTCGGACGTCCTCTAAAATTTCTGATTGACACTGGAGCGTCTTCTTCATTTATAAATCCCGAATTTATAAATAATGCTAACACAAATATTTGCAAACCAGTCACAATAACAACTATTTTAAATAAACATGAGATAAACAAGAAAACTACATTGCCCACTTTTATTGAATTTAACGAGACAGGGCAGCTAACATTTTTACTATTTAAATTCCACGGATACTTTGACGGACTGTTAGGACTAGACATTTTAACAAAATTAGGAGCCAAGATTGACTTTAACACAAATAAGCTAATTACAAACAATTCTGTTATTAATTTAAAATTCAAACCAAATTTCTCCTCAGGAAAATACCTTATTCCACCCAATTCGAAACAGGTTATAAAAATTCCTACAGACATAAAAGACGGCGACGTATATATCAAAACAATACAAATCGAACCACAACTATTCATGTCCGAAGGCATTTATAAGACTAAAAACTGGTTTAGTGTTGTTGAAATTGTCAACAACAGCAGTTCACATAAAACTCTCTTGTTAGAACAGCCACTCAAAGTAGAACACTACAATACTGAACATTTTGTTGAAGTAAATAACTTTAGCATCGAATGTAACACGCATAGTATTGAAGGTGACATAACTGAACTTATCCGATCTTCCCATCTCAACACAGAAGAAAAGAAATTACTGTTTAAATTTTGTAGAGCGTACGATGACGTATTCTTTAAAGAAGGACAAGACCTCAGTTTTTCTAACACAATTAAACACACAATCGACACTACAGACGACGTACCAATCTACACCAAATCGTATAGGTACCCATACATCCACAAAGAAGAGGTAAAAAAATCAAATTTCAAGTCTATTAGAACAAAGGATCATACGCCCTAGCTATTCACCCTGGAGTTCACCGGTGTGGGTAGTACCAAAAAAATTAGATGCAGACGGAAAATAAAAATGGCGTCTAGTTATCGATTTTAGGAAACTTAACGAAAAAACAGTTTCCGATCAATATCCAATCCCAAACATTAATGAAATTCTTGACAAGTTAGGCAAATGCTTATATTTTTCTACACTAGATTTAGCAAGCGGATTTCATCAAATAGAAATGAATCCAAGGGATGTACAAAAAACGGCTTTTTCAGTTGAAGAAGGCCACTACGAATTTTTAAGGATGCCATTCGGGCTAAAGAATGCTCCTTCAACCTTCCAAAGAGTAATGGATAACGTACTCAGAGATCTCCAAGGAAAGATATGTTTAGTCTATCTAGATGACATTATAGTATTCTCTACTTCACTCCAAGAACATTTGGAAAACCTAAGAAAAGTTTTTGACAGACTCCGCGAATCCAACCTCAAAGTTCAACTTACCAAGTCAGAATTTCTACATAAAGAAATTGCGTTTTTAGGGCACATCGTTACAACAGATGGAGTGAAACCGAACCCAGACAAAATTTCGGCAATAAAAAAGTTCCCTCTACCCTCTACCATTTTTAGGACTACTAGGGTACTACCGAAAATTCATAAAGGATTTTGCAAGGGTAGTAAAACCACTAACAGAGTGTTTAAAAAAAGGTAGAACCATCGTTGCAAACGAAAAATATGTTAACACTTTCGAAAATTGCAAAAACCTACTAATAAATGACCCTATACTCCAATACCCTGATTTCGCAAAGACATTCACATTAACAACAGACGCTAGCAATTTTGCACTAGGAGCCGTCTTATCGCAAGGACACTTAGGTAGCGACAAACCCATATGCTACGCTAGCAGAACACTAACGGACACGGAAATAAATTACTCGACAATCGAAAAAGAATTACTGGCCATAGTATGGGCCACAAAATACTTCAGACCATACTTGTTTGGACGAAAATTTAGAATTGTTACTGATCATAGACCATTAACTTGGATCATGAACCTAAAAAACCAAACTCAAAGCTAATTAGGTGGAAGCTTAAATTAGAAGAGTTCGACTATGAGATAGTTTATAAAAAAGGGTCCCTCAACTCAAACGCTGATGCCTTGAGTAGGGTTAAAATTGATAATCCAGATATAAGACAACTCGACATAAATATCAACGACGCAACTACTTCTATTCAAGCTACTTCAGGTTCAACAGTACACTCAGCACAGGAAGACTTAAACGACGGAATACCAATCTCGGAAAAACCTTTGAATGAATTTAGCCTTCAAGTTATTCTAGATAAATCCGACCAAAAACCATTCTTAACAGTAGAAGTCCCTTTCAAGAATAAACTAAGGAAAACCATAAGAACACTAGATTTTACAGAAGAAAAATTAATAGACACATTCAAAAAATTTTTAGCACCCAATAAGATAACAGCAGTCTACACAGATGACATAACTTTTACCTTAGTACAATCCGTTTAATCCAAATACTTTTCAGCAAACAAAACCTTCAAAATTATAAGATGCAAGGAAATTCTAATAGACATAACACAAAACGACGAACAAAACAGAATAATAAACATATACCACGAAAATAGTAACCATAGAGGAATTAATGAAACTTTGGCACATTTGAAAAGAGAATACTATTTCCCCTATATGAAATCAAAAATAACACAAACCATAAACAATTGTAACATATGTCAGGAACAGAAATACGACAGACAGCCTCAAAAAATCAAATATAGTAAACCAGAAACCCCCGAAAAACCCCTAGATATTCTGCACATAGACATTTATAGTATAAATCATCAATACATACTGACTATGATAGACAAATTCTCAAAATTTGCTTCAGGATACACCCTCCCTAATAGGAATAGTATTTCCATCGTAAAAGCAGTAAAACAATTTTTCAGCACTTATGGTATACCAAAGAAAATAGTTTGTGACCAAGGATCCGAATTTACAGCAAACATCTTCAAAGACTTCTGTAAACAATTCAAAATAGAATTGCACTTTACTTCCTTTCAACAAACTTCCAGTAATTCCCCAGTTAACCGGTTACATTCGACATTGACAGAAATTTACAGAATCATAATTGCAACAAGAAAAGAAAACAAACAAGACATAGACCATCACGAAACTCTCACGGAAACTTTAATTACATATAACAACGTGATTCACTCATCCACGAAACACACACCCTTTGAACTTTTTCATGGTAGAACTTTTAAATTTAATAACGAAATATGTTTCAATAACGAGCATGAATATTTGAAAAAGTTAAATGAATTTCAAGCAGTTTTATACCCAAAGATAAAAAGTAAACTAGACAGCATCACTAATGAAAATATCAAAAAATTAAACAAGGTAAGGGAAGATCCTAAAAGTAACGAAACCAACGAAACCGTTTTTAGAAAAGAGTGTCGCAGGAATAAAATGACACCAAGATTCTCGAAACTTAAAGTAAAGAAAAACAATAAAGTAACGATAGTATCCGACAGAAATCAAAAAATACATAAATCTAGAATAAGAAGGAAAAAGAAAACTAATTAGCAAAACTATCAATAAACCTTTAAAAATTTTAGTTAGGACAATAAGTTATAAAATATATGTACTTACAGGCTTATGACAGCATCCGGGCAGAAAATGGAAATTCAAAAACTTAATGAACAACAATCATTACTTACTATACAAAAAGGCATTGCAAGAACAATAAGAAATTACAATAACCTTATACATATAGTAAACTTAGACCTGTACAAGGACAACGTCGACAAAATAAATAGATCTATTACTACTTTAGGAAAATTATATAGTGATAAAGACGCGACATTAATAACAAAACTTAAACTTAAAGAAGTCCAAAATAAATTAGATTCACTCACTCCACATGCAAGAAATCGGAGAGGAATAATTAATGGACTAGGCACAGTAGTTAAGTTTATCACTGGCAACATGGACGCAAATGATGCAAAAATATTAAACGAACAAATTAAGGACTTAAAATCCGAACAAACAAATCTTCAACAAGATATAAACAGCCAAATAAAATTAAACTCAATTATGATACAAAGATTTACAAATATTACTAATCATATAAACAATCAACAACAAAAAATAGAAAATTTCGTCAACAAAATTCAAGACCAGAACACAAACAGAATTCAAGTCAATGAAGAAATTCTTCTTCAGACACAACATCTCGCACAAATCAATTACAACATTGACTTGTTAAACAATCATTTAGCTAACATTGCAGACGCAGTAGTACTGGCAAGACTTAATATAATATCAAAATTTTTTCTTAACCATGAAGAATTAGATGAAATATACGACACACTTTCAGCCCAATCAATAAAGATAAAATCTACTAACAATATCTATGAATTGTTGGGGCTACAAGCTTATTACAACGATACCAATATAATATTTAATGTCCGAATTCCTATCCTATCAAATAATAATTATTCCCTAATTCACATTATTCCACTCCCCATTAATAAAACAAGAGAAATAGAAATATCACCTTATGCATTATATAACTCTGAGAATGTTCAATACTTGTCTGAAATTTGTCCAAAAGTAGAAGGAATTCACTATTGTCAAGAAGCAAAACAACAAGAAGACATCACAAAATCAACCTGCCTAGGACGAATTATTCAGCCGCAAGAAGGAATACCAGCTCATTGCGTCACCAACGATATCGGTCAAATATCAAACATCTTACAACCTGAACATAACTACATATTAATGCTGAACATCCCAACAACATTAGTTAACTCAACTTGCAACTTCGCTTCACACTCAGTATCCGGAAATATTCTGCTACACTTCGAAAACTGTAAAGTAGAGATAAACAATATAACATATCAGAGTAATCCAAATATATACTGGGACGAAATACATCTAATACCAACTGCACACATACCAATTCACACCAACTACACCGTCGAAAGATTAAACCTCCACAAAATCAACAACCTCAACATCGAAAATAGAATCGCCATAAACAACTTGAAATCAACCACAAAACGAGAACTCAACATAACTATCGGAGGAATACTATTCATGGGAACGATAATAATATTCATTCTATATAGCTCCAGAAAGTTTAAACGAAACATTACCCTGGATCATCCCGCTTCAACCACAAACCAAAGGTTATGGCCGTCGCTTCACACCGGGGGGGGAGGAGTTACATTACCACCAACGACGGTAATAACATTGGCCATTGGCCACCTAAGCCATTGAGACAACAACAACTAAGACAACAACAACAACAATAACAACAACAGCAGCATTAACTAGTATTACTGAAGTTACAACAACAACAAACTACTAAAACTTGACGCAGAACCTATCCCATTGATTTCCACTTCAACCACTTAAGCTACAACAACAACAATAATAAAAACTCACAATAAGCAATAATCACATTTCTGTAATAAATTAGTTCAGTTGTTTATTTAGGTTACATTACATTTCTTTTGTATGTCACAAAAGAAAAGACATACAATTATTTTCTCAGTATCTCTTTGATAATCCGCAACGTTTAACCATGTGTTTTAAAATATTGTTGCACCCATTAAAACTAGGTAACACTTAAAATTATCAACATGCATTTTTGGAATGTATGTCATAAGCAAACATATGGAGTATTAAAATATATAAAAATTATTCATAGATAGCATTTTTGAAACCTATGTCATAAACACATATGTATTCATATTTAGAATTTCTTTAGAATGTATACATACATTACAGTAAAAATTAGTGAAAGTTGTAAAGTAAGAGAAAAAATTTTAATAAAACTAGATCAGTTTTGGCATTCAAAAAGAAAAGTTGTGTTGTCTGTTTTTCCTCAACTATAACTCGCGCAACTGTTCAAATGATGCTTTTTGAATTGATAAGTTGAAAAAAGTGGTTAGAGAGCGTAGTTCTCTCATTGCTATGCCTCTCGCTGCTTATGCACTGCATCATACATTTCATTCAAGAATGATAGAATAAGAGATTACGCTTTGCGCAGGTCCGTTACTTCTGCTAATCGAGTTTGACAACCATATGTTCAGTTGACTACGTCACAATATTTTATTTCTTTGAGAAACGTACTGCGATCGGTTGTGTTTTATTTAATTGTGTTTATATCGAAGTACATTTGCGAGTTTTTAACTTAAAACTTAAAAAAGTAAGTGTGCAGTTGCTAATTGTGGTAACAATAGCAAACAAATATTTTTCAAAAACCTGATGTTTGCAATAAATACAAAAATTAAACCAAGAAATTGTAGAAAAAGCACAAAAACGAAAACAAAAATACAAAAATATCTTAACTTAACAAAATTTGTTTCATTTTTTAAAAACTTGGAACTATCATTTATTTGTCTTTTCAATTCACAGGTAAATTAATGGAAATAAAATATCTGGGAATGTTTAAAGTACATAAATTAAACTCGTAATGAACATTTTTATAAAATCCAAGTCGAAAAATAATGCTAACTTAAATTTGTTTTTTAAAAAAAAATTTTTTTTACTTAGCTGCTTACTGGCTGTAATAAAATATTAGTAAAAATAAAGTTTGCAAAGGAGTACTTAATAAATTTACCTTCTTCTCGTTCCAATAAATTGCTTCTTAATTCTTTTATTTTAATTATACAAACTAAAATGTATGCAATTTTCATTTCTGTGTAGAAATCGTATGCAAAGTGAACGCTCTCCAAAACAGCATTGATATTATGACGTACATGCGCAGAACGACAATTTTGTTGTACACATTTTCTTGTCTTCGGCGCAATCTTTGTATTCTATCATTCTTGCATTTCATTACACAATGGTGGGCATCCCCCACTCACTCCACCAGTCAATATATTTTTGTCCTCTCTCACGCTCTTTTTCGAAATCAACTTCGAACTGCTTCCTTCCTAGGACATGCCAATGTTAAAAGAAGCACGTTTGGCAAGGAGGATGCAAGCGCTTACTTCTACCACAGCAGCGCTTCAAGAAGTGTATTGAAGCGCTCTTTCTCTCGCTGGCTATAACTGCACAGGCAAATACAGTAAGGGGCATGTCACGCGGTGTCTGCTTGTCCGTCAAACATTGGAATTTTCGCCATTTTTTTTTCCTCTCTCTCATTGTTTTGTCCACGGCATGCTACACGTAGTTTTCTGTTCGATAATGGCGGAAGCTAAATTTACTACGTTTCTGCTACCATTTCGTGCTGGTAATGCTCCTTTATGCAATCGATTCAATAAAACGGCTACCCTCTATAGGTTGTTTATAAGTGGTTTTATTTGCATTTAAAATTGATGGGTTAAATTCTGATCTCCGGGGTTTAAAATTAATTACATTGGCCAATATGTATGCAGGAAGTGTATCCACATATATAGATGACAACGATATGGTCACAATAAAAACAATTGTTGAGTTGATGAAACTCTGGATGGAGTTAATAAAGTAAAAAAAGATCCTGCTGGATTAAGCCTTGGAGAATTGGCAGACATAAGAAAGGGATGATAAATTTATCAAAGGGGCTAAGATTTACTAATTATAAAGTATTTACAATTTTTTTAAGAATATCTCACAAAGACGGTTGGCTTTGAAATTCTTTTATGAACATTTCAGTAATATTTCTACTCCAATTAATAGCCATAACCTTATCTCTTAGAATATTGTAAATTTTAACGATTTAAACGATATTACAAGATATATGCATATATAAACAGTTTATTTGTTAACTACGCGGCTGTAATGTATGACTAGCTTGATCAGTTATACCATCAGTAAATCTACTGCTCACATTTTCTCTTGACGATTGTCCTAAAATACAAGGGTGAAAGAGACAACTGCAGCTGTACATACAAGCACTAAAAATACTATATACAATAACGTGTTACTTTCATATATGCAATGGAATAGTTTATAAATGGAAAGTATAGTTAAAAAATGTATACATTTTTATAAATAACATCATATACACATTTTACGTTCATATTTTTAATTTTAAAAAATAGACAATCACTAAAAAAACAATATATTAAATCATTAATATTACATTCACAACAATCACTAATAATATTCAGCTGTTCAGTTGAATCCATTTGCTGCAGCTAGCCGGGCTGCATTTTGCATGTTCGTCAAGTATTCTTCTTCTTTTTATAAATAAATACCATTCAAGCCATGTATAGCACTAGCAGCGTACAATTCAATACTAAACAACAAACATCGTATTACTGATGAATTCAAATAGTACATTTCCTACTGCAGTGCAGTATTATTACTACTAAACGTAAAACATCAAGAAAATGCAACCGTTGTCCAAATTGCTTTCAGCTTTGGGCCGTGAACATTTTTGTCGGTTGCCTGGAAATTTTTTTATGAGTGAGAAGCTCTCTCAATTTCCAGTTTTTTCTTTTACCCGCGAAAACAACAACAAATTTGTCCGTGTCCGCTGTGTGTGGCATGCACCTAAGGGTACAAATTCAAAAACGGGTATTTTTGGTTGTTTAGGCAAAATAATTCTACTTTGCAAAATACAAGGTCATTCCGCTGAACCGTTTTTATTTTATTCAAGGTTAAATATCAAAATTGTATGCATGCGCATACAGGGGACCGATGAAGGTTAAAACAGCAACTTTATTTTGAACGTACTGGCCTTGCGGAATGACCATCTCCGATTAGGATGAAATTTTGCATGGAGTATCACTGATGGACATAAAAAAACTTGGAGGAAAAAAGTTTGACTCCATTTTTGGCGGAATAACAGATTGGACAAAATTGACAAAAATCGGAAAATCGATTTTTACTAAAACTTAAAGATATCTCAAACACTTCTTAACCGAATCTTAAGTTCGAACTACCGTTTGAAAGGTAATAAATTGAACTTTAATCAACAAATTATTTTGTGAAATTTGGTGGTTGGGGATGTGAAAACTATTGTAAATGCTTAACTTCTGCGTAAACTTCAAGCTACGAGCGACATGTGTTATTGTTGTTGTAAAATATTGAATTATTTTTGACGCAAAGGAACCAAAATGCCGGGTGCTCCACATTTTCAAAAATAAGGACCAGCCTAGTGTGTAGGTATGATAACAATAAGGTTACTTTAATAAGTGATCTCTCTCTCGTAACAAATACTCTGCCAATTTCAGCTTTTGTCGTCTGTAATCTAAGATATTCTTCCATGGGCTGAGATACAAATTTTAACCATTTATATTTTGTCAATACTTCTTTAAAATCTTAAGAAAGCTAACTGCAAAATACGAAATTAAATGGTTGTGTTATTTATTGATAAAACTAAGAAACTTTATTTTACGGTAAAAAAAAATTCAATTGAAAAGCAATCAATTTCGGCCAACAAATGATTGCAGTCAACATAAAATCCAACAAATATTTTTTTCAATAAAAACCAAAGTAACATAAAACACTACAACTACAGTTCCACTAAACTGACCCATTCAGCTGGAGAAGCCACAACTTATTGCAACAAAAAAAAAAGGTTCAAGAAATCCTAGCTCTTGTTTCTATTCGGTTAAGGAAACTGTCATTAATGTAAAGATATTTTAATTAAAATAAGTTAACTTTTCAAATACAACAAGATTTATTTCAATGTAGCCCAAAATAAAACCCTTGTCACACCTACATACACCGAGCATCACAAACACATACACACAAACACATTCGCCCTACGTTCGATCTTTGCATTCAACAAATTATTTGACTCTCTTGAAACTTTTTCTTTAACTTAATTTTACCCACACTTTCGCTGCTCAGTTGGCACGAACACAAACAAATAAATCCTTTTTATGTTTATTTTTTATTTTTCTTTTTTTTTTTTTTGTCCATAGACTGACACTGCAGCAAGTCAACTCTGTCAATGTTGAATGCTGACATCCTTGCTTGTTCTTACTGCTCTTTATTATTTTTAACCCCAGCAAAAGGAGCAAAGTTAAGCAAAGAATGAAAAAAAAAATAAAATTAAAGCAACATAAATTGTCTCGTGCTTGTAGTTCAATTATTGCTTTGCTGCTGGCTAGAAGGCTGACTAGCTGCTTGCTTCTGCTGCTGCTGTTGTTACTCTGTTCACAGAAAATCTCAAGTCGAACACCAGAAAGAGTAACCAAACCGTAGTGCCCGAACAAAGCGACCGCTTGTTGTTATTGTTGTGGCCCAGACGGAAGTTCAGTCAATTTTTGTTTATGTCTTTTTCATGGTTGAATGTTTTCTTTACTCTTCTTTTTTTTATTTTCTGTTAGCTGATTACTTGCTGCGTGCAGTCATCATCTTGTTGTTGGGTGGCAGCAGAAGGGATAACAGCATACTTAAAAACGCACACCCACACTCACATTAACAGTCACACAACGTTGATCAAATTAAATATTCTCAGCATGCGCGACTCTTTTTTTTCGCAAACTTTTTACAAACTTCAAACTTTTTCAAGTTGAGGACTTGATTTCTTCATCTTGTTCTAAGTGCTCGTTATTATTGTACTTGAATTTGTTGTTGTTGCTTTAGCCAGAGGCGTAGCTTGCCTTTACTATTTTTTTTTTAATAATTGTGCAAAAATTAAATAAGTCATTAGACCGGTTTGAAAATTGTATTCCATTATTTGGAGTTTCAAAAGTTATAGGAACTTTTAAAAGCGATTATTGCATACTTTTATTTAAATAGAAGAAAATTCTACGTATTGTTTTGATTTTCCTGAAGATCAATTTTGGTGGAAAACCCATCTTTTTTGCTTAAAACTGCTTATTTTTTGCAGAGCTAATTCCCAAAACTGCTTAGCCCTTTCGCTATATTGACTCCATATGGACACACTCAACTTTGGGGACATCTATATATCTCCAGGTCAGTAAATCAATTTAGTTTTCAACTGATTATGGTTTTATAAAGTGTTAGGAAGCATTTACATTAAAAATATTTTAGGTATTTTTTTAAACTGAGAAAAATATAGCATTTTCAAAAAAATGCCTTTTTTTAAATTTTTTTTTTTTCGAGAAAAAGACGTTTTTTATTTAAAAATTACAAATATATGTGACCATATTTTTTTTTCAAACTGTGTCAAACTTTTAACAATTGTTCATTTTAACATTATGCATTAAAAGTTTGTTAATTTAATAAATGTAAAAGCGTGGGGGATTTTTTAAACATTACATGTATCCATATAGATACAAACGTAAGTTTTGGTTGTAAATGGCGTACACACAAGACAAACTAAATCAATTAGCGTTTGAGGCTGCTAAGGTAAAGACGTTTATTTTAAGCTCCACTGAAGTAGTATACATTCAGTTTAAAAAATTTCTAGAAAATTAAAAGATCCTGAAATTTAACAAATTTTAACTAGTTTCATCGATTCCAATGTTTCTGATTTAGAAGATGAACCGGAAGAATCTGACATTGCTAACAATTTATTAGACGCTTTTGGGATTTGAATTTCCTTGGAAAAAAACTCCTTGGACAACTCCAGAGACTACTTTTACTGAAACGTACTCAAAAAATTGCATCAAATTACCTAAAGATTATTTTTTGGAGTATTTTAAAGAAGACTTTCTCCAAGAAGTTGTATCTACAACAAACCAGGCATCAATGGTTAAAAATGGGAAATCTATCAACTTAACAACAAAAGAACTTTTGAAATTTCTAGCTCTAGAGATAATGATTGGAACAATTGGTTATCCAAGATTGGACATGTATTGGACAATAGGTACCGTAATACCATCATTTCCTGAAAATATGCCAAGGCAAAGATTTCATTCTATACGAAATAATTTTAAGTATATGGACCTATTGAGCTTCGCAATGACATTGCGAATGGACTATTAGATCAGTCAATTCAAGAGGCATGTTCTCGTAAGCGAGGACGTCCAACATCATACTTAAATGAGGAAATTCTAAACACTCCAACTACCTCCGGAACACACGAAGGATAAAGGAAGATGTAAAATCAAAGGATGTAAGGGACAAACCAGGTACAAGTGCTCAAAGTACGATACTTTCTTGTGCATTCCCAATAGCTCAAAAAATTGCTTCAAGGAATTTCATTACATATCAAATGAATAAATTATTGGTAAAATTTTTAGTTTCTTTATTTTTAGATTATATGTATAACTTTTTGTTTTTTATTTATTATAATTTATATTTATATGAAGTGTGTAACTTGTGGTTTATAAATTTGAATATTATATACTGTTTTTATTGAAAATATATTAAATTCAATGCATTGAAATGACTAAAATAAATAAAAACTCAAATGTATAACAAAACTACCCCTTCGTATTTTTCTTTATCGTACACGAAATTTGTATCCATATGGATACATTCCACAAAACGCATCTAGGGTTCAAAATTTTTCAAATCGAATATTGCTTGATGTTTTTAGGGCCAATAAGAGTAAAAATTTAAAGAATTGAATTTTTAAAGCTATCCAATAAAAACTTGTAGTGAAAGGGTTAAAGGATACATTTTTTACTAATACATAAAAACATTTCGGCCAATTTAAAATTATGATGGTATGTATAATTGTAGTGCTTATTGCAATAACGTGATAAGCCACATAACAAAAAAAAAATAAGTGTTTTGGCATGATACATAACTTAAAAATTACCAGCAGCCACTGAAACAATTTTGGCTATTCTCAATTAAATTTCGTACCAGTTTGTAAAAGTTTCCTTGTACAATTCCATATATTCATACAAAAATACATTATTTCAAAACTATAGAGTGGATTTTTTCAAAATATTTTTTATGGGGCATACCATGTTCTTGCAACAAGTCCTTCAAATATATTTCTTTCACACCTGACGCTAAGCTACTATGAAACTTGTTGATGAATTTTGGAGTGAATGGTCTTTATATGATATAAAAACTTAATCAATGCATTAATTTGAATATTTTCATATCCTTCACAGATTTTCAAAAACTGAAAGTAAGTTACCTTAAATCATTTGAGATTTTAATATTTTATATGTTTTTTTAATAGCAATGTGCCAACTAAACTAAGCTTTCGTTATAAGTATTTTATGGTCAATAAAAAAAAAACTAATTTTCAAGGCTAATTTAAAAAAAAAATTAAATGTGACGCGAGATTTACGTGAAATTTAAAAAAAACGGCAAAATAAACTGTGTAACAATATGAAAGATGAACATGAACAATATTCATCACAATCGATCTATGCAAATTGGTTTAACATTCGTGAAATAAGAGTGTCGAAAAATGCATAATCGATGCATACCGGTCTGAAATGGTTATATTTTTATAAACCCTTTAAATTTAAAAATACATTTCGTTAAAACCGCCTATTTAAAAGTTTTAATAAACTCCAATAATATTCAAGATAACTATTAAAAAGACAACTATTTTTAAGCTACTAAAAATAAAAAAAATAAACTGGCATTTTCAGCCCTTGGAAGGACTTTGACCTAGCTTCTATTGATCAATTGTATTGTGTGTGTTATTAAATGTTTGATCACAAATGACCGAGAACTGCACCTACGTGTTTTATGCCGACTCCGAACGGCTTATATTCTCAAGAAGCTTTACATGGTAATTTTTACTCTCTGAGGTTTGCCATTGCCTGCAGAGAGGTGATGACCGAACAGAAAAATTAATTCAATTGAAAAAACTTTCTGTCTGAGCTGGAATTGAACCCGGGCTACCGCGGTTCTTTAGCTTAGGGGCCACACACTCTACCCACTAGGCTACGGTCGCCACTATTGAAATTGCTACACCAGTGCATAATATTCAAAAATACCCATATCATTTAAATGCAATAAGTGGTAAAGGTACCTTCTAGAACGGTTTGGAAAAAATGTTTTTAAACACACAAAAAATTTCTGCTTTTTAAGGTCAATAAAAGTAAAATAATAATAATTAATATTATAACTATGTGTATTAGGATGGGCTGATTTGATGAAATTTAGTATTTACATGGATTTTCCATTAGAGAAGCATTAAAAAGATCTAGAGGAATGAATTTTTTTCCCTGCGAAACCGGTCTAATGACTTATTCCGCTGCAAAAAATATCATTCCTAAATTTTATACTGTAGCCAAAATCGATACCAAAAATAAATTCTTCGACTGACTGTCGAAAAAAACCTTACCATGCAAATTTCAACAAAATCGATTTGTTGAAAACGAAGTTAAAGCTCAGCAGAAGTAAAAACATGTATTTTTATTACAAGCAATTTATCTTTTTAGTTTTAAGATGAAATAAGACATCTTTTTAATATATGTCGTTAATTTAAGTGCTATGTCACAGATCTATAGTAAAATTTTGTAAGATATATTTTGTAAAACATTTTAACTCTACGACTACGTTTAAGTGTACTTTTTTAAACATTTTTTTTTTTAAAAGGGCCAAAACAGACTCATTAAGTTTAAACTATAGGTTTGTGAACACTACAGTTATACATATAAAAAGAATATATTAAGAAAGTGTTTCACTTTTTGGTCAGTAAAATGCTGTTTCCATTAAAAAAAATGAAATTTTTTACCTTTGAGGTGATTTTTTTAATTTCCTGTTCAAACGATCAAAATTAAAAATTTGAATGGTATGGTTTTTTCAGACGAGGAATTAATTTTGGCAGTTCAAAAAATAAACGAGTAAGGGGCTTCAGAATAAAGTTTTTAAAATTATAAAAGAGTCAAAAAATTTTTTGAATTAAGAAGCTAATTGAAGTAATCAAATTTTTACTATTGATATGTTGTAACTTTGTGTTCGACGATCGATTTAATTTTAAATTTGTAGGTTTTATTTTTTTGGACCAAGGAAAAACTAGGGAGGTCTAGTATAATATTTTTAAAATAGTGCAAAAAAAATAAAATGGGAGGTGTTGTGTTTTTTTCTCTGTGAAATAAGAACTGAAAGAGGACAAAATTATTGTCCTTTGATAAAAAAATTATTTAATTTGATTGGCCCAACCGTTATGTGTATATCAAAATGTGGAAAAAAATTACAAGCAAAAGGCATGATTTTTAGCAAAAATATTTTTTAGGGAGAACCAAAAGAATTCATAAGGGTAAGCCACTTGGTTTGAGTTTTCACATTTATCGAAGAATAATTCTAAAATGTGGCGTATTTTTTTCTTGCTTGTGTTCATTTTTTAAGTGCGCTCCAACAAAACTGAGTCAGGCAATCACAAAACCGTCTGATAAGTTTTTTAGTACACAGAAAAAATAATGTTGTTAAAACAATATTATTGCGTACCTACAGAATTCAATAGATTTTTGTATTGTAGCAATATTCTTGAATTGATTAAAAAAATTTCTGATTTTTAACTATAAGCTTAGTTAAAATAACTGTAAAGTTTTTCCGTCAACAGTTAACCTTTTCAATGGCTAGGCTAAGCTAGGAAAAAAATAAATTCTTGGAGATAATATTACTATCATTTAGATCCTAAAAAGATGAAAAAAACATACTTTTGATTTTAACCTGCGCTACTTATGTTTTGCAAGTTTGTTCGATGAAAAAATTGTTTTGCTCCTGTTCGGCACAAAATCTTTTTTTAATTCCTTGAAGGTTTTTCAACCCTGTAGTTCTTCGTTTTTAATACCCTCTTCTTATTATTATAATTAAGGCCATCAAATGATAAGAAAACATAAATTTGATTTTTGTCCGGTTGATTTTTTCAACAAGCAAAAATTGTTTGCTTTTCTTTGGCACAAAGTTGAAAATCCAACTGACTTTAATGTCAAATATCTCTCTAAATTCATTTTAATCTTGTTGGCTAATTTTTTTTTCTTAGAACCAAACTATTTTATTTAAAAAAAAAAGAGTTGCAAAATAAAAATAAAAATTACTTTCTGACGTGTCTAATATATTGGGAAATCCACTGAAAGGGTTAAGGTAGGTTTTTGGTATAGAATTTTTGGACATTTTATTTTTTTTATATTGATTTTGGTTCAAAAACTGTTCAAAAATATGTAATTAAATATTAAATCAATCCCGTTTATAATACAGAGTCTAGAAAAGAACCACACTTCTTCAAACATACTAGTCGCCCGATTTAATATTTGTGTTGACATCATGTCTACACTCCTTTGATGCACACCTGGCTCACCGGTAAGCACCAAGTCTTCCATACATTTTTATGCGGAAGTCAATTATCCTTTACATTAGGTATCTTATTATGTACATTATGTACCGCAGGATGTGTATAAAGTATATCAGGAGGTATTTAACACCTCTTGCAGGATTTTCTCGTGAGGGGGGGGTTTAATCTTTTGGTATAACATATTTGTTATTAAAAAAGACTTACACGGAGAAAACTGTTTGCTGAATTTGTATTGTGGTTAAGCAGAACTTGCACTTGAATCTCAGCTACTTCAAAATTATGCTAGATTTAAGCAAAAACTAATCAAATTTTGCTATTCAATTTATAATTAATAAGTTATTATAATTAATTTATAATATAAATAATAAGTTATTATAAACTGCAAAAACAAATTTCTACTTAATTCAAGCAAATATTTGCTAAGTTATTATAAATTGGAGTAGCAAATTTTGCTTTTGCTTAAATCTAGCATATTTTTGAAGAGAAATAATTATCATAAAATTAAATTGAAAAATTAACATTATCCGGAGACTTGAACCTTGGCCTCGTGAGTGTAAGTTCATGGGCTTACCCATTGGACCATCACAGTTGTTAACTAATCGTAGCCTGATTTTCTTCATTAAGAATAAACGTGTGCTCGTGTGTTTAAAAGAAATTTGCTTGAAATAAGTAAAAATTTGCTATTTGAGCTTAAAATAATTTAGCAAATATTTGCTTGAGTTTAGTAAAAATTTTTTATGTGAGTTTATAATAACTTATTAAATATTTGCTTGAATAGAATATAATTTCGCTTATGCATAAATATATGAGGATTGATTGCAATCTTTTCCTAAAATCACACCGTGATTGAGGAAAGTTTTGCTGATTTGCTTTTAAACAAAACATTTGCTTGATTCAAGCAAAATAATTATCTCCGTGTAACTACGCAATTATTTTTGCAAGTATTTATTTGGAGCAATAAATTCAATAAATAAATAAATAATGTGCAAATTTTTTAACTAATTTCGCCATTAGGGATTCTAAGCCCAAAATTTCCCTTAGGGGCCAGTCTGTATAGAAAGCTTATACTAAGGTAAAAAATCTTTTTTAATAGCAACGAATTGTATTTTATAAGGTACAAATTAAATGTTGAAAACAGAAAAATGTTTAAAATGTATTTATTTATGTGCTATTTCTGATTAGAAAGTTGATGCAGAAACCAATTTTAGCTGAAGTATGAGCCACACAACTGAGTTTATTGGTGACATGACACTGCTTACGGGCCGACCGACGTTTTCCTTTGCAATATCCGCTATTGTCCAATTCCTTGGGTCGTCCTTGGACATTTTTTTCGGAGCTCGACAAGCATATGTGACTTCAAAGGTGCTTTATTTGTATCCGAAAATACTTTGCAAACAACTTGTTGAAGGTGTCCCTCTAGACAATTTAATTTCGTTCCCTCTCTATAACTTGAGACATAACGTGGGCTATGGCCACGATATAAAGAACAACAGATAAAGCGCAACGAAATTCCCAGCGCAACGAAAATTTCCTCGTCATCGGTGCTCGTCAAATGTGACACAAAAGTAAATGTCAAAAAGAGAAAACTAAACCACAAAATAGACGAAGATAGCAAAATGAAAATAAAAAGCAGTCAAAATTCTGTCAAACACATCGAGCAACATAGCTGATTTATGTGTATAAGGGGTAAAAAGGGGAGAAAACACCCCTGAAAATATGCAATTTTTTCACAATAGTATTAAAAAATATATTTACTTTATTTTGGACATGTGTTTTATTTAACGATATTTATTTCATTTCAATAAAACAACTTTAAATAAGAAAATTTGTACATTTAAAAATCTATACACCCTTTGAATAAGTTGTGACTATGGTTGCAACAACGAGCACCACCTACGTCACAGCAAAGATGGCGGACATGCGCAAAACGTTGTCTGTAGATCTTTGTATCGTGGGCAATAGAGCGTATCGAATTACTTCTTTTTCGAATTTCATATTCTAAGAGGTCTCAAAAGTTGCATTGGGAGGTCAGGATCTCCCAAAAAAATAAAAAAAAAAATAAGGATCTCTTCCTCTCAGGACAAAGTTGTTTTTTGAGAAAAACAGTAAAAAATCACGGTCTCAAAATGCTTTAATTTTTGCAAGAGAAACTACGAATGTGTTAAAGCAAAAGTAAGTATAGATTTTATCTAACAATATTTTGGCAAATACGATGCCACTCTTGGTTTTTACCTAAAAGGTCCTGTGTAAAGGATATTCGAATCTAAAGGTACAATCGGGATAGCACAGAACTTTTAATTTTTATCTGAATGTCTAAATGTTGGTGATATTGTTAACGTTTTCCTTAAATTTGGCGAATTAATAATTTACATATTTTTTGCATATGCATTTTCCTGTTTTGGAGAAATGTATACTTGAATGAAATTTTTTAACTTTTACAAAAAAATTAATATAAGGTTTTATATTTCGAGCACCAGAAATGGTACCAAAGATAGTTTTCTCAATTCAGATTCTCCAAATAGTTCTGAACGAAACCCTGTCTAAAAATATGTTCTTTAAAACAGCAGGAAAAGGCCACGATTTCTTTTCCTGTTTTGATTTTTAAAAAAAGTTACTTCAAGCATAAAATGTAGCAATTTTGTTCATATCTCCTTTATGGTTATTATGTCACTAAAAAACTTCTTAACTACAGTTGTTCAGACTATTGAGACCCATAGAATGGCAAACTCAGAAACTCAAAATTTTAGTGAATTCTGAGTTGAGGTGTTTTAACGAAATAATAAAATTCATAAGGAAGATAAATTTTTTTGAAAAGGCGAAATATGAAAAAAACGTGGTTGTTCAGAAATATTTGAAGAATCTAAATTAAAGAAATTATCTTCGGTACCACTTCTGGTGCCCGAGATATAAAACCTTATATTAATTTTTTTTGAAAAATTTAAAAAATTGCATTCAATTTTACATTTCTCAAAAACAAGAAAATGCATATGCAAAAATATGAAAATTATTAATTCGCCAAATTTAAGGAAAATGTCAACATAATAATCAAAATCGCCAAAATTTAGACATCCTAATGTACCTTTAGATTCGAATATCCTTCACACAGGACCTTTTGGGTAAAAATCGAGAATAGCATCGTGTTTGGCAGGATATTGTTACTTAAAATCTTTATTTACTTTTACTTTAAGATAATAAGAATGTAATTTTATTAAAAACATGCAATTTTTCTTACAAAAATCAAAGCATTATGAGATCGTGATTTTTTACAGTTTTTCTTAAAAAAAACTTTATCCTTGCGGGAGAGGAACACACCCGTATTTTTTCTGATCTTGACCATCCTATGCAACTTTTTAGACCACTTAGCATACGATCTAAATTTTTCGATACGCCATACATTTTTTTTGCGTCGTAGCATTGTTTTCAATTTTAGCGTGGTAATAACAGAGGTTTCAAACGCTGCGATGCCCAACATATTTAAAAAAAACTGTAGTGGCCAGCGAAGAGTCCTCCTTTTGGTGGATTATTCAATCAACATTATATCCATGGTATAGACAACACCTTTGTTCTTGTTGTAGTCCATAATTATTTCAGGTTCAAAGCAAAATTAAAAAAAATAACCTTAAAATCGTTATTACCTGAAATGGATTTTTTTATAATGAAGAGTTGAAAGCAGAACAACTGCTTTTGCTGGTGTCTTTTTGTTCACATTTGAAGAAATGGTAATAGGCTCATTTTGCAGAAAACCAAACTATGTTGAGTGCAAATCTTTTTAGCGTCTTAGTTTGAACTCTTCCGGCAGGTATGGCTTATGAAAATCGCTTCATGGTACTAAAAACTTTTTTGTAACTCATACAAAAAAAAAACTGAGGAAATGAATCAATAGAATTACGAGCGAACTTAATTCCCATACTTCATGTATGAAAATGCTTCGTTACCCATAAAAAATATGTGGCTCACTGGTAAACCACGTACCCGATGAAAGGTTAAAATAATTCACTGCAGACTTTAAGTATTTTAAGATTCAATAATAACATTTACTTTGGCTACAAAGCTCAAAACATATATTTAGGAGATGTCATCGAGCCTCAACCAAGTAACTGCAAAAAAATGGCTACACGACTAAGTTAAACACATATTTATTAATTCTACTCATCTTTTACCAAAATAAGCATTTTTGGAAAATTTATCTAGTTTTTATGCGTAGATATAAAGTAAATTTTCTTTATTTTCCACATTTTTATTTCATTTTGGTAAGAGATGGCTTTTTTCAAATGCATTTCCGGTTTTTTATTTTCAGACGGTTTGGAGGCGAGCTAATGCCGATTTTCACCTTTTTTAAGCGCTCCAACTTCAGCACTGTCTTTATATATAAAAAGTATGTGCTTAGAAAAAAACAATTCTTTTACTTAACCCTAACCCTCCTGACACGGGTACCTGGGTACCCGAAATGACTTTGAAGTCTAACATCTTTCAAGCCAAAAAAGTTACAAACATGAGGTTCCATGACATCTTATAAATAGTCGTTTTCTATTGTTTTTTTGCATTTTTAGCATTCTAGAACTTTTTGGTTGGTTGTAGAGCCGATCCAAAGTCAAAAATTCCATACCTTCCTGTTAAGGGTACCCGGGTACCCGTAAATTTCTAAAGAATTTTTAATACATTTTGTGTGAAGAATGTGGTATAAAAGTAATTATGGGTTTCTTTTAAGTCTGTTTTTTTATTTTATTATTGATTACACAGGGGAACAAAAAAGGAATTTTTTTCTGCGGCTAAGTTTTTGGAACCAATTAAGATGCATGGGATAATGAAGTTTTAATCCTATGATTCACATTGTTTGAATTGACTCTGGTTCTCGCGATAAACCGCTATTTTAAAAATTAAGGAGCAATTAGTCTGAATTTTTATGAATTATGAAATAATAAAAAAGTTTAAATTTTGCATAAAAAATGTTTCACAATATTTCCGAAACTATTCAGCTAATTAAAAAACAGTGTAGATGTAACTTGGAGCCAATTTAGCTGCAAATTTTTGGATTTTTTCTTTTACCAAATCAGACTTCACTGTTCTGGAGTAATGTTAAAATCTGTGATGAAAGCTCCTTAATTTTTAAAATAGCGGTTTATCGCGAGAACCGGAGTCAATTCAAATAATCTAAATAATAGGCTTAGATCTTCATTATTGTATATACTAAAATTGACTACCAAGTCCCATGCCGCAGAATCAGTGTTACCCTGTGTTATTAATAAATTGAAGTTGTTTGAATACAAACTTTGTAGTATAATATAGATAATAAGAGCAAAACACTCTCTGTTATCCAGTTCGTATATGTGATGTCTACAGACTCCAAAACTACTGGGTCGATCGAGCTCTATTTGTTTCAAGTACGAGGTGGTTTCGGAAGTTTTGCCACACCCACCTTTTACCGACCACAAATCAATAAAAATGCTATACTTCAGACGGTTTGGGTCGTATTAGATTAAAATTTGGAAACTTAGTTCGTTTGGTTACTGTCGGCAATTGTATTCAAAATGGACTTACAGTTATTGCATGATTTGGGATCAATAGCCGCACAAGCGACCCTTCGATGGCAACCGACCAGTTTTCTCTCAGTTGAACCGGATGGAATTGCAGCGGATCATAAGCTCAAAAGCAGTCAGGACGTTGGTGTATCCGGTTGTTCGATTATGAGTGGCCCCTTCATGTTTTACGTAGCCAACTCAAAGCCAAATGATGCAAAAAAGCCTCAACGAGAGATTCGTATTTATTTTGCATTTGAATGAATGCTAGAATATACACAAAAGGTAACTAACGCAGCCACGTCGATCATGTTGTAAAAAATGGCTAATGGCCATATATTTGCTTTGAGTTTGTTGCTATATTAATTCAACATCTGGTCCATTATGTATAATCAGCCTTTGTATTTGTTGCATAAAACATTTATGTCCCTTTTTCCATTTACTGCTGGAACTCTTTGTGAGTAATTTATAATTGTCAAAAAGAAAACGCTTTTCTTCTTCCCGGTTACGACAGACAAAAGTTCCATTTTTGTTGAATGCATATCAGGGTTTACCTTACTCTTCTGTGAAGTGATTTCTTAGCTCTCTTGGATGTAAGTTTTATTTTGTCATAGGGTACCAACGAGTCTGATTCCTCTAACTCGTTGCTGATTGGCCAACATTACTTACGCGGAGATGGTTAATTTTTTCTGATTATGGAGGCTTGAGTGGGGTTTGATGGCCCGGTAGCATTTTGTGTAGCAATATATGATGGCGCTGCGCTAGAAGATTTGCCTAAAAAAACTTTCATTTCGATAAAAGATACATTCCGTTTGCGCGACATCGAAAACATTTTATAAAATCAAACCAAAGTTAATCAACTTTACGAGCCGAAACCTAAACACGAATGAAACGACGAGCTCACACACATTTAAACATTCACAAGCACACATACACAGCCGATAATTGTCTTCACATCACCCCTGACCTAAACAGTACCATGCACGGACATGTTTTATCTATGATTTTCAGTGTTCCCATACAAATTACACACGGGTACCCGGGTACCCTTATCAGGAGTCAACGTATGTAAATGTTATGAGGACGGTTCGGGTTAAACTGATGATGTGAAATTAACATGCAAATGTAGTTTTTGTATATATAATAAACTTAGAGCCTTAATTTTAAAGATAAGCCTTGATTTAACCGCTTTTGCCTAAAACCTCCCCTAAACATATCTTGCATTCTTCATGCAAAACATCTTTCTTATTCCTTTTAAATAAGAAATTAGTTGCAGCAAGTGCACAATTCTTCCTTTTAAATGTTTTTACATTTGTTTTGACTAACATAAGAGTCACTTTTGATATTAATACTTTCACATCTCTTTTTCTATAGTACCTTATAGCTGAGAGGAAGTGTGATGTCTCAGACAGTGGCAGAGGATCGGCTTCAAATCATAGCTTAGGTAAATTTCAAATAAAGGAAATTCAAAATTAAATTCACACTAACAAATTCTTATCTGAATTGTTTCATCAAAAGCAGTCTATAAAATATTTTTTAAAATATCCCATTTATTAAAAACATTTATTAAAAAGATCCCATTTTCCAAAAGGAATATATATAAACTTAGATCTCATTGACATTTTTTTACTTTTTATTTATTTTAATAATTGCATTTTTGAAACAACAGTTCAAAAATTTGATGAGTTCAGTTCTTTTAAATGAACTGGTAAATTTACGATTTTTCTTTTAACTAATTTAAAATACTATTGCTGTTTAATTGATAACTTTGATCCTTATAACATCAGTAGAAATTAATGAATCTATTGATATTTCAATCGCTGTTATATTAAAGAACTAGTGCTTTTGAATGCAAAGCAAATGCGAAAACTAATTAGAATTAAATTGAAATTGGTTGAATTTAGAAGTTTTCTGTGTACGAAATCTTATCTCTCTAATGCGTTACCCGATTTGAACAATGCTAGGTACAGATTACTAAAGCAATCAATTGGAAAAAAATTAATCTGTTTTTACTACACCTGATAAATACAAAATTTTATATATATTTTTTTAAATGCAAATATTTGA
The DNA here is from genome assembly GCA_963920525.1 of Dichetophora obliterata. NCBI lineage: Eukaryota > Metazoa > Arthropoda > Insecta > Diptera > Sciomyzidae > Dichetophora > Dichetophora obliterata. The sequence continues at coordinate 36,563,949 of OY986437.1, read as the reverse complement.
CAGAAAGTACACACAGAAAAAAATCATTGTAAAATCAACTAGAAACATAATGATTTTACATGTTTACCCTATAATTTTGCTTCATAGAGATTTATAGTAAAATCATTGTGATTTTCATGTAAAAATCGCAACAAATTTTCATGTTGAATCATTATGAAATCATGTAAAATCATTATGATGGTCATGTTGAATAATTATAAAATCCTGTAAAATCATTATGATGGTAATGTTGAATCATTATGAAATGCAGCTGAATCCTAACCTCAGTTTGAAATAAAAAGAGCTTCAAGTTGGTTTATTTTTATTTATTTATATAAAAATACGACTTCTAATTACAAAACATACCTTAATTTTTCTCCAATTAAATAGTTTTTCTCGATAGCGTACACGAAGTCCAATGGATGGTATATCTTCCTGTTTATCTTCCTTAGATAAGTACCTTAAACTTTCCTAGTCAACTGAAGCTTCTATTTCTATTGAAAAGTAATACAGCATTTTGATATTATTTTGTTATAGTCATATAGTTATAGACATAAGTCACATATCACATTACCTTGTTCATCTGCATCGACGTTTATGGATTCGGCTACTTCCACTTGTATTTACTTTCAATCGCGTCGGAAGCGAATTTCATCTGGGGGGCAGTACAAATGGGGGGGGCAGTACAAATGGTGGTGCAAACAAAGTTCACCAAAATTTCTTCACATGAAACATGAAGAAGAGAGAAAGAAGAGGAAAATATATAATACAAAAATATTATCGTTGTAAAAAAACTGATATTTTGAATAACTTTTCCTTTTAAATTGTTTATCTAGATAAAAAAGTGGGGGGGGGGGCAACTGCCCACCTTTCCCCCCGCTTCCGACGCCAATGTTTACTTTTCATTCCACTTGTTTTACTTTTTCAGCTATTACAAACTATTTTAATTTTTAACGAAGCCACTTCTCGCGATAAAACTTCTAATGTGCTAGAAATAACAGATCTTTTTCAGCACGCAAAATTTGTTTTTACATGATGCAATAATAATTTTACTCGATTTCATAATGATTCAACATGATGTCATAATCATTCTTCATGAAATCATAATGATTCTACATGAAATCGTGTTGATTAACTTTTTACATGATGCAATAATGGTTGTACTGGTTTTCATAATAATTCTACATGAAATCATAATGATTTTACATGAAATCATAATGATTTTACATGAAATCATAATGATTTTACATGAAATCATAATGATTTTACATGAAATCATAATGATTTTACATGAAATCATAATGATTTTACATGAAATCATAATGATTTTTATGTCGCTGCCACCATGACATATAAAATCATGTAAAATGAAATCAACTATGCATCACAATGATTTTACTATGCAAAATTTTTCTGTGTGTAAAAGAACAATACCCGAAAATGACAATTTGCTTAAAAATCGTTTTTTTTTAATAAAAGAGTTTAAAAAACCGGTTAAAAATTTCATATAATTTGCTGTTAGTACGAAACTATCATGAAAAAGTTGTTTTTTTGATACTATAACTTTTTGTGCCGTCTTCACAATAGAGCCATCTGGGGCGTATAGCCCTGTCTGCCCCTAGCAACGTTTAATTGAAACTGGCTTTTTTTAAGTTTCAGTTTAATGTTTTCTCGTTAAACAACACTTAATTTCGACTTTTTCCAAACACATTTCCTTTGCTTCCGTTTTTCGCCATAAGTTTAACTTTTTTTCATATCTATCAACTTCCTCATTTAAATCATTTGGGACTTACATTTTTTTTTTATTATTTGCCGCCATCTCCGTGAATAACTTTTTCATTTTCCTAAAATTATTGAAATATTTAGTCAATTATTTACGCAATGAATTTATGGTAAAAGTTTCTTTGTGGAACAGTAAAAGTTTTCTGAAAATTTTCTGCCTGCTGTTTAGGGCAGAAACATATTAATTTGGTGAACGGGTTAATATTTTGGTGTGTGTGTGTGTTTAATTGTGAAGACTTTTTGCACAAAAATTTACTACCGAAAAAGTATCATGAGATAACATGCGGGAGTTAAAGGGTGTAACGGAGTAAAAAACATACACAAATATTTAACACAGATACTGCTTCAAGGTTAATGCGGTAGCAGGTTGCGGTTGTGGTAAGGCACGATTTTAATAAATTACGTGAAGTGGAAAACTTTGTCTGGTAATTAATTTGAAAGTCAAAAATTCAATAAACTTATAAAATAAGGCAATACAAGAGTTTAGGCAACAAATGAATGTGTAGATAGAAATTGTAAAGCTTAAGAAACATAAAGTAATTAAATTTGATTAAATTTTTAAATTTATTTTCAACTGGTACGCTGGTCATAAAATAAATTTAAAAATTTAATCTAAATTGATTACTATATGTTTCTTAAGCTTTAAAAGTTAGTTCGCATTATAACTTTATAATTAGATGTAATTTTATTCATTAAAAATACGTCACAATCTAAAATTTTTTTTTAATTAGTTGACATTGATAATTAGTTGTGATCTTAATCTTAAATTTTTACATGCATTGTTTGTGAGCTTTAGATAACTCTGCTGTGTGTTAAGTAATTAGCACTTAATTTAAGTAATACAGACTTCGATCAAAGGAGTTCCTCTGGTTAAAAAAATTGTAAGTCACTTTAGCGTTTTATATATTTATATTTAAGTTATTTCTAATAAAAGCTTTCAGTTTATTTTAAATTTAGCTATTTACTAAAATAAAATCTTATAAAACTTCTTAATATCAACCTTTGACATAGTTGTTTTGTTCAAACCTATAGTGAAATGTTTTCAGAAAGATTTTTGTTGATTATTTTGACCCTCTAACGCCCTATTTTATAAAGTTGACTCTTAGTTGTATTTACATCAACTTATACTTATAAATTTTAACCTTCGTTTGTTAGGCTTTGCAATTTGCTACAATATCCTTGGCTAATTTAGTAAGCAAGTTAGCAAACAACATTTTTGCCAAATAAATTGCTAAACAATGTAGCAAAATAAACAATTTTGGCGCAATTTTAAGTAAAACACAACCGTTTCGAGGCGGTATAAAGAGTAAAACAACAAAAACAATAACAAAAATTCTGAAAGAGCTATAAAATTGTTCATGGACTGCTAGAATAATTCGACTCGAATGTAGAAAATTCTTGCAAGCTTCTGCAAAATATTGTAACTATAGCAAAGCTACAGCTTTTGTTACTACTGCTGTTGTTGCAGCAACATGCCGGAAGTGTTTGTCAGATGTTTAGCACCGGATATGAAGCATGACGGGTTGCTTCTGTTGCTACTGCCGATGCTGCTGCTGCTGTTTGCCTGGCTGCAAAATGACGTTGAGAACCTTTGCATTAAAGTTGAATACAAAACAATGATGGAATTACAAAGTATTTTACACGAAAATTAAAGAGGAAAGTACTTAAGTTGAATGATGGTGTGATGGCGTGATGGCGGAAGAAGCGAATCAGATCTCGAAAGGATAGTAGCGGAAGTCTATTTGTGTAGGAGTGTGTGTAGCTGTGCGTAGGATTGATGATGCATGACTTACTGACAGCAACATTGCAAGTGTTAGCAAATTTTTGTACCTTTGAAAATGTTGTCGTTGTTTTTTTTTAACGTTGAAGTGTTATTGAAAGTTAAGTACTTACGTTACAAGTTGTGCTTGCCTTTTCAATGGAAATTTTGTTTAGAAAATAATTCATTTAACCTATTTTTGAACAATGAAAATATGAACAGACTTTTGAGTGCAAACAAAGGTAAAATTACAATATTTGAACTAATTTTATAGAAGAATTTGCATTTTTCTAAGTATCATAATTCGAGGAAGTAAAGTAAGAAGATGCACGGCTATGGTAAAAAATTATTACATTTGTAGAAATATTTTATTTGTTTGCTGAAATTTAGAAGAGTTTGTGTTTGATAAAAAATGTTGCTTACCACATTTTTATTTAAACAAATTATATGTAAAGAAATGATATTTTACAAATAACACTCATTGCAAACAAATTCTTATGAGATTTTCTCAAACAAGGCTATCACACTCCCATATTTAACTTACCCCCAAAAATTTTGTGCCAAGAAAAATATTTTAAGCAAACAAAATTTCATTCAGCAAAGTAATAAACTGACAATTATAAAGAGGATATTTTTGGCATATTAAGATAAAAAAACATTTGAAAAAAACTAGCAGCTCCTTAGGTCACACTTCTAACGCAACATTTGTTGGGAAAATTAATTAACAAACGTTTTTTATAAAGCCTATGAATAGTCTCAAAAGACACCTTAAAACTGCGGACTGAATTTAAAACTTGCTGAAAACAATGAAAAAATCTTAACAAAACAGCAGTTAAAGATAGCAGCAGTAAAGAAAGCGAAATAACTTTCAAGGCAACTTATGAATTATGCAAACCAAATGAATTCCAAAAAGAAAATAAGGACAAAAAAAAATAGAAGCTCCAAAAATTATGATATTAAAAATTTTAGCATTATGCAAAATGAAAAGATACAAAGTGAGATGCAAGTAGAGAATAAAACAGAAAATCAAGAAACAAATCAAAATAGTTAGAATTCCTTTAAATAAATCATAAAATTATTAGCATAACGACAATTTAACATGACTTAGCATAATTGTACGTATATCATTATTTTTCAAATCTGAAGACGAAGCCAAAATAACTGTCACTGACAAACTCTACAGGCAAATAGTGGATTTGGAAGAAAAATTATTTCAGTAGTATAGCGTGTGATATGTCGTATAGAGGTTAAACCATCTTTTTATTAGTTTAAGCATTTGGGCAAACATGTGTGCAAAATATTTGAAGATATAAATTGATCAATTGGTCATCTACGTCATATGGCTTGATTCCTTTGAACTAATTTGTATGAGAGTATGTTTAGAGATGAAACCATACGAGTAAATAAAAGTACATACTTTTGGTATCGATACTTTGTCACCAAGTACCGAGTAGGTATCAGTGAAAAGTACTCGGATCGGTACTCACTTAACTCAGATTTTTTTACCACAAAATTTCAATTTACGAACGCATTTTTTTATAGTTGGCAGCCTTACACATTTCGTTGTTTGTACAGAAATTTATTTCTCATATAAAAATCATCGGAAAAACATCTTAAAAATTTTTTGTTTTTAGGGTGCATTAAAAAAGCTGACTTTTTTCTTAAAAAAACGTTAAAATATGAAAGTACGGTTGTTTTTACTGGATCGGTAAGAAAATTTACCGATCCGAGTAAGTATCGATACTTTTTGACCGATTAGATATAGAGTTATAGTATCGATACCTATCGTGGTATCGTTTCATCTCTAAGTACGTCATTCGTCTATTCTAGTTTTTCTTAAAGTGGGCACAATGGATACCTTTAACTGAGCGTCGGAAGACTATAGCGGCAGTATATCACACACAGTAATCAGAGATTAATTCCACAAGCAAAATTGCTTACACTTTTGTTTAATTAACTGGGAAGCTCAATTAACGAAATCCCGCTTAATTTAACAGTGGCTCAATAAAAAAATCCCGCTTAACTATGGAAAACCACTGTATTTTTTGAAAATCAAGAGATAACTTGAGCCCGCATATGCTCTAATTCGTAAGAAAATGAATTTTCGGCGAGAAAATGTTGCTGAAAAAGTTCAACCGCTGACAGCAGTTCCTTCGCTGGAGGGGAAGACTTCCTCCTTCTCTACATCTGTCTCATTAGAGAATGAGCCTGTCAGAATGATTTTTTATGCTTACTTTCACCCCTTCTCTCTTCTGCTACGTCCACCCAGACGGAATAAAATTTTCGTTTAAGCGCCCAATCGCTGAGCTTTTTCAAAAAAAGAACAGTAGTGGGCACAGTGCGCACAGTTCCAAGAGCCTGAACAGAAACAAATATCATCGAATAGAATCTATTCTAATTTTTCTCTGACGACTGGTGGATTTCTCTCTGAGTGACTTAAATGTAACCAGGGCACGGACTTTACCACTATTTTGGTAGATCTACCACATTTTTAAAAAATTTTAATATCTGCTACTTTTACCACCGAAGGCTGAAAATCTACCACTATTTCCACCATCACGAAATTTTTTGACAAATTTGTTCTTTATGAAATACCTAAATAGTACTTCGCTCTACCATAAAACACATTTCCCTAATTATGGAATAGTACTTCTCTCAACCATAAAACGAGCTGCCGAAATAAGCAAAAACTAATAACAGTAAATAAACTAATACAGAACAAACAAATAACAGTTTTTTTATAAATGTTCCTTTTTTTTTTTGCTCAAAATATTTATTGATAAAATAACTTAATCATTGTAGATTTCTTATACTAAGTTCTAGCATGTATTTTTAGGGACATATGCACTTTTATTTTCTTAAAGCTTCCATCATGTTATCACAGCATCACTAGAAAGCTTAATTGTGACTATTATTAAATTTTAATATATGCTTGTTATTGTGAATGACATTGATATTTTGACGTTGACTATCAGCTGTTAACAAAACATTTGCAAGGGAGGCTAAAGTTAAAAGATACAGTACTGGTAAACTCACAACTTGCTGGAAAATCATTCCTCCATTTCCGGCGAGTTGTGAGCTTGCCGGGACGGTAACATTTACCAGACTGTGAAGAAATTGGGCCTAAAGGAGGTAAAATAAAATTAGTCTCTTGTTCCTAAACTAGATTTGTTCCATATTGTTTTATTTTCTGCTTTATTGACAGAAAGTTTGTTCGTTTTTATTATATTTTTGTTTTTTTTTTATATTGAGCATATACTATTTTCGTTACTGTAAACTGCGTTATTTACATTGTTTTTTTTTATAATAGATATACATATATACTTCTTATACGAAATATCAAATCAAAAATTTATATTTCTCATCTTTCCGTCTTTTTAATCTTTTTTTTATGTTACATGTAGATAACTCTAATTCCTACGCATCCTTTTGAGGAATGATATAAAATTTTTGCTTGCGCATGTTTATCCAATAGACATGGGTAATGCAGCAAAAATGCTGCGCTGATACACCAACCCAAGCGCAGTTTGCTGTATCAGCGTAATGCGTTAAAGCTTTTGCGTCATGGCGTTATAAAATGCTATGATATCTACATTAGCACGATGCTGATCAGCGCAGGCTGTTTTGAATTGGATAGCGCATTGCGCTAGTGGTCAATTTGTTGAATGAAATGAGTTTTGTGGTGAAGTAGCACGTTGTTCTAAGCGCAAGTTGTCTCAGGAAAAATAAATGGATTCAAAGAAAAAATCCTGAAACAATACTATTTTATTTACTATTACAATTTTTACTAATTTTATTAATTCATATTGCTTATAAATTGATTTAAATTACGTTAAACAATAAGTCATTAATGTATATGAAACATTACTGAACAAACATAATTTTTTGAGCGTTTACCAAAAATTAACCAATATTATTATGCTTCAAGCATGTAGTCAAACTGTATTCCGTTCAAGGTTAATGTCAGCAATCAAACAGATATACAGAAACAATTCTGGCACACAAGACAAGTTGGATGCTATTTTGATTGCATGTACCTAAAAAGCCTACAAATCTAAAAAAACACAAAATGAGCATGAAGCAAATGTATTGCTGCGGTTTTGCGTAACTGCGTTTTTTTAGTGGCGTTTTCGTTTCTAGAAAAAATGCAACATTTTTTTTTTGTCTTTTTTGGAGATTCTGCCCTCTTGAGAATAAAAACAGTGACCTCTTAAATTTAATCGTGTTCTTTTAGCGAAAATGTTGACCACAAAAGAAGAAACAATTTAGATTTTTCAAAAAGGGCAGAAAGAGGGCATAAAAACGCAACATTTTTTCGAGAAACGAAAACGCTATAACTGTTAAAACAATATTCAGCTTCAATGCAAAAACAAACAGTAGCACTGCTTAACATTACAAATATGTCGATATCTTACAATTACAAATATGTCGACTTTATTGCCAAAAAATCGACATTTCAATTTTAAAATGATGCAAAAAAATTAAAAAATTAAAAAAATAAAAAAACCTTGGCGTCAATTGAGAGAGAAACTAATTAACTATTCAAAACAATTTTTTTTTTTTATTTCAGATTTCTGTGCTGAGGAATCGCGGTCACGCGAAACTGCAATAAATTCGTTAATTATCAAAATAAATCTATAATACCAATGTTTTGTAAAAAAATTTGAAAATAGGCCTCTTTGATTGAACAAACTTAAGCCCCCCCCCCCCCCCCTCTCCTTAAGCAAGAACATTTTTACTTGTACAGTATTGTCTCGCTAATCCGGACACTCGCAATACCGGACTTCCCAGTAATACGGACATTTCTACACTTCGGACATTTTTGATATCTTACCTCTATAGTTCGGACAGAAAACAAAATCCAGCACGTATGGCTTACAAATTGACTGTCGCTATGTAAATCAAGTCAACGTTGTCTTTTCAAATGTATTTCGTTAAGTTAAAGCGGCTTTTTGTGGGAACAAGGCTTGTTTGCTTGCATATTGTCATTCAGTTTATTTAGTTTACGTCGTGAATTTTTTAAAATTTAAAAAGTTTAAGTAGATTCTTAGAATGCCAGCGGCAGAAAGGCGACATAAAATGATAAATCTTTCAGAGGTGTGAAATTTCAAATTTTATTGAAACTATAAAAATCAATAAGATGTTGAGCTGAAAAATTTAAATAATCAAAATTTACAATTTTTGATATAAATAAAAATAAAAAAAAAAATTCAAAAATATGTGTCGCAAACATTCCAAGGATCAGATAAAATTGAATTTAAGCAAATAAAAGTCAAAATAATTGAACCTATTTTTTCCAGAGAAAAAAAAGAACAACAGGCAAGGCGAGCATTCATAATTAATGTTAATTTATTATTATTATTAATTATTTATGTTCTTATATGTAATTTTTGAACAAATATTTCTTAGTAAAAGTGTTTGAATTAATAAGGCTCCACCATTCAAATATGCTCAAATTTATTTAACAACTTCTTCAGCTTTCTGTATTCCGGACACTTCCAGTAATACGGACATACACCGGGATCCCGGACATTTTAAGCCCCTTTGAATCCCGGGATTTTATTTTCAGGATTCCGGGTTTTTTAAATAAAAAATTTCTATTACAAATATTCATGTAAATGCAACTTCTTTAATTAAAGTTGATATATTTGACTGATCACCGGTTTATTTTTCCGAATAATCTACTTTGTAAGTTCAGTATTTATTATAGATTTATCAACGAAATTGCAATTTAGGGATGCAATGTAACCCTTTATGCAATGAAGCACGAGACCACAAATGAAATAAATATAGATTTAGAAAAACCTTTTATTTGGGGCTGAAAAAGATTGTAAGGACGATGAGTGTGATTCACTGCAGCAAAGATTTTGCAAAGTTTTAGAAGAATTTGCCATTTCGGTAAGTCAGATATTCTGTCAGATATTTGCCAATATTGTCAGATATTCTGTCTAAGGAATTAATTTTGATTTGTAGCGAAGGCAATCGTGATCGAGATATACAAATTCCTTACGATTATCGTACAACTATTTCTTCAACTGGCATAGAATCAGAACGATGTTTCTCATCAGCGGGTTATATTTGTATATTTTACTTTAAAAATAATTAAAACAAATAATTTAATTTTGAAAAGTCTTTTCCAACCTTAATTTTCTTTAAACACAGAAAAAAAACAATAAAACGGTGCATAAAAAAAATTTTTTTTAATATTTATATAATATCTAATATCTGTTAATAAAGTAAACTGTTCTGTGTTTTATTTATTTATGTTTTCGTTTTCTTTAAATTAATACAATTTGCTGGTCATTAATATTAATTATTTTTTTTTGTGTTTGTTAACAATAAGGGTATTCACAATTTTGCGGTATCGTGATATTGTAGTTTGTTTGTCATAGTTGAGAACCACAATTATCAGCAACCCTTAACATTGCATTTGTGGTTGGGAACCTCCAACTATAGCTTTTTGTTACTATGCACATAAATTAACTTCCCAATTTTATATCGAGATCTTATATTCAATATAACCTATCATAAAAAAACTTTTTAAAAGCAGAGCTAAAAAACCGCTTAGATCAGTGGTTAATTTCAGCTTAATTTCAGTGTGCATGTTTTCACCAATCAAAGTAACAAAATATTCTATTAAAAGGATAACAAGCTTCTATAAGCAAAAAAATTTTTACGAAATCTCATACTTCATACGTTTATTTAATTCGTTTTCTTTGTTCAAATAAGTGGATGGGTTTCTTTATTCAGTAGGAAAATTAAGATCTGTGTGAGTTCATTGACGATTTTATTAAAATTTTAAAAACAGTTTCTTCGTAACAATGTTAACAAAAAGAAGAGAAATATATCAAAATAACAGTGAAGAATGATATTGGTCTATTAATTGAATCGCTTGCATTTTGTCAATATTTTAATAAAAATTGTGATATGATGGAATTACAGACTTCGTGAAAATAGTTCCAAATTTTTTTGGAAAAACCCAAGGTATTGTTAACTTTTCACGCGTTTCGTTGCGTTTTTTTGTTTCTTCTTTTATTAGGCTAAGAGCCATACTTTCTCTTTCTTTTGCTGATAAGGCCCATTGTAGAGTTATCGTCCGAATATGCATTAAAACACATTAATATTCTAAGATAATTTCATTCGATTTTAAAATGACCTGTTATGTGTCCTATATCTTTTTCCGCTGATGATGTATAAAAAACAATAAAAAAAAATTACTTCTAACATTATGAAATTCTAAAGGACTATAAATTATCATTTCAATATGTTCGAGTTATCGACACTAAAATTAAAAGACCTAAAGCAGGGTCTTTAAAATGTAGATAGGTCGTATTGAATATAAGCACTCGATATATTTTATAACTATTTGGCATAAAAATGTTTAGCTTGCATTTTGAGCTTTTTCCATTTGTGTAATTAGATGATAACTGGCAACCGATCAATATGGAACTATAAAAACCACGTTCGTTAAACATATCATTGAGCTACTAAAAATTACCACACTTTTTGTTTTTAGAGATTTGATGTAAAATAACAAAAAATATAAAAAACGCTTGGTAAAGTGTGATATCAATAACACGGGGTTTTTTAACTACATTGAAAACAACGTAATTGTGAATACCCTTAATGTGATTTGTTTTGTTTTTGTTTGAATTATTTTAATTTTTTTTAGTCTCATGTCATACATAATAAAAAATTGTATTAAAAAGTTTTGAATTATATACTTCTTATATATAAGGTTTTCAATCCCGATAATCCAGGGATCGAGAAGAGCTTAACCCTTGTGTAACATCCTTGGTACAGCTGTACCAATTTGAACTTTGAAAACAATTTGAAAAATTTTGATATTATTTGTGCATCTAAAGAGCTGAAACTTTATAAATGCCTCAAATATACATTTAAGAATGTAATGGTCACATTTGTTTTGTTTTTTCATGTCTCGTTAATCGGTGGGAGTGGCAAACGTACATCTATGCCTTCATTGCCATCCTTGGTACAATTGTACCACAAAGATATTTGTATGGAAAATTTATGAATAGTGCATGTTTTCTGCATTTCTGATGCTTATTTGTTTGTTTGTCCGCTGCAGAATGAGAATTGTCGCAGTGTAAATTCAGCTGTGGTTTCGATCACACGTGTTTTAGTAAAACAAAAATTTGCTTCTGCTGTGTTAGCGTGTTTGTTCTTGTTTTCTGCATTTTATTACAGGTTAGTACTTGTTTGTCCGCTGTAGACTTTGAGTTGCAAAAAAGTGTTTTTTTCTTATTGTGCTTAGACGGATTCACAACAAAGTGAAATGCCTGCAGAGGCTGGAGATTTGCTCGATATGATCACTTCAAGAAGGTTTTTACGAATGACTGAACGAGAACAGCAAGAATGTTACGATAAGCTAGCCCTATATATGGCGCATGACGATGACGAAAACATCGAGTCAAGAGATTTTGTGGCTTCATTTCAGGCAGATTCAGATGATCCTGATTACGTCCCAAATGAGGAAGAAGCTTCAGATCCAGAAGGGGAAATTCGTATCGAGTATGACGCAGACGTAGATTCTGATGAGGACCAAGTCGTTGAAATTGAAATTATACAACCTGAAGAAGAAAGAACATCTGATAACGGTGATTTCTTTACAGCCAAAGTTAGCACAAAATGGTGCAAGACGCCTCCATCTTTAACAAAAATACGGGCACATAACATCGTTCGTCAGCAAGGTGGCGAAACGTCTTGAATACGCTTCGCGCATAGAAATCTTCAAGCAGTTAAGCACTCAAGAAATGGTAGACATCATTGTCAGAGAGACAAATAAAAAAGCTGAAGAGGTTTTTAGAAACTTGAATGAAACAAAACCTCTCGCACAGCCGCGGATATGGACAACTGTTGCAGTCAATGAAATCTATGCGTTCTTTGGACTTCTGATAGCCGCAGGTGTTACAAAATCCAACTATCAGCACACCGTTGAGCTATGGAAAACAGATTGGTTTCCGATATTTCGAGCTACTATGACGCCTCAGAGATTTCACACTATAAATCGTTTTATTCGATTTAACAACAGTGCTGCACGTACTCGGAGAGAAGAAACAGACAAAGCTGCTGCGATAATTGATATGTTCATTATGCTCAATTCTAATTTGAATCGGCTTTATAAAGCCAACGATGTTGTGACTGTTAATGAGCAATTATATCCATACAGAGGTCGAACACGTTTCACGCAGTACATTTTAAGTAAACCAGCAAAGTACGGGATGAAAGTATTTTGGGTCTGCAATGCGATAACTAAATTTCCATTGCAAGGAGAACTTTATAAAGGCAAACCACCAGGAGCTCAGCAACAAACAAATGTTGTAGAAAACGTTGTGAAACGTTTAGTTCAGAGGTATTACAACACGGGTCGAAAAGTTGTGGGAGATAATTTTTGTACATCACTTCCGCAGTGCAAAAATCTTATGTCCAACAAATTAGCATATGTGGGAACTTTACGAAAAAATAAGACTTACGTTCCAGAAGAATTTCGATCAAACAGACGCCGTGAAGTACACTCAGCATTATTTGGTTTCCACAATTCTGACAACAACGATACGTCTATGGTCAGTTATGTTCCGAAAAAAATAAATGCGTGTTACTGCTTTCCGCGGTACACTATGATATGAGCACTCGAGGTACTCAAAAGAAGCCCGAGGCCATACATTATTACAAAAAATACAAAAGCGGCGTAGACTCGATGGATCAAATGCTTGGGACGTACACATGCAATCGCAGAACTTGACGCTGGCCCTACGCGTTTTTCTTTAACATTTTAGACGTAACTACGCACATTATATATGTATTTGACTTTTCATCCATCTAATAAAACGGAGGTACGGCGTGAAAGCTTACATTCGCTTTCCAAGGAGCTCGTGCAAAAATAATTAGATCGTCGTGTAAACAATAAGCACATTATGGCTCAAAATATCACTAAAAATGCAATTACCGACATGTTGGGCGGATCAGTAGTTATGAAAACAACTGTTGCCTCAACATCGTCATCATCAGGTCCAACTGCAGTAAAAGGCTGTTGTAAGCTGTGTGTGATTCACGATAAAAGATATGTGATAAAGATAAAAAAGATTTGTGATGCAAAGCATATATTAACTTAAAATTTATTTTGTTTTCAATGTAATAGACCATTTTATCAATATAAGTTATATAGTGGTACAGCTGTACCAAGGATGTCAGTGGAAGGCTTGTAAGGAAGGATGTTGCCCAAGGGTTAAAGGATTAGAGTCTTTAATACATATTTCCAGACTAGCGAAACTGTACTGAGCTTTGAAAATCGAACACGTTCAAATATTGTCATACATAATGAAAAACCATTCCGTGAGTGGCAAAGCATCGAACATTCTATCGCTATGTTTGAGGGGCCGTACAACGTGTGGAAATTTTTCTCGCACTATAAAAATTTTCTAACTTTTCTGAAAGAATGCCATTTGTATTACTGCGCTATTGCGTTACTTTTTTAAAACAAGTAAATCAGCGCAGTAATGCATTTAAGTGCCTTAACTCAATAGCACAACAAAGAGCAACGTTACCCATGCCTACTGTCCACGTATCCAGTTGGGCTTGCTTATAATATTTATGCGCTCGTGTCTGCCACAGTATCCAATCGTGCTTGGTTTTTTTTATTTTAAGCATCATAAATTCTATGCTTGAATGGAAATCTCGTGTTTTTAGAAAAATTCTCCACACGGTTTTTTAAACGTTTAAACGCTCGCCTCCTTGCCTTGTTCTTACACAGACGTTTTCTCTCGCACACCTTTTATCTGTCTTGCGCTTATTCATTCGTTCGTTCATTCAATAAATATTTCAAATACAATACCCATGAAATCTTATAAAGAAAACCATACAACTAGAAAAATTGCTTCAAAAGTATTTCTTCTAAGCTTTTCTTTACCTGACTGAGTTTGCGAGGTGCTATCTAAAGAAGAAAAGAAAAATAAAAGAACAGCTAACAGTATTTATTGACAGCTGTATAGTATGTTTGGGTGTAGGTGAGTGCATCTTAGTGCTTGGTTTCGCATGCTTTGGTGTTTCTGGGCCGAGTTCAATTGCCGCACAAATGTTGTTGTGCGGTGAAAGTAAAAAACAAACTCAGAAAAACAAAAATATCAAAAGAAAAACACAAAACTTGAGTACAAATTTCAGTCTTCTGTCAGACAGTCAGACTGTTTTAGGGCGAATAAGCAGTAATGCAAATAAAGTTGCACTTCAACTTAGTTTTCTTTCCAAGTACTTTCTTTACACTATTTTTTTTTTCACTCACTAAATACGATTGCCATGTCGTCCGAGGAATAAAAAAAGAACAAAGAAATTTAATTTTGTGGTGAAAGGTTGATATACATATAAGATAGCTTAAAATAGGGTGCTGATTTTTTTATAAACCATCTCGATTAAAGATATGGTTTATGTATATAAAGCATGACGGCATATTTTTTGTTGAATTTTTTATATGTTATATGTTGTTTTATGTTTACAACTGAAGAGTGACAGAAAAACTTCGAACAAAATGAAAAAAAAATACAATAACAAAATTCCAGTTTTGTGTAGAAAAATATATAATCAGTGTTCAAAGGATATAGTAGTTATTGTATATCCTACGCCCACTTTTGGTCCAGCTTTTCCTTTTAATCCACTTTTAGCGGTTTAAGTTTACTAACGTTTAATTTTTTGCACTTTCACCTCAGTAAATGAAATAACTAAGAATGTGTCACAACTTTTAATAGATAATAATAAAACTCAGAAACTGAAAGTTGGACCTTTATTAGAAATAGTAGTTAACAGTGAACATAAGATAAAATATGTCAAAACCAAACCACTAGCTCCATCAACACCGACACAAAAGCACTTTAAGAAAACATACACAAACGAAGAACCATGATTGAGATAAAGTATAGCGATAGATTTTAACAATAGACACTCCTAAGCTAATTTTAATGCAACCACCGTGACTCAGCTTAAAGAAAATAGTACACAAAGCTATCCCAACAAGGAAAGATGCTTTACGAAGGTTTTTCATGAAACTAGCTATACACCTTACTTCACCTAGATGCAATCAAGTAAACTGCCATGAAAACATCTAGAAAATCTTAAGTAAGAAGAAGATGGAAAATCCATGAGACACAAAAAAACGGAAGAAAGAAAGAGTGAGTGAGCTCCATTCTGTAAGAAGATAAAATAATAGAGTAATTAAGGATTTACCGTATTAAAGGGATGAAGGCAAACTAATTAAATATTTGTACAGTGTGCGGCCACAAGAGAACAAAATAAGTACGTACAAAAATACAAAGAAATAATTATATGAAAGAGGAGCTGCAAACGAAAAACCATTTCAACAAACAAGATGAAAAAAAAACATTGAAAGAGTTTCTTTGTTTTCTGTATGCCAATTAAAATCACTCAAATATTCTGGTAACACTTGCCAGAAAGACTGTTACACTGGCTTATTAGACTTTTCATGCTTTTCTTTTTGTTGGCTGTGCTGTTTTTTGTTGTTGTTGTTTTTATGAAATTTCTTGGCTTTCATGGTAAAATAGATGTATAATTAAGGCTGAGTTGAAATTTGAGAAAATATTTTCTTCCATTACAGGCAAAGTTTTCATGTATTAACTCAGAATGTTATGTTCAAAAGCAAACTAATATGCATATGTATAACGGGTTGTTATGTTTCTTATTGCAATTATTTCATATTTTGTCTCTAAATGAGTATTCACAGAGTTCATATGAATTAACTACTTTGAAGTAGTCTCTTAAAATATGTTTAAGAGGAAAACTTTGCAAATAGGAAAAATGGCAAATCTAATTTTGGCAGTAGGAAGTATCGCCCAAAGAAAAATTACAAAAAAAATTTAATTAAAAGTCACCCAAAATTTTGTCCTACAAAAAGGGGTGAGCGATCTGTCATTTGAAAAAAATTGACTGATTGATTTTGTCACTTTTTGGGCGAAATTTTTTCTGTTGATTTTGGGCCATTTGTAATATCAGAAATCACGAAACTTTTTGGACAAAATAAATTTTTTGTTTTTGGGCAATTTTTGGTTTTTTTGTGCTGTTACGTTTGTAATTTTTATGCAAATTGGATTTAACCGATATCATCCCAAGCATGCACAAACTCATCCTACTTGTATAAAACTCACGTCAGTTCATATTAATAGGACTATAAACAAAATAACGATCGATAGCATTATCGAAAGAAACTATAGATAGAAAGAGAGTCAAGTCAAATGGGTCTGACTGTGAATACAGCCCCCGAATACAGATCTCCGAATTCTTAATAAGTTATTCGGAAATCGGAAGCCATAATTTATATTATACTTATTATAATACAGAGAACAACGATATGAGGCAAGAATATGAGGTGTACTTTGCAACTGGTGCGCTGACGTCAGGTACCGCACGAGTTTATTTAATTTTTTTACAATAGTAATAATGATTTCTCGATAAAAAATAAAAATCGTTTTCTATGTAAAATTTGACGTAGAATACGATGGTTATGTTTAAAACACCCTAAGTGGTGGGTAAGATTAGTAAAAATTTATTTAAAAATTTAAATTGCGTATAAGAATATCAAATTTTTCATAACTTGTTTTGAAACTATTTTTTTCTTAAAATTTATTTTGTTATCTTCAAAATGAAACAAAAAATTGTCTCTAGCTTAAACAGAACCGAAGTTAAGAATTTTTGAAAATTAGTCTCCAAGGCAAAAATCACGAAAATCTTAAACTTTTAACGCCCTCTATTATAAAAAAAAACAAAAAAAAATCCTCGAACAAGTGTTTCTTTTTTTTTGATATAGAACCTTTAAAAAAAAATTTCATACAAATTAAAAATGGGTCGGTAATTTTCTGTTCAAATCTGTACGGTTTGTAAAAGAATGACCTATATCTGGGTTCTAGCATAAATTCAACCAACGAAATCAGCATTGAGATCAAACGAAGAATTACTCTTGCCAACAGGTGTGACTTTGGTCTCAGTAGGCAACTGAGAAGCAGAGCTCTCTCTCGACGAACGAAAATTACGCTCTTTAAATCGCCCATCATGCCCTTCCTTTTTTATGCATGACAAACCTAGACGCTGAGCAGTTAAGATGAAAAGACTTTAGAAGCCTTCGAGAAAAAGTTTCTTCGTAAGATCTATAGAGCAATCTGCGTCAATGGCGAGTACCGAATACGGTGGAATGATGATCTGTACGCTGACATCGGCATAGTCAAGCGCATTAAAATCGAGCGGCTTCGCCCACTAGATCATGTTCAGCGCATGAAAGAAGATGCTCCAGTGAAGAAAATATTCGATTCGGTACCCAGTGGCGGTCAACCCAGAAGAGTACGACCGCTTCTTAGTTGGAAAGACCAAGTAGAGGACAACCCGACGAAGCTTGGAGTTTTTAACTGGCGCCAGCAAGCCAGAGACAGAAATGGTTGGCGCGATTTCTTAGATGAACCCAAGACCGACATAAGGTTAAAGCGCCTACTAAGTGTGTATAAACAAAATAACACTGATTAAAAATATAATGGTATTACCTATATTTTTTGTATTTAGTACCGTTCCAATAATAAAAATAAAGTACTGTTACAAAAATGAAACGGTACTACAAAATGCAAAATATGTCTCTTCCGACGAACTGTAATTACTTCAGCCCGGTATCTAGGGAACAGCGGGAGCATGCTAAGCATGCTTAAATATTCTGTGCGCATGCTCTGATCGATTTGAAAAATTTCCTTGCTTAAATCTTTGAATATTTAGGTGCATTAAGGTGCCTCACGAAAAAATTGTTCGAGTGTCAAATTTATCGATAATAATCGTTGTCGTTATCGGTCATTATGCGTGTCACGTTCATAGTAAATGACAGTTTTCGCTAACTAACGATATCGAAAATCGTTTTCCATTCCACAACTGGAATGGTTTGAAACAACCTCTAAAAATCGATTTTTTTTTTTTTGAAATATTAGCTGGTGTGGTAGTTTAAAATAACAAACTGTTAAAATAATAGTTAAAAACAGTTCTTTTAATCTGCATCGAAAAATTTTAATTTTTGCATTCGGATTAAAGATAATGCTATTTTTTTAAGTAATTTTCCTTAAAACTCAAAAACCTTGAACATTCCTGATGCAATCTTCACTTTCAAAATATTGTTGGTACGGTTTTCAGTGCTTACATTGATTCCTTGTGAGAATTCCTTAAATTGATACATATTAAAACTCAAATATTATTTATAAAATAAACACCTACTGAAAAATATTGTGTTATAAAAACAAAAATAAAAATTATTAAGCTATTTGAATTTTGAAAGTTTTTGTATGGACAATAAGCATTAAAAACCGCATTATTTTTAATGCAATTGCAAAAACTTTACATTTTTTTGATGCAGATGTGAATAACTTTTTTATATATTATATTTCACTGTTCTGTTTTTTTTTTTAATTACCACATTTTTATAAAAAACTCGATTTTTAGAGGCTATTTTACACCATTGCAGCTTATGTGGCACATTTTAGGTATTTTTTGTGTGTAGCACATTTTGAGATTTTTTATGAAGCACATTTTTATGTGTCGCATATTAAGTTTTCTATGTCGCATTGTTAGGGTTTTTGCGTCATTGTGTGAATGTTTTTTTGTGTGAACTTGTGTGTAATTGTGTGTGTGCGTTATTAGGTTTTTTAATATTTTATTAGGTTTTTAGCTTATCTTCGAATGCGTAGCATTCAGGACTAAGAGGTCGATTAGGTTTTCTTTAGAAAAGTCTTCTGATGAGCTTCCTTGCCGGCAAGCGAAAAGATCTTCAGGACAGCCCTCGTGCCTTCACGGCAAGGTTTTAAGTCGATTTTTCTTATTAAATCCATGCGAAGTATATTTTTTTATGTATTAGGTTTTTTAAGCTTTAGGTTTTATACATATCGTTTGTGCTTTGCGATGTCAGGTCACGGTTATTGACTTGACAATGTGTGGCATAGCCATATTTAAGGTTAGGTTTTTTAAGATTTTTGAAGTGAAAACTTCTTTAGGCGCGTTGAACGATTTTGGTAGAGGGTAAATCTTTGGTTTGCGTCATCGTATTTTTCCGACGAACTCTCGTCATCAATACAGACAGCAAAGATAACAAGATAGGAAAATTAGAAAACATAACCTCAAAAAGTGTTTGCATGGATTTGTGTATAAAAATATCAACAATTATCGTCACTATTGTTCTTAATCGGCAGCAAGCTTACAAAGAAATCACTTGGCAACTGCTGAAATTAATGCATATAATCTGTTTGTTAGTATATAAATACTTAAGTTAGGTTGCAATAAGATGTTTGCAACAAAAACTTATTATTATTTCGCTTTATATTGGTCTATATATGCTTTTAAAAATTGGCAATTTCTTCAGTTGCTGTATTTGTCAACATTTTTGAAAAATTTGCTTTTACTCAAACAGCCGCTATTCATGGTGAGATTTAAAATGGAACGATCTTCTTCTTTTTCTGTTTTTTCTGCTTTTTTCTGCTGGAACTTCGTTTGCAAACAAGAAAAAATAATGTATGGATTGAGTGTTTTAACATTTTTATCTTTAAGATAAATCTTTGTGATAAAGGAATATGTTGAACATTCAAATAATTACATGCATGCTCTTATTTTATTCATCTAACTCTTATTTTAATCATCTAACAAAGTTTGACAATTTTCACACTTGCTTTTTTTCACCACTGCGGAATTTTATTTTCAGAGTTGTCAACTATCACTGTTTTATTAATAAATTTTTTCATAACACGGGGGTTACACGAGACAGTATTGTTAAGACAGTGAAAAATAAGTTTTAATTGTCAAACTTTGTGTCTGTGAAAAAGAGTACAGACAGTAGACAAAATAGTAAAAATTTCTATTTTATGAAGAAAATTTTTGTTAAAACTACAAGTACTCCAAAGTATTGCAAATTTTCCATTAATTCTATTAAATTTTATTATACTCCATTATACTCCGGCGTGAATTAAAAAAATTGAAAGCGGAGAATTTGCGCTTCATTTGCTTGTGGCACTTGGCAAACAGAAAGCATAGCATACAAAATGCGGTTTATTTTCTGACGCCGATTCGTTCATCCCCTCTAACGTTGCGCAACCGCTGTGAAACTTTCCATTCTCACTGCGTTATTGATGTAGATTTGAAATGTAATTGTTGTTGTACAGTTAGCTGGAATTTTTTTTAGACTTTTTTAGCTACAGTCGGGATATGACAACTGATTTATTTTAGATAAGCGCTTAAATCAATTTTTGAAATTTTGTATAAATGGCTGAAACTATTTCTTTTAACAAAATGTACTACCATATCAAAAATATAAACATATAATTCATATAATTTTTTAAATTATTTAATTATTGAATTAATTTAAAAATTTAAATCTTTCTTATACCTTTTTTATATAATAACACAATATACACGCACGCTATAT
Source organism: Dichetophora obliterata (assembly GCA_963920525.1). Lineage (NCBI taxonomy): Eukaryota > Metazoa > Arthropoda > Insecta > Diptera > Sciomyzidae > Dichetophora > Dichetophora obliterata. Next base: position 36,542,977 of record OY986437.1, on the reverse strand, counting down.
ATAGTTTGTGTTGTGTATTTAAATAAGAATATATAAGAAATAGGTGTAGTATATAAATTATATATAATTTAATATAATAAATGTACGTAGACAGTTTAACCGCTTAGTGTTGTAAATTGAAAACGCAAACCAACGACAATCAAGACACGAAAAGTAATAAAATTTTGTATAAAAAAGGTGTTGCTTCTCGTGTCTTACTTGATACAAGCTGTTGCTTGTCGTTTGTTTGCGTTTTTGATTAACAACATTAGGCGGTAAGAAATAGAACGCTTATGATAAGCAGACTGTAGTCATTCAATTACAACTGTAAATATAAATTTATTTTGCAGGTTTTTTGTGTAAGTGTTTTATGTACATATATATAAGGCGTTTTAAAAATACTTCGATTGTCATATGCCGACTGTAGCTACCAAATAACATCTATAAAAAAATTAAAGCTAACTGCACAACAACAATTACCAAGGAAATCTACAACAAAAACGCAGAGAGAATGACATGATCACAGCGATTGCGCAGCGTTAGAGGGAATGAACCGAATTGGCGGCGAAAAATAAATAGCAATTTGCTTGCTATTTTTTCTGTTTGCCTGCTAGCAAGATCTAAAGTGGAGGCATTAAAAGAGATTTCACAACAGTCAAACAAAATACAAATATGAAAAATTGAAATTTCATTTTATTTCAGCAGTTAGCTCTGAAGTCTCTTTTAATGCCTCCCTCCACTTGAGATCTTGCTAGCAGGCAAACAGAAAATATAGCATGCAAAGTACTGTATATTTTACGCCGCCAATTCGGTTCATCCCCTCTTAAGCTGCGCAACGGCTGGGATCTTGTCATTCTCTTTACGTTGTTGTTGTAAATTTGCTAAGTAGTTATTGTTGTACAGTAAGCTTTAATTTCTTGTAGATGTTTATTTGTAGCTACAGTCAGCATATGACATCGAACTAATTTGGAAAAAAGTTCATACATATGAATTAAAGAGTATATATAATATTCGTAAATCTATTTGTTTTTAGTAAAAGTGTTACCGTATCGGAAATACATATATATATATATGTATATATTTACATATTTTCATATATATAGTTCATATATATGAACAATTTAACTCATTAAGAAAATTTAAAGTGTATTTATGTATATTTATATAATAACAATTACGTAATAAACCTGCAAAATAATAAATATTTTCAGTAGTAATTGGATAACTAAAGTCTGCTTATCCTATGCATTCTATTTTTTAAACTGTTTAGCATCAATTTCTTATATGAATTATATATAATTTGTATGCTATAGATAATTCTTAATTTTATAATATTCTATTTTTAATACACAACGCAATATGGAAATGGTGAACATGTCATGATATAAATAGATATAAATAAGCTTTAATTTTTTATATTAATTCAATAATGAAATAATTTAAATAAATTTCTTAAATTATATGTATTTTTGATATGGCAATACTTTTGCTTAAAAGAAATAGTTTCAGTAATATATAAAAAAATTTAATAAATTGCTATAAGCTCTTAGTATAAAAAATTATTCTAATTTCATATGCCGACTGTAGCTACACAATTAGAATTCACAACGTCTACAAAAAATTTCTAGTTAAGTGCGCCAACAACAATTACCACGGAAATCTACAAACAAGGACGCACAGAGAAGAACAAGATCATGGCGGAACTTTTAGAACTTTTTGATTTTCATCCTACATGTAGTATGAGCTGCAGTATGAGCATGTCCACCAGAGACCTGCAACGAGTCATGTTTTTGCGACTTATAGTGATTCATGCAAAATCGAATAGTTATACGTGCACATCAAACAACAACCACCACTACCACTGGAAGCACTTTTGCTTCAGAGAGTAACACATCGTTCATTGTTTGATCCATCAATCGAACGTCATAGTTCAACCTAATACTGACTTCAACATCAAACCTTGTTATCAATCATACCAAATACTCATAGCTCAAACAGAAGTCCCATAGCTCAGCTAGCAGTCCCATAGGTCATTACTAGCGTATTTTGTATGAAAACGCTGTGGCTGTTTCAAACTAACGCTCTATTTCTGCCGCTGTTAGAAGAGTAGAAGAGTTACCACCGAATTTTTTAATGAAATAAATATAATTCGCTTGCCTTTATTTAAGGGAATATTACACACCTGGATTATTCAAAAATTAAATTATTAAAATGCAAATTTTTTTAAGAAAGAACAAGATACCTTTTGAAACTTTGCATACTTATTTTCATAGTATACAAAAAAAATTTTCGGATTTTTTCCATCAAAAAAGTCTGAAAAAAAAAAATTAAAAACAGGTTTTAATAAGCATCAAAGCCGCTATAGATTGAACTAAAAGAATTTTTTTGGCAAAATTGACAAAATGGCGGCGTTTTTTCGAAATTAGCCGATTTTTTGGACCAAAAAATACCTTGAAAACCAAAAATACTTTACCGATCTTTCTATCCGTAGTTAAATTTATAGACTTATGACTATAGACAATCAGTGTAGTATATTTTTTTTATATACGCCCGCCAACTCAAAAAATGTGATTTCTAGAAAAAGCGATTTAAAGTTTTTGACACCGACATACGGCCTTGATGCGCTCTGCGTTTAAAACGTTCACCATATAACAAAGAAATTAATTTTTAATTTTATATCATTAAAAATAGATTCTTTGGGGTCTTTTGAAAAAAAATCAATCATAAAAAAATTTGATTTTTTGAAAATTCAGGTGTGTACTGTCCCCTTAAGTTACTGTAAACATTTCTTTATGGAACTTTTCTGTGCGATTTATGCCATGGTGCAAAAACGAAGACAACACACCTTGTATATAAAGGGGGGCTTCTTCGAAAGAAATAATAAGAAGACATATCAATTTAATGAGGTTTGTTTATTTAAACTAACTAAAATAATTATATTCACACACTTCAAAATCATGAAATTAAATGCATAAAATAAAAGCTTAAAATAAAAAATTTTAGTCCAGTCATTAAAATCATCAATAAGTGGTAAACTACTATTGTTAAGGTTATGCATACAAAAATATTTATTTTCTTAAATTTTGTATAAATGTTTATAAACACTCTGAACTAAAAACACGCTATATAAATTAGCGTTTGAATATTTATTTAAAAATAATAAATTCATACAACAAATTATATCGAACCGAGAAAACCGAATTTCATATATTTAAAAGAAATGAACATGCGTATGAATCGATAATAATTTCCGAACTAATATTTTCATGAATATTTTTTTAAGCTAAGCCAAGCCTGATTTGATTTTTTATTTGATTTTAATTTTCCTGGGGTATTTTATATTTTCAGGTGTTGACAACATTTTTTAAACTTACTTAATACGCTTTGATGCAGTCAGCAACCGAAAGAATAATGGCGCACTTAACTCCAAAAAATTATATAAAACAAACCCGTTGCTCTTCATATTGTACCGTTATGTATAGTGCTACGACACAATCAATAACATCAGAATAATTCAAGAATAAGATTCAAACTAAAATTCTTAACTTACGCCAAAGCTGGCAACCCTACAAAAGTCACGATAATTCGTTTGAAGGCCTTTAACATGTTGTACGCAACTTGTTATCGACTACGTACGACTGGCCGTTGGAGTATGGCTTATGAAGCATTACAATTAAGCTGCGTGTTATACGTATAACAACATGTTGGAATGAGTCCGAATATGAAGTAGAAGGCAAATTAATACGTATATACTCGAGTCAACTCAATTTATAACAACTCGTTGCAGGTCTCTGATGTCCACCGACGTGCATGTCGCACAATCCTACATGTCCATCCGACCTGTCAAATCCATCCTACATGTAGGATAGTCCGAAACCCTATATTAGCATGAAAATTCTTATATAGCAGTAAGTCGGTCGTGGCAGGACAACGTCTTCCAGGGAATACTAATATTTTATATGTAGGTTTTCGCTTCGGTCGGCAGTCCCCTCACTGCTATACTTTTTTTTTAAACTAATTTAAATGGGTTACCGCGCAAATAATAAATAAACAATTCGTAGGCAAGTTATTGATAGCGTACAATTTTTCTTACAAAACGTTTTTTAATTTACGTAAAAACTTACGAGTAAAAGAAAGGAAAGATAGGAAAGTATACAATGAGCTTAAAAAGAGTTGCTTTTTCGCCTGTCACTCAGTTTGTCTCTCTTTTGTCCTAGTTTGAAAAGGATACGACAAGACAAACAAAAAAATGACAGGTCGTGATAGATAAATGCGGAATGCTAATACTCACTCCTAAAAGAAAGGTTCATAAATGTTAATACGATGAATTTAGTTTTTCTTTATATCGATAGATATAGGTATTGGTACCCTACGGGTCACCCCCTTTAAAGCCTTGCCAGGACAAATCAATGATTACCACTTGGCAATTTATTAAGCTCTCTTTTCTGCTCAATGCCAGAAACTCAAATCAATCTGAAAATAATTTAAGTACAGAAAGATATTTCCATCAAATGATTATAAAAAAATTTACTTAAAGCCAAGTCAACCTTACAAAAAATACTTATATTCGTAGACAAGTATTATTTTTTTTCTATGCAGATTATTTTCCAAAGTTTATTGGGTAAATTTTATAAAAAAAATGCTTTATGTGAAATAAAATATTTACTAGAATATTTCTTAATAAACTAATTAATTGCTTACAAGTCAGTAAACTTAAATTTCAGCGGTATCGCTGGAGTATTAATAAATATGCACTTAAAAGCTTTATCTGTTGGATAATTGAATTCAATCTTGAAGTTTCGCACCAAATTGGCCAAAGTCAACTCCAGCTCCAGATCAACTATGCGTTTGCCCACGCACGTACGTGGACCAAATCCAAAGGGTAAATAGACAAAAGGACTCATACTGTCAGACACTAAACGGTCAGCATCGCCACGCATCCAACGTTCCGGAATAAAATCGTGAGGGCGTGGAAAGTGGCGTTCCTCGGTGAGCAATAAATTAGAGTTGATAATTACACGTGTATTCTTCGGTATACGATAACCACCCAGTACAATATCCATGCCAGTTTCACGGAAGTTACCGGACGTTATAGGGTAAAGGCGCAACGATTCTTTAATGCATGCACGCAAATATGGTAAATTATGCATATTCTCAATGGAAAATTTGGCATTTTTATCTGTGGAAACAGCATTCATTATCTCCGTACGAAGCTTAGCTTGTTTTTCAGGATTTTTGGCTATAAGCAATAGAGCACCAGAGAGCACTGAAGTTGTCTAAGGTAATATAGAGAGATAGAGAGAGAGAGAGAGAGAGAGAGAGAGTAAAATATTAGCTTCTTTTAATGGCATGAAAAAGAGTAAAAACACATTCTTAACACACAGGCTCTACGCCTGACTGCATCAAGTCCAGTGCCATGACTACCGCCAATTTACGATCAATTTTCAAAAGCTTCTCCAAAACGCTTCTGCCTTCGCCGCTACCATCAGTTTGATGCTTAACACGTTCCATCGCCTCATCAACATATTTTTTGCAAATATCAAAAACAGTGTCCATCGCCTTTTCAAAACGCCTATAAGTGGGTGTCCTAAAGTACAGGTACAAGGAGGGCTTAACACCTAATTCGTAGATGGACTTGATGAAAATGTGTGAACTATCGAAGAGCTGCTGCGCTTCCGCTGAATTCCCAGTTTGTCGTACCAGACCAAGTTCCTTGTCCAGCGACACAGCGGCGATAGACTCAAACGTCAAATGATTTATGTCATCGACAAAGTTGTCGGGCACCTCTTGGGTAATAGGATCGCGTATTTCACGTATACGTTGCACAAATTCTGAACTAATGCGCAACAAGGGCTCCAAGTAGAGACGTGCATTTTGCGGCTTCATGAGCACCGGATTGACTGTAGAACGTACATGGGCCCAGTCTTGATCTCTAGGAAGAGGACAAAATTTAAGAGGTTAACGAAATATTTTTAAATATTTGAGGAAACGAGTCTAGTGTTAACATACCGTCCCGCTAGTCCTTGACTTTCATTGAAAAATCCATCTTTTCTATTTTTACGATAATAAGAAATCGCCTCGGCACCCGGACGTACTGGCCACTTGCCCTCAGTGCGATGAACTCTCTCGAAATCAACGGGATTGAATATGGATAACAATGGTGGTTGTCCAAAAGAACCGGGTATCAGGCAAACATCACCATATTTTTGACGACAACGATTAACTAACTCGGTTAAGGACAATTTTTCAAACTCTCCTGCTCGAAAAAAAAAATATATTATAAAGTTTATAATGCCTAAAACCAAATGGACTCAAACATAGTAAAATTAGAGAAGGTAGAAGAAGCATTTCGGAGAGATAGACTGCCGAAACTGTCAAAACGAAGTTGAGAGCTAATAGAAAATCTGAAACCGATGAGAAAGCGATAATTTGCCGCATTTAGCAAAGTCAACTGTTGTGAACTGTTATGGTAGCGATACCGTAGAAAAGTTGACAATTATTTAATTTAATTATTATAATTATTTGTTTATGTAAATCATTTAATTGCAAAGATTTCTCACTCAAATTGCCTTGTTTTGCAGTGTTTCAGCGAATTTACTCAATTGTCAGTTACTAACTGTTGACTCCGCTGAATGCGCCATTGATTTCCTATTGTTCTCATTCGCAAAAAGCTGACTTTAACAATTCTGGGTGTGAGAAATAGCACGCAGTCTGAAATGCATCTACCTTCTCTAGTTCTGCCATTGACTCAATTAAACTTCTCTCAGTTTGAATATTTGACAAAAGAATAACAAAAACTCAAATGACATAAAAGTTCTTTCACACTTTAAAGTATATTTTTTCATCAGTAATTAACGTTATATTTCACGGATGGAAAACAGACGAAATAAGAAATGTTTATTATTTTAAGATAATAATTCTAAAATACTAATGATATGCCGAAAATGAGTTTTAATTGCATTTATATACCTTTTTTATCAAGCCATTTATATGGAAACAAATAGTGTGAAAGCCTTTTAACGAAAATCTTTAAAAAAGTCTTTTGACAATGATACAATAACAAGTTATCCCAATAGGGAGATACCTTAAAAAGTACCTTACTTGAAATGCAATATTATATCATATGGCATTTTATAAATTAATGTTTAAGCACACAAATTCAGCTTGTACACTTAAACGAAAAGGTGACACTTTAATTCAAATAAAAAAAGTGCATTCTTGATTACGTATATTTGGTATTTTGTTGTGTATTTGTAGTGCGATTAATAGCCGAAATATATTTTTCATACTCACAAAAATAAATTACAGAAGGTTTTAAATGCAAAACTTTATCAAATATTAAATTGAAAAAATGGTATATCTTCGTTTTATGCATTCCGTGATGTGATTAGATTTATTACTTATGAAGATGACGACTATTACTGTTTTATGCTTTTATCTAATAGATAGCTCTTAACCCATTAACAGCCAAATGAAAAGTATAAGTGAAAAGTCCAAAAAATTTTTATTTTACAATAGAAAACAAACTAAAATAGCAAAAATAATTTTTTATTTTTTTTATTTTTTTTTTTATTTTTTTTATTTTTTTTTTTTTTTTTTGAGAAAACATATTTTTTAAAAAAAGATGAGAAACAAATGGAATTGACCCGCTTAACAATTGGCAATTAACAAAAAAATTCACTAATGCTTAACAACAAAGTAAACTTTAAAAGTTAAAAATATTTTGCTGTACTTAAATGAGTACAGTGGCGCTTAATGGGTTAATGCTGATGCCCTTCAATTGTACATTGCAAAACCTATTAGTCTTGTTAATGACTTATGTTTTAAGTTGAATGAAGATTTGAGCATTGTTTCAGATTGGGCTAAGGCTAATATGCTTGAACTCAATCCTCTCAAGTCATGTGTCTTGCCGATTAAGAAACAATGCTACCCCCTGCATAATATACCGACAACTATTCTTAATGGTGTTGGGCTAAATTTTGTTACGAAGGTTAAAAATCTCCGATTCGGTGATGACCATATAAATTCCGTTGCTTGCAAGGTGTATTACATACATAGAAACTTGAGACGAACTGCATCATTTGTGCCTGGTGATACCAGAAAAAAGTTAATTATCCATCTCATAATGCCGATAATTTCATACTCCGAGGTGGTATACAGTAAGCCTGATTCCAGGTCAAGCCATAAATTACAACTTGCATTTAATAATGCAATAAGATACGTTTATGGTCTTAGAAAATTTGACCGGATAAGCCATTTGAGCAATCAATTGCTTGGATGCAATATTTTAAATTACTTGGATGCCAGAAATTGTATTTTCTTACATAATTTAAAGAATACACAAACTCCTGATTGCTTATTTAGCAAACTTCAGTTCTGTAGATCAGCAAGAAACATGAATCTCATTATTCCTAGTCATAACTATTTAAATTTAAGCAGATTATTTTTTGTGAACGTGATCAGATTACGGAATTCGCTGTTCTTAGCTGTTAAAAGTATAACGAATAAACGTGAATTTAAGCATGAAATCTTCAAAATTTTCTCCCAATTCTATCTCTTTCTCTTTTCTTTTTTCCCTCTTAGGTATTTAATATAGTGTTGTTGTTATTCATAGTCATATATTTACATTTTTACATTTTTTACATTTGATGAAAATTCCTTGGATATTAATTGATTTTTAATTTGAATTATTGGTTAAGCCCTAAGTTTCATAAATGAATTTTTTGTATATAACTTGTTGTTATTATCTTTGTTATTCTTACTGCATTCAAAAGACTATAAGTCTTATATGTGAACATTGCCTTTAAATAAAATAAATAAATTAAATAAATTAAATAAAAAGTTCTTTGACATCTGCATTTGAACTAAGTTTATATGAATATAAAATATTGTTCTTTCTATGTCGCCTAGTCGTTGAAATTTTCGGTAGCAATATCTTTATCCTCTCTTTACACGGAATTTTTGATCATCCCTCAATTAAATTTTTTCACGATTTTACTTTTTTATCGAATGTTTTGAGGATGCTTTTTTATGTGTCGACTTATCAAAACAAAAAAGTAATGACTATTGTGATGCAATACCTTCTCTAACGGATGCTTTTATTCGTAAAGGTCTCGACATTACAAATTAACTTGAGAGCCACTTTATGGCTTACGATATTTAGTTCGAAAGAGCCATTGCATTTCAGCGCAACATGAAGCACGTGTGGAGTGATATCAAAATTTGCGTTAAGACTTGTCTTAAATGGCTAATTTTTTAAAATCCTATTTTGTTCATTTTCTTGTAAATACTTTCTCTGTTCAAGTCCAATAAACGATTTATTTGATTTAGCGATTTGTTGACACACTGTGCAACACCCCGATCTTAATTTTTGTGAAACAGCTGACTGTGTCAAGCGTATTTTTTTTATTTTTATTTATTTAAAGAAAAGGTTCACAAATAAGACAGAGTCTTTAAAATGCAGTAAGAATTAAGATACATAACAAAATAACAAGTGATAAACAACAAAAAAGAAATAATTAAAAATTTAACTTAATACATTAATATCATTTAACTAAGGGCCGTTTTATTCACATTTTTAACTTGAGAAGTTGGAATAACTTTGGGATTTATTCGATTTCAAAAGTTATTCCATTTTATTCACGTGAATTTCTCAAAATTATTTTGACATATTGAAGATTTGATATAACTTTCGTTTGATAACTTTTGTCAACTTGTGATTTCTCTAACTTCCAAATATATGACCAGTTATAAATTCTAACTTGGGATATTTGGTGTAACTTGTGATTTTTGTTTCATTCACAGTTCAATTGGTACACGCTTGTGCTGTGACAACAAAATTGTTTCTATAAAAACATTTGAAGCACGTATTATTTTATCTGACTAGAACCGATACAGTTCAGCAGAACTTTTTTATGCACAATATTAAAGATTTAGGTTCCGCTAACCGTTAAAAATATTATGGCGTACGTGACATACTGATTACAGTGTGTGGTCGGTATGATAAGAACAGTGATGGCAGGGGTTTAATTCATTTCTGAGACTGAATGTTTATTCTATTCAATCAATATTTATTATAAAATAAACCTCAGTGAGTAATACCTGCCAAGAAGAGCTTCTCGAGAACACGTGCCGTTTGGAGTCGGCATTACTTGTATATCTAGTTATCGATCATTTGTGTTCAAACATTTAATAACACGCACAACACAATCAAAAGAGGATCGACCAAAGTCCTTCCAAGGGCTTGAATTGCTTGAATTTCCGCTGATCGATATCAGCTCCAAAGATAACAATCATTAGTTTGCCAAAAAAAAAACTTTGATACGCAGTAAAATTAAAGTGCTGTTATTATGTGCACAATTATGAGTAGTCGGTACCTAAATTTTTGCATCAGTTCACAATGTGGAATTTGTACGTGCAGTTGGAGCCATTTGTTAAAGAAAATATGAAGCTTGCCAATTTCAGTTTGGTAGTCACTCGATTTTCAAGAAATAGTAGTGCTTAGAGAGTAAATTAAGGTATTCTAAAATAAGGCACCATTTCTGATGAATCTTTTCAATTTCAGTTACTAAATTTTTGTAAATGCCTCTTTATGTTTAACAGCTCTAGTGACTGAATTTTCTTCATTGAAAGAATTTCAACAAAACTGGTGCAAATACTATAGCTCCATTTACTCTGCAGGTTGGAAGTTGGAAAAAATAATGCCGTGCAGCCTTCAAGTCACAAATCTCTACTTGAGTCAAAAATGGAACTTTTTCGTTGTATGTAGTAAAAATTAGTTTGACGAAGAGAAACCAAAAATAAAACAATACATTTAATACCACTTTTAAAAAAAACCAACTTATTTTTCTAGAAGTAAAAAATGGTTAAAAAAAGAGCTGAACTACATTGCACGTCGCGTGAACAATAACTTTCCAAGAAAAACGCATTTGAAGATTGCGCTTAAAGTAGGTTTCTAGATCCTCAAGTGGAAAAAATTTCTTTTTAACGATTTATTTTCAAGCCATTTTATTATACATCGTAGTCGGGTTTATTTTAACATAATTTAGTTAGAAGTCAATATAAAGAAACTATTTTTGTTATATTGGTTTTGTATGCTAGAAGGCGCCAATGTCGATTTCTGAAAAAACCAAAACATGGTTACATGTTACATACTTTTTACATGTTAATAACCAAAACAAAACCAAACTAATTAAAAATTGCTCCAGCCGATTAACTCATAGATTAACCGTCGACCATATTTTGAAGGACTCGAATTTATCCTTCTCTGTTATCAAAATACAAAGACAAAATGATAAACACGATTTTTTTCGATTGTCAAAGGACTATATAATGTTTTAAATAAGAACTAAAAAAATCCAACACGGCTAACACAAGCTAATTTAAAATGTTCATGCAAGCGCATGTCTTTTAGAAATATTTTTATTAGACTACATACTTATAAAGCATGCGTCGTTATTTGACGAAGTGAATTAAAGCATATCTTAATTCGAAACACTGTTAACTGAAAACTCCATAATTTGGAAATCACTTTGTTTTTATTCTGCACACATATATTTTTGTAACAAAATATGTTTTTGACATTGTGTTGCCTTCAACATCAACAAATTTCCATTTCATAAGTTATAAAAGTCATTTCTTTTCTAATTTCCCATCAAATATCAAAAAATTCCCTGGGATGTTTTATAACTTGAGTATTTATAACTTGACTTAACTTCAACACATAAAATTTCAACTTGAACTGAATGAAATTAAATTTTAACTTGAGAAATTAAAATTTTTAACTTCGCAAGTTGGACAAAAAGTCAAGTTAACAAAAGTTATTGAAACTGCTCAAGTTAGCTCGAATTATAAAAAGTGAATAAAACGGCCCTAAAAGATCTAATCAAAATAATAATTAATTCAAAATTAATTCAAACAAAAATCGAAAAATCGACAAAATCAAGAATAACAACAAATAAAGATTAAGTAGTTTTAATTAAAGTAAGGTTTTTAATTACAATTGCATAGAATTAGTGAACGAGAGATACTTAAGAGAAATGTTGGATAATTACAAGCTTAAAGTTGCGTTTAGTTGTAACACTTTTTATACTTAAAGGCAGTGAATTCCACAATCTGATGGCGTTCACGTAAAAGAATCTGTTAGAGTTTAAAAAATTAAATGTAGGGATTAAAAGATTCAGATTTCTAGTTAATCTACAAAATTGTAGCTTTTCAAATAAGTCATCAAGAGTGCGAGTGCAGATCAGGTTGTGTAAAAAAATGCCGTTTCTAGCATCCAAATAGTTGAAGATGTTGCAACCGAGTACTTTGTTACTCAAGTGACTAATGCGGTCAAACTTTCTAAGACCAAAAATGTATCTTAGGCCCAAAATACACTGTAGTGCTCAGTCTGCGTGAAACCAGGTTTCTTAGGCAAGGGAGGTGAGGCAGGCGACGTGACGTGCGCGAAATTTCACTCACAGAAAAAGCTGTAGTGACGATGGACTGACACGCACACATAAGCGAAGTAGTCATATTTTATTTAGGGGATGCCTACACCAATACAATCACACACAGTTCATGTACACAAGTCTGGTTTCACGCAGACTGACCACCACAGTCTGTTTTTGAATAACTGACTGCTAACGCAGACTGAGCACTACAGTGCATTTTGGGCCTTATAGCATTATTAAACACAAGTTGTAACTTAAGCTTGGATCGGGAATCAACTTTACTATACACTATATCTGAGTAGGAGATAATTGGCACAATCAGCTGAATTACTAATTTTTTTCTAGTCTCTACAGGCACAAATGATGCAGTCCACCTAAGGTTTCGCAGTACATAATAAACCTTGCTAACAACGGAATTTACATGATCTTCGCACGAGAGTGAAGAGTTAATATAAAAACCGAGATTTTTAACCTTATCAACAAATTTGAGCTCGACACCATCTAAGAAAATTCCCGGTATATAAAGGAAGCAGTAACTAAATTTAAAAACTGGCAAAACAAATGATTTAAATGATTGATTAAATATCAATTCACAAAGTGAAGAAGAATAAAACTTTAAAATGTGAAAGTGTTTTCTGCTCTTTGTCGGCTTTTTCCATCTGTCAAATGTCGTTTTTATTTATTCATTCCTTTCCAAAATTTTCTATTTATTTTGTCTTTTTCCCTCTATTTTTTTAATTTTCACCACTCACCGCCTTTCATAAATCCGCGCATAACTTGAAATCTCGATGGACCCGGAACTTTGCTAAATGGCTTCGCATGATCCCATTCTGCCAAAATACTTTGCAAATACTTCGAATCTATTGCTCCAGCACTTGTCAAACTATGATGTTCCGTTGATGGCGTCGTATCATGTGACAGTGTCTGCTTGAAAAATTGCAAGATCAAATATGTAATTTTAACGTCGTCATTAATTCACTTGGATGTCTGATGGTGACAACCCCTACCAGTGCTCTACATCAACGCCATACCTTTACATTGCCCAGCATTGACGTTGTTGATAACGTTCGCCAGAAATGATTAAATAATTGTTGTTGTTTGCTTATGCTTGCTCGGCGCATATTTGATAGCATCGCTGAATTAAGTGTTTGTGTTGGGTATCGTTAGCAAGCGCGACTTCAGCAGTTGACATACAAATGATAACTGAGCAAAATTTCAACAACTGATAGTTCGTTTAGCAAATTAAACTTTCACTTAAGCTTGTTCATTTAACGATAGCAAAATTTTGATCAGCAAATTAAGGTATTTTCGCCTTAAAGCAATGAAGAAAGATCTGGAACTCTGTTTGATAGAACATGAAACTTCGGCACAAAGCCACACTTATTTACTTAATTTCTTTTTATAAAAATCAGCGATAAAAAAATTCTTGAAATTGTTATATTTTTGGACACTGTGCATGTCCAAAAATCAGACAAGTTTGGGACATAATATTTCAGTATAATTTGGTTAACGCTAAATTTAGTGGCGTTAACCGTTTTTAAATCCTTCGGTTAATTTTTAAGATATTCGAGTTTCAAGGTCAAGTAGATGTTTCTGCAGTTTTTGTTAGAAAAACTTTTTTTATTAGCTTAAGCGACTTCAGGTCAGGCAACGTGAAACATTAACAATTACCTGAGAAATAATTTTCTAAAACAGTTTAACTCTAAAAGCTTCACCCTTAAGGTTCAAATTGACCCCATAATTTAAAAAAACCGGTATTTTGCAAAAAAGCTTTGTTTAAACAAAAAACTAAGCTTTTTGTAAGGGCAATGATGTTTCCCTAAAATAAAAGCACTTCATTAAAATACGAATTAACCTAAAGTAACCTATTAAATTCAGTTAAGTACCCAATTAAATTCAGCGTCCTTGAATTATGCTAAAATGTTATGTCGCAAACTTGTTTCATGCACAGTGTAATGTTTATTTTTCTATATCAATAAAAATACACAAAAAAATTCTTAAACAAAGAAGTTTTTAACTGCTATTATTTTTGATCACATCAAAACATTATATATAATATGTTTGTTATAAAAAAACTAGTGAGAAAATATCCTGGACATGTTCAAAGTAAAAATATCCCCACAACCGCTTTTATTCAAGGACTTATAAACAAAGTCTTGAAGATTCTGTTATATTGATGACGTCAATTTATATGAATGATGCAAAGGCGTGGTTTTCTTTCAACTTTGACAAAATTTCAAACTCAAAGTACATTTAAGGTATTACAGCTTATTATCACCACCAACAAACTGTTTATCGAAACTTAAGATTACTAAAAACCAGGCAAACATTTTCATAGAAAGTAATGGTTCGCTCGATGAAATTGAACCATCGCTTAAAATCTCTCAGTATCTCATTGTTAGATTTTACTGACTGTACGTCATGTACAAATGCTGAAATTGCCGCATTGCAATATCAAATTGAATATGTTTACATTTTCTATAAAATATTACTACTAAGCAGAAGGTCATGATGCTTAGAACAATCATCTATTGGACGCTACAATCAGTACTTTAAAGAGCAACAACAATTGTACTGAGAGCGCAACACAAAAACTTAGTTATGGTGCCTACATAAGTTGTTTTTAGTGCCAGTTCATCTCAAAGAGTAAAATCTGGAAAGAGTGAAAAGGGATTTTAAAGAGACGAAATCCAATTTGTGTTGTTTAGATCTATGGCTTATTTTTATAAAGACAACAATTGATATAGTAACTAAAATATCCAATAGCTATTTTTTCATGTTAACACTGGTGCGAGTACGACCTAAGAAAACAAGTTTATTATTATGTTAACACATACAAAAACAACTTGTTTCAAAAAATGTTCTAAACACGCCTTCTATAGTTTTATACGAGCAAACTGTTAGAGCCTAGATTGATTAGTTATAAAGAAGTAAACAAACAGCTCAACAACAAATTTTTGCAGAAATAATGCAGTCACTTTTTTGGAGTTTTGCTTATTGCAAAATAGAAGAAAACCATTGCGTGGAAAGGCACAACAGCACAAATAATTCTGTTTTGATTAAACAGAAGTTGTGCGTATAAGCTTATCAAAGGATACCACAGACGACTACTGAAGAGTTGATGTAGCGATCAGAGAAACAGTCTGTCTAGTCTGCTTGGTGGTTTGTTCTACAAAGAACTTGTTGTTGTTCTTGGCATTAAGCTCAAATATTATTCTTTAAAATTCTATTACTTAGAATTATAAACATAATATAGTAACTAAAATATCCCATCATTAATTTTTCATGTTAACTTTGTGTTGTTGGCAAAAGATATGCTTAAACTTTAGTTGGGATATTTTTGTTTGTACTTTTCTAATTAAAATTAATATTCTTACGCACACTTGAATAAGCATACATTTTGAACGTCAGTAATAAAATATCATAGGAAAACAGAATGAATATAAGACAATTGTTGCAAAAACAAAATCTAAAAACTAATTTAGTTAAGTCTCAAACACATGCTCCGCTACCTCGTCAAATACAAAAACATAACCATCATATACAGATTTGACCACATAATTTCATAATGACACAGCGAGCATTTGTGTTAATCTCTTTACTACTCATCAACTTCAGCTTCCGCTACAGCTACAGCTACATGGTTCGCATGTTCAGCTTTATGTGCCTATTGTAAGTGGATTTAACAAAAGCGTTCCCGACACAATTGAAAGCAAATACTAATGAAAGGAAACTATTAACACTCTTTCGACCACTGTGGCGAAACTTATTAAGATATAAGCTTGGCCTTATTACTCCTAAACAAAACGCGGTTAATGATTGTAAAGAAAACAACGACAACATGATTTCAATTTCCTTCTGTGTCACAACCAGATTGCTATAAAATTTTTTTTTTATTAGATCATTTTTAGATATTTTCATAAACAAATATTTTGAAAAGAATAAAATATTTATTTTCTAATAATTTCCTTCAATTGGCTTGGAAAAACTTGATGTGGTGAACTTGTAGTTCTTGTCTTTTTTCAGCTAGATCTGGAAATACTTCAATTAATTTTTATCCCACATGGGATTAAATTTTTAATAAATTTTTTAATTAAAATGATTTTGTCAAAAATTTAAATGAACGAAATATGTTGGAATCAAACCCACGACGCACAGTGGTTTCTAAGTAGAAACAAATCATTATTCATGTGGTCATTTTTTTCTGTTCTAAATATTGAATTTTAAAATGTTTACAAATGGCAATTTACAAAAAAAAATTCTAAGATAAGCATTCCCAATTTTTGTGAGCGAGCAGTGAATGTTCCTAGATTTATTTCCTCTTAAAACAAGTCAAAGTCTTAAAGCTTTTTTTGGCAGATAATGCTTTGATATAATTTCTTGTAATCACTTTAGTCTTTAAATAAATCTTGTAATTAACTTAAACATATTCTTTGAATGACACATCTTTTTTTATTACTTTTTTTAAATTTAATTAAGACCATTTTTTCTAGTGTCCAAAAAAAAAAGTGGAATAGAAAAAAGTTATCAACACTTATCACCGGTTTCCTACTATACAAATCTGAAAATTTAGACTTTTTATAAACATTTAAAAAAAAAGATATTGACTACGAATAGCTGCGGACCTGCATTAACCTTGCACTCGTGCATGGTGATTTCAACATATTTTCGTGTATCTATGTCAGATCGATTCTTATGGTAATTTATATGTAAGTCGCGTATTTTTCATCAAATTGAATGAAGAGAGATATTGTATTTCATGAAAAAACTATTTTATGTGTGATTTTTTATTTTTATTGTTTAGTTTTATTTCAAATATAGGTTAAAAATAATCAAATTCAAGGATTTATGAGGGACATAAAACGTTTTTAGCTTTTTGATGCATTTGATGTTGGTGGTCCTGCTTTCTCTTCATCATCATCGTCCTCTTCTTCTTCACCACTTTCATCGACTATATCAGGGGTTTTGTAGTTTCGAAAATAACATTATTTGCTTGTACGAACATAATGCAATGGACATGTAGGCTCCAAACAATGATCGCACTCGCCAGTTTTATTTTTGTCTTTAGATTGGGTACCCTTTCAGTGGTCGCATCTACTTCGTTTGATGTTTACCTGAATTTCAGGTATCGAAAGTTTTATGGTAACATTTTTCGACTTGTATTCTATCAAATCCATGGCCAAATTTATGGATGATGTGATAGGAGCATCGCAGCGTTTTTTCGCTAATTCCATAGTAAACTCTTTAAAAAATAACTCTCACATTCCATGCAGGGTGGATCAATTCATAGATGCGATAAGCTGCAAGTACTGCAACATCGAGCATGTTATACAGTATTACCTCTCAGAGCCTCTCAGAGCTGTAAAATTGGCATTCATATTCAGAATTTTAAGTACAACTGAATAACGTCATAAGAATGCATTCAAAGAATGCAAAATTGATTTATAAATAAAAATTTTAATTCTCATTCATTTAAAAAATTAATAATAATTATTCATTTCAATTATTTATTTTCGTTATTCAGAATTATAAATCAATTAATTTATTCATTTGAATGCTATTCACAAAGAATGCAATTCACTAAGAATTTCAGAATTGTCAGTTATGTTTTTTTATTCATTATTCATTATTTATTCATTGTTCATTTTAATTCATTATTCTTTTTTAATTTTTTATTCATTTTTTATTCATTAATAATTTTTTATTCATTATTCCTTTTTTATTTATTATTCTTTTTTATTAATTATTCTTTTTTTTTCTCTTATTTCATTTTTTATTCATTATTAATTTTGTATTTATTATTAATTTTTTATTCTTTATTAATTTTTTACTAATTTTAGTCTTAAGCCATAACAATAAATAACAAATGAATAATGAATAAAAAATGAATAATGAATAAAAAATTAATAATGAATAAAAAAAGAATAACGAATAAAAAATGAATAATGAACAAAAAAAAAAGAATAACTGAAAATTCTGAAATTCTTTGTGAATTGCATTCTTTGTCAAAAGCATTCAAAAGAATAAAAAAAAATTATTTATTATTCTGAATAACGAAAATGAATAATTGAAATGAATAATTAATCAATTTTTTAAAATTAATGTGAATTAACAATTTTATTTATTAATCAATTTTACATTCATTGAATGCATTCTTATTTCTTTATTCACTGATTCACTTTTTTGTAAATCAAATCAAATTGAATGCATTCTTTTACAGCTCTGATGTCTCTAGGCATACATTTGTTTTTCTTTTTTTTTTTTCTTTTAGACTGAAACTACAACATTTACTCTATAAATGTGTAAGCATTGTATTGATTCAGAAGACGGGTGATAGATAGTTGGATAGTTTATAGATGGAGAAGTGTCCGTAAAATACGCTCGCTGGGGACTGTTCCACATTTTTACCGTGCGACTACAAAATTAATTATCTCGGTATTGCGATCAAATCTATCGCACGGAGTTGAATTCGATACAGAAGCTACAAATAAGATCTTGAAGCCCTACCCAGATGTAGAAACAAGCAATTAACCCTTATAATCATTGAAGCCATGAATCACCAATAGCTTTCCAGTGTCAGCATTTATTTTTTAGGTTCCATGAGCTGTTGTATAGCTAACAAGCTCACATGATTTTTAGGAGCAAAAAATCTAACGATTTGCGCCTCTTTTTCGTTCTTCTTCGATTGATGAAAATTCTTTTGGCAGCTCACGTTTATTCAGTCTGATCGTGCCGACTATAGATGTTTCTTCTTCTATCAAATCATTGTAAATTTTAGAATTTTGTAAAAACATGTTGAATTTAAGTTTGAGACCACTATAAAAATATTAGTTAAAAAAATTTACCAAGCTTTTTTAACGAAGAAATAATTTTATCACTGTTTTTTCACAATCAAAAACTGTTTTTTAGTTCTAAACTGAATTTACTGGTTACTGGTAAGCATGTTACTTGCACTTCGCTAATAAAAATCAAATTTGCAAAAAATAGGAAAATGGACACGAATCTTCCTAAATTTTTTAATAGTTTTTCCAGTTGGAAAATAGCAATTGGACTGTTTCTAAATTAAAAATTAATATAAATTGAGTCTGATAGTTGATGCAATTTCTTAAATCTTCTGAATTTATTTTTTTATACGAAAAATTGTACAGTCGTTTTTTAACCCATTAACAGCCAAATGAAAAGTCCAAAAAATCTTTATTTTACAATAGAAAACAAACTAAAATAGCAAAAAAATGTTATTTTATTGTTTTTATTTTTTTTTATTTTTTTTTTAAGAAAACATATTTAAAAAAAAAGATGAGAAACAAATGGAATTGACCCGCTTAACAATTGGCAATTAACAAAAAAATTCACTAATGCTTAACAACAAAGAAAATTTTAAAAATTAAAAATATTTTGCTGTACTCAAATGAGTACAGTGGCTCTTAATGGGTTAATGTAAATTAGCAAAAAAGTGTAAGTTAAGAAAGCAGTCACTTTCTAATTTTTATTATAGTATATACAGTAACCTGTTACAATATTATCGACGTAAACAGTTGATCGACATAAATCCAGCTGAAAAATCTGCAAGAACAGTGCAAAAAGTGCCATTATGTTATTTGCTGCAAGTTTGCGCTTTGTGCGAAAAGAGCTAAATTGAGTAACAGCTACCGACTTTTCTAAACTATTGGAACGGTGTCGGTAATGCAGTACTTACTTCTAATTTATAATACTTTCCAGCATACTTTTCAGCATACTTTCGGTTAGTACGCAATTGAACCAAAAAATTTGTTCAATGCAGCCAAGCTTACAACCATGATTGGAGAGTTAAAATGTCAAAATTTCGCTGTCTTTTATATGTCGGTACATTTAGTTGGCGTGGAAATTTGACTTTCAACAATATTGTTCAAATAACACATTAAACATGAAAAAATTAACTTTTACAGCATTCTTATTCACAGTCATCTTTTCGATGAAATAGTGATATAAATAGAACATTTGAAGTATTATTGATAAAGAACTGAGTGACAACGGCAAAACAATAGTGAGAAAAATGAGAGATATCACAAAAAAACAAATTTAATAGGGCAGGGGGTGGGGAGGCATAAAATAAGTATATTACTATAAGGAAGATAAAATATAATAATACTGCACACACACAACTGCATTTGAGACGCTCAAATTATGTAGAGAATTTTAAAACAAAACTCAGTTTTATTAATAATAGTCTGGTATGAAAAAATAGATTTTTAGCCGCCATAACTTTTGATTGGAAAGAGATATTGGTGTAATTTTTTTCACATAAATTATTTTTGAGACTTGAATTTTTTGTAAAAAATATAAAAACATTTTGGAAAAAATAAATTTCGCGAAAAAAATCAAAACCTAGTTGTTTTGATGACAAAAACAGTAAAATAGTTTTTGCGCTTAGCTGGAAGAATTTTTGCAAATAAATGCTATGTCATATGAAAGGCAGCCAGATGTGCAATTTTTAATTGATTTCATTTTTACAACAACAACAATTTTTGAGTAAAAAGTCAATATTTTGGACCTTTTTTGACATAATCATAAAACATATATACACTGATTTAACGGTACAGTTCAACCTATATTTGTGAAGTGATTTTATTGAATTCCTGAACAAAAAAAAATGTGAATGAAATATATTAATGGACAGCGGAGATATTTGCATCGCAAGACCAAACTTTGATTTTCATGGCGTTTTTTTTCTCATTCTTAGGTAACGATGTTTTATGAAAGAGTCGTTGTACTGAAAATTTCTCAAATTTTGAAGATATGTGAATGTTTTTGATGTCAAAATAACAGAAATTTTTTAAAATTAAACACACAAAAATCTCCGATACTAAAAAGTTTTATAATTACAAAATTACCGTTAGTTGAAAAATTTTAGAGGGGGCGTGGCAAAACCTAAGTATGTAACATTTTAAGTTAGGATGCACTTAATATGTGTACCTAGTTTGAGCGAAATCCGTTAAGCCGTTTAGATTTGTATAAAGGTCAAACAAACAAACAAACAAACAGAAAATGAGTTTTATTACTATAGATTAGTGTGAATGTTTGTACTATTTTTGAATTCAAACAACAATACAAATTTTTACTAAAAAAATGTGATTTGATGCACCACCTGGATACCTTTCAAAATATATACCTACATTTTGTGCATAACGGTGACATAAGAAAAATGGTAATTTTGGCGTAAAATGAGTCTTACTGCATCTTTATGTAAAAAGAAACGAAGGCTGAACGTGGTCTAAGACACGGTAAGCAATACATTTTTCAATATTAAAAAATATTGTTGCTCCTTTCTTTCATGACGTTCAGACTTCGTTTTGTTTTACATAAAACTCCAAATAAGTAAATTTAGCCATGCCCATTTGTCTTTCTGTCTGTCCATCTGTTAAATTCTGATCGTAATTTAAGTTGCAATTGTGAAGCTTTTGTATTGAAATTCGATATACAAGCTTCTTAGCTAAAATATAAAGATCAAGTTCACATGTAAAAAAATTTACTTACATACATAAATAAGAACCGAACCAAACGCTTTATTTTAAGAGTATTTTAACTTGTATTAAATTTATATCTACTTATTTATTATCTTATTAAATTCATAGTTTTTCGAAGAGTTTAAATTAAAAAAAAAGAAATGAAAAGTCTTGATTTGAATGACTGCACCCAAAAAAAAAAGCTTCGTACTATGTACAAAACAATTATTATATTCCACAAAGCTCTTTGTTCTTTTTAGCCTACGAACGACTTTGTGAATAATACAAATGACCGTTTGTACATTGTACAAAGAAATATTTGTATATTTTACAATCGCATTCGTTTCATCTACATAGATATGAACAAATATACGAACTCTGCTGCCACCACTTTGTATATTATCAAACAATGTTCGTTCAGTTCACAAATTTATACATTATAGATTTTTACAAACTAGCGTTTGTAGAATGTACAAAGTTACGAATTCAAAAAATTGTTTTCATGCGACTAACACTACAAACGTTTGTACTATGTACAAAACATTTGTACATTCTACGAATAGCCTCTGTTTGTATTTCTACAAAGATTTTATTCGTAATTTTATCTTGAATATTTTTTGGGTGTGGATTAAAAATGAGTCCAAGAATTTTTACTGTGTATTGGGATTGGTTTTTTATTCGCACATAAAAGGTTTCTCTTACCAATAGACAATTCTCATGTGCTCATAACCAAATCTTTGCGCATTAATTTAATACATGAGAAAGTTCTTTGTAGCACTAATAAGACAAAAATATCAACATTTTTTGTAAATTAAAATAAAAAATTCTCCGAAAAATTTCAAAGAATTTTCACTAACTATTAAAATATTTCACACATGGGCCTCAATCTGCGTCAAAAATTTGCAAAAATTTAATAAATATTTCAAGTACTGAATTTCGGAAAATAAATTCTCTAAATATAATGATATAGTCTTTGATATGTTTGATCTCATGCATGATTTGTTGCACAGTTGTAATGAAAAGACCAGTCTAAAAATAATTAAAGTTATTTACTAGAACATGCTATTTATAGATCTATCAACTATGCTTCACTAAGCTTCCAAATTAAGTTACTTTAAAATCATAGGAATATTCAAATTACATACTCATGAATAGTTACTTTATAACTCTTGGTGTTTTAAAAATTTTATGAAATTAAATAATTCATTGAATTCTTATGTAAATAGATTTATGAGAAATATTTTTACTTTTTCTCCCTGAAACAAAAATACAACAATATGGGAAATCTGTTGCTTGCAATAATTAGCTGTAAATAATAGTTGAATTTTGTTAGAATGTAAACATGAAATGACTGAAAAGCGTTTTGAGAATGTGAATGAGGAATATTTTTTCTCTTAATACTAAAACCTTGAATCTCATAAAAAAAAGTATTTTCATTATAAAAAAGATCTGTTCAAACGCCTGCTTTTGTATTCTGCAGACAAAAAACTACAAAAAAGTAATACAGGTGTATAAAGGTCATAAAACCGTCAAAGGTCTGGTTCTCAAATTATAACCCAGCAATGTTAGGTACCCTGAGAGCATTAAATATTTCGTAAAATATGATTGGTATTGATTATAACCAATTCGCAAAACACAATTGATGCTATGGATATGATGACTGAGAACCAATATTAGACTAAACGATGAGAAATATTTGTTTCTAAATATTGACAACATCTTTCTCTTGTATTAAAAGGTTTTTTGACAATTTAAGACAGGTTGAGTAAATAATTGAGTGGGTGGCTTTAGAAAAAGCATTCATTTAAATAAAAGAATACAAAAAAATTTTTTGGAAATTGTGAAAAAATGACCGTTAGAAAAATAATTGGGCTCTCCAAGCAATTTTATATCATACAAGTAATAGTTTTCGAAATATAAGGTGCTTTTACCAGGATTGATCTACCAAACTTATTTTCAGGAATCACTTTGTAGTATTCTTTCTGTGTCTTGTATCTAGTGGACTGTCTTATAAATGAACAAGATGTTTATATTTAAACAAGTTCAAAAGCCTTTCCTACGACAGGTCCTCCGCATACTTTCTTTTTGGAGCCTTTTGCCGAAAGCACTTTTTTCTCTTTTTAAAGCTTGATTTTTTATACACTTGATTTTTGCAAAATACAAATGTACCACTTTATATAACACTTTACGTATTGAAGCGGAGTTGCAAAATTAGTTCAAGTGTAAAAGTGCAAAAAGTCGAGTTTGGTTACAATCATATTCTTAAACAACTTTACAAACTGTCCCTGCAACCTCCATATACGTAGCAACACAGGTATCGTTTTGCGGCTGATACAATTATATATTTTGGTACAATCGACTCAAAAGAATTTCATTAAATTCGTCATAGCTTTTTTGTAAAAGGATGAAAAAAAAGGTAGTTACATCAAAAACGTACTATTGTACAAACCCAATATTGCCACTGATAAGTATCAAATATATTTCCTGTGCATACTTTCCGGCTGAACATTTTTGAGAACAGTGTGTCTTGTAAAATTACTTTACTGTCAAAAAATAAGTACAATTTGAGAAATACTGTGTGCGGAGCAGCAAGCTTGCCTTTTATTTATTAAGATGTGCATACTTTCAGGCTGAACAGTTTGAAAGATATTGGACACGGAGCAACGTGCTTGCCTTTTACATATTAAGATTAAAAAAATTTCTTATCTTCGCGCAAGTAAGAGAAAATAACTAAATTTATTGGTTCTAAAACGAATCGCATATTATAAAAAATTATGTTTAAAGTGCATAATAATTTTCACTGAGCTGAATTCTTTAGCATTTTAATCATTATAAGTTAAATTAAAATTATCATACTGTGAAAAAACTGAAAGCATTTTTAGGCTGACTGACTCTTTTATTCTTAATATAGAATAAATTGTCCGAACTTTGTAAGCTTTCTGGTAAATTTAGAAAATTTGCGCTTTTTTGATCTAGCCTATTAAAACAATGTTAAATAAAAGAAAAAGCTTTTCCTTATACAACATATCACATGTATTTCTTCCAATGCTAAGCATATTTATTTTCTGCTCTTTTAAAGATTAAATATGTGAAAATTTTAAACGTTGCTTCAATTAAATTCTAAATAGTTTTATATGCTTGAGTTTTAACAAACTTTTTAAAAAAAAAGAAATATTTCTAATATTTTAGCTTTTACTGCAGCTAAAAAAGTTTTGCATAGTCTAAAAACTTCCACATCCTTTAAATTTTGCTGGATTGTGTTTAAGCCATTATCATTGCGATCAATGCGTAAGTGAAAAGCATTTATTTATATATAACTAGCGGATAAACCCGGTGTTACTCTAGAGTAATTTATATAAACAATTTAATATACACTTCTCGATTAAATGCTTTTTAAATTTTGGAATTTTCGAAAACATGATAAACTTTAAGTTTGAGACCATTATAAACATATTAGTTAAAAATGTACCGTTCTTTTTTTAAGGAAGGAATAATTTTATCACTTTGTATCATAATTAAAAATTGTTTTTTAGTCTTAAACTGAATTTAGTGGTTACTGGTAAAAGTTTTACTTGCACTTCGCATATGGAAATCAAATTTTTAAAAATAAAGGAAAATGAACACCAAACTTTCTAAATTTTCTAGTAGTTTTTCCAGTTGGAAAATAACAATTGAATCGTGTCTAAAATAAAAAAGTAAATAATTGAGTCTGATAGTTGATTTTCTTAAATCTTCAGAATTCCTTTTTTATGCGAAAAATTTTACAGCCGTTTTTTAATGTAAATTAACAAAAAGGTGAAAGTTAATAAAGCATTCGCTTTTTGGGCTGTGTGCCAATTGATCTTAATGCAACCCAAGCCAAATAGTGTCGATAAGGTAGTGCTTCCGAATTTACGAAGCATTTAGGTAGTTCGAGAATTTCCTAAATTATTTAGGAAGCACTGCCTTATCGACCCAATTTAGTTAAGGTCGCATTTAGATCAATTCGCACACAAACTTAATTTCCAATTATAGTATATACAGCAACCTGTTACAATATTATTGACGTAAACAGTTGATCGACATAAATACAGCTGAAAAAAGAAGTGCCATTAGGTTTTTTGCTGCAAGTTTCGGCTTTGTGCGAAAAGAGCTAAATTGAATAAAAATTACCGACTTTTCTAAATTATTGGAACCGTGTTGGAAATGCAGTGCTTATTACTAATTTAGAACATTATCCAGCATATCTTTCACGACTAAAGCTTAGTATGCTGTAGGAACGAAAATTTATAGGCATTTAATTCTACACACGAAGTTTTGGTGTAGACTCTACACTAACACATATTTACTACAACGTGTTTGTTGAATGTGTTAGTTGAACATTATTGTATAATGTAAATGTAATATTATACATTTTTGTATAATATAATGTCAAATTTAAACGCCAATTAAATGTGTTGACACATAAAAGACAGCGAAATTTTGACATTTTAACTCTCTAATCATGTTTGCAAACTTGGCTGCATTGAACAAATTTTAAGGTTCAACAGTGTACAACAGTGTTCAACGAAAAAAAAACCTTCGCTACCTTTTCGCTGTCAAAAACGCAATGCATTTCTTATGGAAAATTTATGCTGTTGGAACGAAAATTTGTATTCATTTAATTTTCAATTACAAACCATGTAAATGAACATATTTTTTGTTGGCTAGTACGCTGTTGAACCGAAAATTTTTTTCAATGCAGCCAAGCTTACAACCATGATTGGAGAGTTAAAATGTCAAAACTTTACTGTATTTTATTTGTCGGTAAATTTAGTTAACGTGGAAATTTAACTTTCAGCAATATTGTTCAAATAACACATTAAACATGAAAATATTAACTTTTACTGCATTCCATTCACGGGCATCTCTTCGATGAAATGGTGATATATATACAAAAACTAAAATAACATTGATAAATAACAACGTGACAATGCTAAAAATGTAGTGAGAAGAAATGATGCCATCACCACAAAACTAATTTACCAGGAGGGAGTGGGGCGGCAACAATTTGGACCTACTAATATAACGAAGACATTCATTATAGATATTTTTAATATAGCTGGTATAAAAAAATAAAATTTTAGCCATAAATTTTGACTGGAAAAAGATATTGGTGTAAGTTTTTCACTCACATAAATTATTTTTGAGACTTGAATTTTTTGTAAAAAAATACAAAACAGCATTTTCGAAAAAAAAATTCGCGAAAAAATCAAAACCTAGTTGTTTTGATGACAAAAACTGTAAAATAATTTTTGCGCTTAAATAAATAAATAAATAAACTGGCCATTTCTGCCCTTGGAAGGACTTTGACCTAGCTTCTATTGATCAATTGTGTTGTGCGTGTTATTAAACGTTTGATCACAAATGACCGAGAACTGGACCTACGTGTTTTATGCCGACTCCGAACGGCTTATGTTCTCAAGAAGCTTTATATGGCAATTTTTACTCTCTGAGGTTTGCCATTGTCTGCAGAGAGATGACGACCGAACAGAAAAATTAATTCAATTGAAAAAATTTTCTGCCTGAGCTGGAATTGAACCCGGGCTACCGCGGATCTTTAGCTTAGAAGCCACGCACTCTACCCACTAGTCTACGGCCGCCACTTTTTGCGCGTAACTGGAAGAATTTTTGCAAATAATTGCTATGTCATAGGAAAGGTAGCCAGATGTGCAGTTTTTATTTAATTAAGTTTTTACAAAAAACAAATTTTGAGTCTTTTTTGAGTAAAATGTCAATATTTTGGACATTTTTTGACGTAATCATAAAACATATATGCACTGACTTAACGGCACAATTCGACAAATTTTTGTAAAGTGCTGTTATTGATTTTTAAAAAAAAAAATTGAATGAAATCTATCAATGGACAGTGGAGATTTTTGCATCGAAAGACCAAACTTTGATTTTCATGTCGTTTTTTTCTCATTGAGTGAAAATTCGTGAAACAAGCCACCTTAAATGTGCAGCAATTTTTATATCTTTTATGGATATTACTGAAGTGTATATGAAAAAAAAATAATTTGCAATTTTCTTTTTAAGTTTTTTTTTTCAATGAGTTACAAGGAATTTAGTTTTAAGCCAATGTTTTGGTAAAATTAATTTTGCTAAGTAACGGCTTGTTAAAATTTCTTGATTTTTGGGCCAAAAACTCTTAATACACGTGTAATTACAAGAATTATTTTTTTTTAAAAATGTTTTCTTCAAAATTTATAAGTTTTTTATAAAAAAAAATTTAAAAAAAGCATTCTGGACCACATAGGAAATTTTTAAAAACATTCTACATATTTATAAAAATTTAGAAATAATACAAAAAAAAAATGATGCATTCTCCATAAACAAGTCTGTTATTAAATGTTCTAAATCTGCACTGCCTGTCTTGTGCGAGCCATACAGAGCACTGCACAATGGAATGATTGGTACAAACTAGAGGGAATAAATTATTTTGATGACATTTTTAGTGCTTTAGGCACAAAAAGAACAAAAAAATCTTTTTATAAATATTTGAACTAGTGGGCGTGGCACCTCCCATACAATTTTTTCGCATTATCTGAAAAACCAGTGAAGCCATATAAACAGAAACTTAGTCAGTTATCAAGTGTATCATTTAAATCAAATGTGTTAAAAGTATGCATGATTGGATAAGTGGGAGTGGCACCTACCATACAAATGGATCACACTTTTAGCAATATCTAGAGAACCAGTAATGCCACAACAACAAAACCTTAGGTAATCATTAAGTATATCTTTTGAGGGACATGTGCTAAATAAAGGCATGGTTGGACAAGTAGGCGTGGTACCTCACAAACAAATGGATCACATTTTGATCAATATCTTGAGAACTAGTAATGCCACAAAAACAAATCTCTGAAAAATAATAACGTACGCTATTTAAAAGACACGTGCCAATATAAAAAAGGACAATCTCTTACTTTTTCTCCAGATATTGCGAAAAATGTGTTTCAGTTGTACCACGCCCACTTGTCCAATCATGCCTTAATTTGACACATATCCTCCAAATGACATACTTGACGATTGCCTAAGTTTTTGTTTTTGTAGCATTACTGATTCCTTAGATATTGCGAAAAATGTGATCCATTTGTATGGGAGGTGCCACTCCCACTTATCCAATCATGCATACTTTGACACATTTCCTTTAAATGATGCACTTGATGACTGCCTTAGTTTCTGTAATCATGGATTTACAGGTTTTTCAGATATTGCGAAAAATAAGATTTTTAAAAAAAAAAA
The DNA here is from genome assembly GCA_963920525.1 of Dichetophora obliterata. Taxonomy (NCBI): domain Eukaryota; kingdom Metazoa; phylum Arthropoda; class Insecta; order Diptera; family Sciomyzidae; genus Dichetophora; species Dichetophora obliterata. The sequence goes on along the minus strand of OY986437.1, from coordinate 36,513,816 downwards.
TTATTTTATAATATAACTTGTATTAAGAGTATTTGGCCCAAAAATCAAAAAATTTTAACTAGCCTTTACTGAGCAAAATTAGTTTTACTAAAAAAATGGTCTAAAACTAAATTTTTTGTAACTCATTGCTAAAAAAAAAACTTAAGAAAAAAATTGCAGTTTTTTTATTTTTTTCATATACATTTCAATAATATCCATAAAAGATATAGATATTACGACTTCTTGTTTCACGCTAGTTTCACGAATTTTCACTGATTTTAAGGCAACGATGTTTATGAAAAGGTAGTTGAACTGAAAATTTCTACTTTTTTGAATGTGTGTGAGTGCTTTTGATTTAAAAATAACAAAAAAATTTTAAAATTAAATACTCAAAAATCTCCGATACTAAAAAGTTTTATTATAACAAAATTGCCGTAAGTTGAAAAATTTTGGTGGGTGCGTGGCAAAAGCTAATTTGCCACGCATGTATGCAAAATGGTGTGTAAGATTTTAATCTGGGATGCACTTAATATGTACATCTAGTTCGAGCGAAATCCGTTGAGTCGTTAAGATTTGTAGAAAGGCCAAACAAACAAGCAAACAAACAGAAAATGAGTTTTATTACTATAGATTAAATTAAAAGCGAGAATTATTGCTTCTTACTTTAAAAGCTTCTGTAAAAATTTTATCATTTTTGCACTTGAAAGCTGAATTTTATTAGCTAATGGAAAATATCAACAAAACACATTTAAAAAATAAACACAGTTTTATGTGCCTATGCCTTTAGTTTATATGGCATAAAAAAAAATATATGTATGTATTTTTAAATACTGCTTACGAAATATATAAAAAAGTTTAACGCGAGGTGAAACATAAAAGCTTTTTTTTTATTTAAGTAAGCCTCTTATAAAGTGAAGTTGTTTAAACTTAAGCAGGAAGTTTCACCAAAAACTGCATTTTTAATTTATTTGTAGTGTGTGCTTTTAAAGAGCGGGAAACACGTGAATAAATACAACACAAAAAGAGACCCACTAACACATACACACACACACACACACTCACACTGACGTACATAAATAAGCACATTCCTTTTGATGCTTTTAGAGGCGGGTCGACGGTGCTTATGAACTTGCTTATATTTCATGCTTTCATGAATCTTGTGAAAACTTCAGCAACGGAACTTAACGCGAAAGTGTTAAATTTTTCTTTTGGTTTTTTGCTTCCGTTTGGTGCTATTTTTGTGTTGTGTGAGTGAGTAGCTTTTGAAAACCTCGTCATTGAAAATTCCATCTGTCAGTGACGCCTAAAAAAAAGCTGGCATTAACGCATTTACTCGAGTGTATGTATGTGTGAACTTATTAGGGAGTTCAATCCTAAAAAGCTTTTGACAAATCAGGATTATCGGGACTGAAAATCCGAATAAAGCCGGGATTATTTCTGGATTTTAAAAACTCAACAAAAAACTTAAATGATTATTTATATATACTATTTGCTATTACTATACTATTAATAATTTTCTTAAGAATTTAATCGGTGATATTTAATTTTAAAGGTCTGTTTACAGCCCTCAGGTAGAGCCAATTTTTCTCAACAGAACTGAAAAGTAATCAATTTATATTACACAAAAATACATCTCTTATTTACACTACTATTTCGATGAAAATCGAGCACAGATATACAGTAAATCAAAAGAAATATGTGCTCCAGTCATTGTTTCTTTAAGTAAATTTGTTTATATTGTAGAAAAGGTACTTTTGCAAGCATTCAGAAAAATATTACTTTACAAGTATTTCAGAATTGGAGCTTACGGATGGACTACCTCAAACGTAGCCTCGGTCAATATTTACATGAAATAATCTGAAAAAAGTAAATGGCAGGCATCAAGGCCGCAGCCAAGAGGGTTTTGTGGTTTCAAACCTCCTCCTCCCAGAGGGTCGAAATTTCAATAAAAATTAATGTGTTTAAATAATTATTTCATTGAATCACTTTAATATGTGCTAAAAAAAAAGTAACAAATTGTATATTGAAGTTGCGTTTACGTGTAAAAGTCTTTCTTATAAGTAAAATCGTGCAAGCAACAAAAGTGAAAACCAATGCGACATTATTTATCGGATCAAACGTGATACATTCAAAATTACTACCCTTGACATCGGTAGTTGTAGATGTTTGCAGTGATGATAACAGTGAAGCCAACAAGAATGACATACACATGTATACTGAAAAAACCTTTCTTATTCGAACTGCCTAGAACGATTTTACACCATACTTTAGTCAACAACTGATTTCAATTTTCCCTCGAGAGGTTCTCGAATATTTAAATTTCAGTATCCATGGTTTTTTCGCTGGAGTTGGTTGTCTTACTCCAATTATGCAAATGGAGTTTCTTGTTAATTCTGAGTTTTCTTTAGCTCTATGTGTATAGAGATATATTTCATAGTTAGATATGAGAACAAACCTGGTTTAATTTTTGAGAAAAGTTTGAACTTACTCATGATTTTCGTTTTTAAGAATTCTGACCCGAGGAAAAGTTTTAAGTCAGTCGTTTGAGTAATTTTGTAAATTTTTAGGTTTTTAGATTTATGAAGTTTAGATATAAGGTTTTCTGTCTCTAAAATTTTATTAACTTGAGATAAATGAGATATCGTTCTAATCCCTAAAATTTTTTTAAACCTCCGTAATTCAATTGGCGAGATCCATTTGAACAGATGTGCAACCCTTAGCATACACAGTGATCACACAGTAACAGAGCAGGATGTATTGTCTTAATTTCTCCAATTTTTTTATTTTATTTCCATACAAAAACTTTAAAAATTCAAATAACTTACAGCCCTTTTCTGACAAATTAACAATTGTTAACCAGTATTTTACATTTCTATAAGTTTGTTGTTTTCAAAACAAAATTTGAAGCACAAAAAACAAAATTTTTGAATGAAATTGTCAATGACTGAAAAGCAGTTGACAATTTTTATAAAAATTTATTATTTTTGAGCTTTAAATTTTGTTTTAAAATCAAAAAATTACAACAAACACATTGAAATATTGCAAATACTGGTTAACAATTTGTTAATTTGCCGGAATAGAATGTTAATTTTTATTATTTTTTTTTAATTTCTTACAAAATTTTTTCAAAAGTTATTTATTTTATAATAAATATTGTAGCTTTCATATTTAAAAATTTTAGAATTTGAAAAAACCTTTCCAACGACATCTTGAAAGAGTGTATCGAATCAGAAATAATGCAGTTATTTAAACTTATTTGATGCAAATTAGAAAAAAAATTTGCCAGCCTTTAATATCTGACAATATATTTTTAAAAACAGCTACCAGCCAATATATTTACGAAAAGCATGATTTGTTGAGGTTTTTGCCAAATATCTTAGCTCACTGGCGGTTACACAAGGTTAATTTTAAGATGGGTACAAATGAAAATTTTTCAAATGGAAGTCGAGGCAGCTTTATATATTTACTTACATATATAACTTGAAAATGAAATGAAACAAAAGCTTGTATATTTTAATTTTTTAATTTTGAATTAAATAAAATTATCATCAAAGCCCCCTGAGTAAATCCTGGCTACGGCCCTGGCAGGCATTGATGTATCACTCCAAATGCATTCCTTTTTGAAAATTTTCTGTTATTTGTTCAGTTTTCAAAAACTAAACGCTTCAAGAATTACCCCTTATAATAAAAGCAAAATCTTGTGAGTATTGATATTTTGGCCGGAGTCTAAGAATTCGCAGAACTCTACTGCACAGAAAGCTATATATGGCTTTTCATTTTCAAATTCAAATTTCCAACGGATATTAGCAGTTACGAAAAATAACATTAGTAGACGCTTGTGAATGTGTGTTGTCTCTTTTTTAACACGGCGGCATAGAAACTCTCAGTTGTGGTTATCACTGCGTGTTGTCACTTCGTCGCTAGAGAATTCAGAAAAAAACAAATTTATTTTTCATTTCAATTACATTTTATAAAATATAAATTTAAAATTATACATAAAATGGGAATTATCTATGTTGCATAGAACGCCATATAAGACATTTTCTTTAAATAAAAAAAGCAATGAGTGCATATGAAGCCATATATGAACCCAGAAAACAGACTTACTTTTCTGAACAAAATATTGTTTGCTTATAACTCCATTACAAATATAAATCCAAAAAAAAAATATTTTTCTGGCTGGATCATAGTGTGTGCATTAGAGGGTTAAATAAAAAATTTTTCAAATTTGGCCGGGAAGACGACCAGCCATGAATAAACAGACACACACTATACATTCACTTTTTATGAAATAAAAATAAAAAAAATTCCCGGTGGCAAGCTAAACATACATATATTTAATTTATTTCAGCATGTAGTTCCAATTTGCATTAAGAATTTTCATTGCAGAACAATCACTGTTTGGCCGCTGTACGCCCGTTGTACAGCCGAGATTATTTAAAAGCGGCCTCTGTTTGGTCAAAAAAATTCTGCAAACGACCCTTGTTCGGTCGCTGTTTGACCTAAGCTAAAATATTTTTTTATTCGGGTAGACTTATGCAATTTTTTTTTTTCATTGAAGGACTGCGGTAAAATTAAAAATTCTTGAACGGTCGAGAAAAATATTTGAAAGACCTTGTTTGGCCGTGGTTTGGCCTAAGATAAAACAGTTTTTATTTTTATTTGGGTCAAGGCAGACTTACGAACTTTTCTCTCAAAGAAGTACTGCGGTGAAATTAAAAGAAATGCTTTTCGAATATTTTCTAAAGGCCCAACCAAGTTATGCTTAAGCAAACAATAGTCTCAGAGAAAAGTTGATGAAAAGTATGATTAAGTGGAAAAGTCGCCCAAGTTGACAGATTTCATGCTTAATAAAATGTCAAACGTTCACAAAATCTTGACAAGATATATGTTAAAAAAGTTCAAAAGTTCTTTGAAAAATTTATTGAAGTAGTGCCTGTCAGTTTTTTCATATATCGCTGGCTTAACATGTAAAGGCTCTAAGTCCACTTTTCTTAGAAATTGAGATTTTGATGCAGTTATGTTCAATAAGTGAAAATGCATCGATTACAAAAAAAAAACAAAGTTATCTCATTTGCTGTTGTTGTTTTGTAGTGATGAGTAAAGGCGCTAAGTCCAATTTATCACATCTTTGTGTAATATCTCACTTCTTCCAATGTTCAATGCGCTCAAAAAAGGGGCTCTACGATTTTTATGCCAATGATTGGTGCAAAGAGAAGAACATGCAGTCACTTTCAGTTGCCGTATTTTATAAAACATTTGATATTAAACATTTGGCATTGTTTCTACCAAAAAAAGATCAATGTGAATTATGTGCTCGCTATTCAGTCAACAATGTCCCTTATGAAGAATACGTCCTCCACCAGAAGAAAAAAGAAGAAGCCACCAGAAGAAAAGAGAAAAGACAAAACGAGGAAACATATGTTTTTACAGTAGACCTGCAAGTGGTACTAATGGCTCCTAAATCTCATGTTAGCAGCCTATATTACCGCACAAAATTACAGGATCACAATTTAGTTTTTTATTCTCTTAGAAACCAAAGAGCTTACTGTTTTTTGTGGGATGAAGTGGAAGGTGGACTAAATGCTGAAGAGTTTGCAAGTATATGGGCGTACTCTGTGGAAAAAAAAAATTCTGAGTGAAGGTAATAATCCCATGAAAATAATAATCCCATGAAAATAATATTTTATAGTGACGGTTGCACATACCAGAACCGCAATTGTGTGATGAGCAATGCCTTGTTGAATACAGCAGTTAAGCATAAAATAACAATTGAACAAAAAATATTGGAAATTGGTCACACACAAATGGAAGCGGATAGTGTACACTCTACGATAGAGCGAGCCATGAAAAACAGAAATGTCAATGTACCTGCTGAATACATTGCAATATGTAAAGCAGCGAGGAGAAAACCTGACCCTTATGACGTTACTTATTTGGATTATTCGTTTTTTAAAAAATTTAGCAATGTACAATTTTGTAAAAGTATTCGCCCTGGTCGTGGAAAAGGCGATTCCAAAGTGACGGACATTCGTTGTTTACGATACACACCAAATGGTGAAATATATTTCAAACTAAGATTTCCTGACGAATGGAAAAAGCTCCCCCAAAAAATAAATGAAAATGTTGTTGCACTGGAGTGGTCGGATTTACACCAACTTCGTCAAGAGAGAATAATAATAAAGACTCGAAAGTTCGAAGACTTACAATATCGAAAATCTATTTTGCCTACAAAATACCATCAATTTTATGACAATTTGCCATACGAATAAAAAATTTTCGCCAGTTATCTTACTTTTAAGTACATTAAAAAAATTATTATTTTTTTATAACAGCATTGAAATAAGACTGAATAATTTTTGTTTTCATTATGTACAAGTATAAACAAATATCGAAATTAAAATGAATTTTTTAACATTTCTATCGTTTAAATAACCATTATAATGTTAATCATATTTTTGAATAAAATCTGTTTCTTTCAAAATAATCTTTACTTGTTTACATATTTTTATTAGCTTTTTAAATGTCAACAATAAAAATGCAAAAAAAGTAAAAGTAAAGTAAAAGTTTTTATATTTTTGAACACTCTTTATAATAAAGTTTTTTAACTAAATTGGGATCTGCATTCACTTTGAATCAATAAATTAACGTATTTTTTCAACTAACTGATAAAAAAAATTTGTATGCATATGTTAGAAAGAGTTGCCATCAGCTAACACAAAAAATATGGTTATTGCGCTGATTGGCTCATAAGCTGTGGTAAACGTAAAATTTCACAGGAAAAATATACCAATTTTCCATAATTTGCTTAAAAGACGCAAACAAAAAAAAAACAATATTTTTCATTGAAAAATTTTACATACAAATAAAAACAGTTTGAAAGTTTTCTATCTGACCTATTCTTCATTATTGTGTTAATTTTCTATGATTTCAATAGAATCTGATGAAGCCTGAAGCAGGGCCGAAATTGCAATAAAATCAGCTAGTGATGTTTCCTTTTCATTTTGAAAATGTTGTTGTTGTTGTTTTCTTTGGAAAAAAATTCGTTAGAGCAATTAGTTGTTCTAACCTGACCTTAAAAGCTTAATAAACGATTTTAAACTACCAAACAACTAGAATTTGTATTTAAAATAGAGAATGATTTAAACTATCAAACATTTAGAATTTCTGTGTAAATCATAGAAAATAGACATAAAAACATTTTAATTGAACACATTCTCAATACTGTTAGCAACCCTATTCTGTTCAGCAAACTCCGATGTCAAGCGCTCTCTCTCAAGTTTTTTGTGTTAGCTGATGGCAGCCCTTTTTAACATATGTATACAAATTTTTTTCTGTCAATTGAAAAAAATAAGTTAATTTATTTATTCAAAATGAATGCAGATTTTAATTTTGTTGAAAACTAATAAAAAATGTACAAAAACATAAAAGCATTTATAAGAAAGCTGAAGTAGGGCCTACTTAAACAAACTTTTCAAAGAACTTTTGAACTTTTTTAATGTATTTTTGTCAAGATTTTGTGAGGGTTTGATATTTTGTTTGGCATGAAATCTGCTAACTTGGGCAACTTTTTTACTTAATCACACTTTTCGTCAACTTTTCTCTGAGACTTTTGTTCGCTTAAGCATAACTTGGTTGGGCCTTTAGAAAAAATTTTGGCGACTTCATATATTGTTGTGCAAGTACGTGCTTTTGCTCTCAAATTTTTGTTTGTATCTAAATTGTATCTACCTAAGTAGATACAATTTGTTTTTTTAATCAATTTGTAATGATTTTTTTTTAAACAATTTGGGAAATGAATATTTTTCCATTGCTCATTGTTCATTGCATTTTTGGGAATACTTCGATAAATTTTAGTAACACTTTTATGGCTGAAATTGTCCAGGATTCCGGGATCGACTTCCCTACTACCTACGTAATTGTGGTAAGTTCTGCCAGCTGCCTACTTTAAATGAACAGCTCCGCTAAGTTTCTCTTTGAGCTTTGGCTGCTTTTAATTTTCAACGTTTTTAAATGATTTTCAGCTAACAGACTTTTAGTGCTTAGGCACTGGAGCTTGTGCTCTATTCGCTGGTCGTAATAAGGCTTGCAGAAAATCTTATATTAGTTCTTTCATCTGACATTTTCATTGTTTTGTCTATTATGTTTTACGATAGAAGCTTTGCTAAGAATCTTATTGGTAGTTATTTCAAGCATGAAGTGTTTATTAGAAGCGTTATTTTTCATTTTATCAAATATTGTGCCTTAGCTGTCATCTATTTGATGCATCTTGGGCTGGCAGGTTGTTTCAATTGTTTTCATTCCTTCATTTAGAGCCCATCAGAAGCATCAAAAGCATGATGCTAAAACGTTTGCCTGTGTCGATATAGGTGTGCCAGCTGAAAATATGTGTGTGTGTGAGTGCGGTTTTTGTAAAGAACACACTCATGCATGTAAGTATGTTCATGCTCATCAATGCATCTGCTGGCTTTGATGTGTCCAGTGCAAGTGTGCTCACTGACACATAATCTCCTGTCCACACGCATAAATGTACTGTTTTGTGCCTCCGCTTTTGCCATTCCTGCACTTTATTGCCAATTTATGCTGCAGCACATTCTCCCACATACACACACATACACAAACATGTCATTACTTTAACGTACACACACATCAACTACGTCTCACTCACATCATTCACTGGCTGCCTGCATTCAGTAATATTGTCAATTATTATTTTGTCCTATTATTTTGCTTGATCCTAGCCAGGCTTTAGCAAGTGACAAGCTTAATATTGAAAACAGCATTAAATTGAATTGAAATTGAAAATGCTTGGCATGCTGTGTGCTAAACTCGTATAGTTTATGGTTCATTTTATGTATAAAATAAATTTTATTGCTTTAGGTTTTATTATGATGATTTTTCTTGTTGCTTTGCACAAATTGTTGAACAGTAAAAATAACTACGTTAGTTTTATGGTATAAAATATTTTGCCATCGGCAGCAATGAGTGAAAAGTTTTGATTAAACATGACACAGAGTTTGTGACAAAAACGGGAAGCTTTAGGCTTGTGAATTGTCCAAAAAAGAAAATTGAGCATAGGATAAAGAGTGAGGACCCTTTGTGCCCTTCGCTGCAGTTACAGCTGCAATTTCGTAAAGAATAAATATAAAAATTTTTATTTAAACTCTGCACAAACAATGACAGAACTTTATCTCATTCAATATTTATTTCTCTAAAACAATATCGATATGGTTTTTTATAATATCTTGTTTGGATTTAATAGATTATTGCTATCTTTTTTATGATCTTAAGGTAAAGAATTTATTTATATTTTATTTTCTAAAGCAAAAAAAAGTCTAGCTAGTTTTTTTTTTTTTTGCTAAAAATCTAGCACTTTTTATGCAAAAGTAACTTGTTATTTTGTAATGTATTTGTCACATTTTGATTTGAAAAACTTTTCTTATATTTGTAAAATGATTTCTTGCTACCAGTTAATAAAAAAGTTTAACATGTATATGAATTGTACAAGCAGCTTTTTGAATGCAAAAGTTTTAGAAACTATTTTACGATATTCACCAAAAACTTTGTTAAAAGCGAATATTCTAGTTACGTAAAATGCAATTTTTCATTCCTTCACACACACACACACACAAACAAACAAACAAACAAACAAATATTTCATACTAATAAGCTGTAAACTGCTTTTGAGTTTTTGTAAAACTTTTGACAACTTTTAAACTCTTTGCGTATTATTGAAAACAACTTTTGACGTGGTATAAAGTTCTAACACCTGACTGGTTTGATTTTTTTTTTCGTTTCATACAAGAAAACATTTTATATGATTTTTCCTTTTTTCATAAAACCAACTACTACTAAGTTCTTAATTAATTTTATATTTTACACTAACAAAAAAAACAAACCACAAAACTTTAAGAACACAACTTCAAGACCACAAATTCATTTAAACGTACTGCAGTAGCAATCAACAGCAAGCAAAAGTGTTTTTTCATTGTTTTTATTTCAGTTTTTATTTCTAATATATTAATGCATCTGTGTCGACAAACACCAAGGCAAACGCGTTATTACACTCAGAAAAAATCTAAGAAATTGACAATTTATATCCTTTTATCAATGCTTTTCTTATGCTTTAAGATTATAAATAGCTGCTTTATGCGGTGTTACTCTAGAATTTATGTATTACTTGAATTTTTTTATGATTTTATTTTATTTTTTTTTTCTTTGCATCGAAATTCAAAACTTTGATTTTTCAGGCTATTTTTTTTTCATTCTTAGGTAGTTATGTTTTAAGAAAAAGCCTAGGCGCAATACTCCAATCATAAGAAGTATAGCAATAACAAATTTAACGTTTGTTGAGAAAAGGTGGAAGGGGCGTGGTCAAAACTAAGTCATACAATTTTATCTAGGGTGCACACAATACGTGCATAGAATTTAGTAGAAATCCGTCCTGTCGTTTAGATTTGTAGTAAGGTTAATGGTTAAGGTTTAGGTTAATCTGGATGCCGCCTGATGGTAGCTCACATAGACCAATTTTTGTTCTTAGTAGTGCCAGTAACGAGCAAAGGAACCTTTGTGTTAAGTTAAAGTTTGTTAAGATTTGCGTTTAACTCGCAAATCTTAGGAGGGACTCCAGTAAAACAACTATATCTTAAAGGGACGAGAACGCCAATGAGCCTAGGTATTTGAGTCTTGATCTAAGTTGGGCGGGGCATATACAAAAAAGGTGCTCGAAGGTCTCCACCGTGCCTAGTTCCTTGCACTTCCTGCAGTTGTCACCCATGGTGGTGCCCAGCTTTCTCGCGCGAGCTGCCACCATGCAGTGACCAGTGTGGATACCCACTTGTGTCCTACATACTCTCTGCGCGGGTATGCTAAAATAAACAGAGGTCGTTTTTCGAATTGCACATAGCATATTATTTTCGAGATTTTTCAAGATGTCGTATCTTTCAATCTACGACTCACTGCTTGTATAGCTCTTTTTCTTTTATAGCGGAGTAGGTACATGTTCCACGAATTCTGATCACAGCGCAGCGCCCTCCTTTGCTGGACAGTCTGCCATCTTGTTCGTCTCAATAACCTGGAGGAACCCGTAGATACGCACTCTCTTCGAAATGCATAAGGGGTATTCACACTGACTTGGGTAGTTGGGTAGATTGGCAACTGTCGTACCCAAGTGCCCAAGTACCCATCTACCAATCTACTCTAGCTGACCCCCTGACTGATTGTTTTCTTACCAAATTGAGTACTTTTTCCATGTGTTACCACCTTTTGCAAAAATAAGCAATAATTGACCTTAGGGCATTAAATTTACAATATCTGCTGTCAACGCTAATATATTGAATAATACACAAAAAATATTGCCACACCCCTATTTCCGCCCACAAGTTAATAAAAAGCTATATTTCAGACGAATTCGGTTGTATTGGACTAAAATTTTGTAATTTAGTTCGAATGGCTACTATCGATAATTCAACAAAAAATGGGCGTGGTCGAACTATAACTACGCCTACCTTTCAGAAATTATAATTCCTGAGTTTTGCATGTTTTTATAATGAAACTTGGTTTATGTTTGCTATGAGACCAAGTGGTGGTCACTAGATATATAAATGTTGCCACGCCTACTTTTACCGACCTTCTATATATATAAAATCGTTCGTGCGGTGTCTCTTAAGATCTCAAGAATGGCAACACCTACGGAAAAAAAATTTACAATACCTGTTAATGTTTCGGTTTATCAAGTTAATATCTCGTTTAATAAAAAAAAGCCACACCCCATTTTACCGCCCAAAAATCAATAAAAATGGTATATTTCGGACGGTTTTGATCGTAGTAGACTAAAATTTGGTAATTTTGTTTGTAAGGTTACTGTCTAAAACTGTATTAAAATGGGTGTCCACGCCCTCTTTTACAGCCTACAAATCAATACAAATACTTTATTTAAGACGATTTTGGTCGTATAAGACTTAAATTTGGTAATTTAGTTTTTATGGTTACATTCGGGAACAGTACTAAAAATGGGCGTGGTTGCTTCATAGCAACGCCCACTTTTTCAAAAATCTGAAATTTTGGTAGTCGATTTGTTTCGCCTACGAGATAGTTTAGGAAAATTTTGCCAAACACTCTTTTACCGCCTACAAATCAATAAAAATGCTATATTTTGGACGGTTTTGGTCGTATTAAAATAAAATTTGGTAAATTAGTGCATATAGTTACTTTCGGAAACTGAATTAAAAATGGGCGTAATCGCACAACAGCCAGTTCCAATATACAAAAAATTTAAATTTTTTTCCGATTGGCATGAAAAACTCTTATGTGGCAGTAAGTACCCTGGATTACTAGTAAATGATAAGATGCTGCGATGTTCACGTTAAAAATGACTCGTATATAGGATAACTTTTTTACGCCCAATTAATGGCCTGAATTTTTCACTCATAAAATGACAAAAAATGATTTGGTGGCAACCCTTTTGCACCTGTCACTCATAAGCCGGGGAGATCAAACAAACATGCAGCCCTGCCTAAAACTATTCTACAAAGTCCTCAATTATAATTTGGGGTGATTGCAAAAACCAAAAGTACTCAATCTACCCATACCCAACTACCCAAGTCAGTGTGAATACCCCTATTGTAAAGATCACTGTAAAATAAACAACGAAGAGTTTGAGAAATAGAATATATTAAATCAAAAAAGTAGACTTTATTAAATATATAAATGATATTAAAAAGAAAATTAAAATTCTGCTCTTTTTTTAAAAATGGGAGTCATAGTTTGACAGGCTCTGAATGGTGGCAACCCTTTTCCAGCTGTCACTCCGTCAACCTGTCAACCGGGGAGATTAAACAAACATGCAGTACTGCCAAAAACTATTCTACAAAGTACTCAATTGCAATTCAGGGTGCTCACAGTAACCAAAAGTACTCAATCTACCCACACCCAACTACCCAAGTCAGTGTGAATACCCCTATAGTGCTTCTAGTGGATCTCTTCCAGCAAGAACTGTTTGGAATTCATAATTACGGAGCACATGGATTTAATCGCCACTTAGCTGTCGACAAAAATGTCAATACAATGCCGAGGGCTGTCTCCGCGGCCTTCATTATGGCGAATACTTCCCCTGGAAAATGCTGCAGTGGTTCGGCAGTTTGTATGGCTGCCTTATATTATTTTTTTTTTATATGTTATATATCTATTTCAGTATATGAACAAAGTTTTAGAGACTATGCTAACAATATTTGTCTAAACATATAATGCATAAGCTAATAATAAACTACACACATGAATTTAAAATTTCCTATGACATAGTGTTTAACAATGATTTCATAGCTGCCTTTAAAAAAAATCAATTATACATTTTAAAGCTAAATTATTAAAATCATTTTGAGCTCTGTACATAGGTGAATTCAAAGCATAATTTGAACGACATTGACCAAGATAAAATATGCTTGCATTGCGAAGCGCCCTACTTGGGACATTGAAGTTTATTAATTCTAAAAGAAATGTGAAATCTGTTTTACCAGCTATGATTTTGTAAATAAACAACATGGATAAAATTTTTCTTCTTATTTCAAGACTTTTTATGTTTATTTATATATAAAAACCTTTTATTAAGGCTGAAAAAGATTGTTAGGACGATGAGTGTGAACCACTGGTGCAAAGACTTTGCAAAGTTTTAGAAGAATTGCAATATCGGAAAGTAAGCTATGTATTAAACTATCAGGTATACTTAGGAAATAATTTTTTTTTGCCAGAAAATAACTGGCAACCGATCAGTTGTTTATGGAACCTTAAAACCACGTTCGTTAAACATATTATTGGACTACTTAAAATGACCACACTTTTTATTTTTAGAGATTTCATGTAAAATAACAAAAAATATAAAAACCGCTTGATAAAGTGTAGTATCAATACCACGTGTGTTTTTAACTACAATGAAAACAACGCAATTGTGAACACCCTTAATGTGTTTTGTTTTGTTTTTGTTACTTTATAAATGAATTAATTTACATTGTTTAGTTTCACATAACAAAAAATTGTTTTAAATTATTTACTTCTTAAAATTTTCAATCCCGAACTAATCCCGGGATCCCGGGATTGAGATTTTCAATCCCGATAATCCCGGGATCGAGAAAAGCTTCCGGGATTGGATTCCCTAGTATAGAGTGATTTGAGTATAAGCGGATCAGTAAAGCACGAACTATTTCACTGAATAAATCAATAGTAGGGAGTATGCTTTTGGAATGATGTAATTTGGGTGATTCACAAAACTAAATTTTGAGTCAAATATAACACTTAAATCTTTAATCTCGTTCACCCTTATAAGTGACGAGCTTGATAAGAAATACGTGTTATGTGTTGAATAATTAAATCTTGCAAAAAGGGGCAATAGCACATTTATTCACGTTCAAAAAAATATTATTTTTAAGACACCAGTTGCTTATCGAGCTCATAGTAAAACGACGGTTTTTTTATGATTTTTTATTATAAATGTAATTAAATAGAGTAAAAGTAAGTTATAAAAAAATCACCTTTACACGGTTTGATTTTTTAACACTTTTTACTACATAATATAACATAATTTGGCATTATTTTATCTTATTATAATAAATAACAATATAAACTTACCTCGAATTGCAAAATTCAATAAATATTGGCACTATATTTGCAGTAGTTTTATGATTTTACGGACCTGAATTACACGTAATATGATTTTTAAGTTCAATTAAATAAATGAAACTATAAAAAATGTTTACTTCTTTGAAGGGAAAAATTTATTTCGTTGCTTTTATATCGTAAAGTATTATGTTATGGCTTGTATAAAAATAATAAAAAAAAAACATTTTAAACTAAACAATTCTGAATATGTAGCATCATCATTCCAGAAAACATTAAAAAAACTTTAATAAAAAAACTTGTGCACACTTCTCAGATTTTTTTGGTCATATTGATGCAGAGAAAAATCACTTACATCTTTTGTATCGTAACGCGTCCTCTTTTGATTGTTTATATCTTTGGACAATACTTTCGATCGTTTCCACCTTTTATACTAAATATAGTACTACTAGAGTGCTATCCAAAAATTAAAACAGGATAAAAAGTTTAAATATTTCTTAGCTTTTTTTTTAATTTTTAACAACAAAAAAGGCTTACGAACGTTACGTGCGTGACTATGGAAATGTCCATATGTTGGTACAATATTCCTTATATAAAATTTCATCAGAAACAGTAATAGAGCCAAAATCGAGTTGTTTCACATTTATGGTTTTGGCATGCAGGTGACGATATATTCTTTCAATTTTTACATGATTTTAATTGTGAGCTTTTTAGATCAAGTAAGTTTCAAGAAGGCAACAACAACAACAACTCTTTGTAGATCACAGCATGTGTCAATCACACAGCAGACTAGGCAGAACTGTTTCAGAGGCTGCTAAAGCCTCGCTCTTCAGTAGTCTTGAGTGATTAAGCCTTGACGAACTCACTGTTAAAGTCTTATATAATTTGACACTTGTTCGAACTAATTCGTAAGAATTTTTATGTTATTATCGGCCATTTAATCATATAACATTAAAGCAGTAGTTATTTTTAGATCAAGCCTTTTGACTCTGCCAGGATTGCCGTCTGTTCTAGTTGCTTATTTTTTTCGCTATTCATTGAAGTTCGACAAGTCTGCTGAAGTCGCCATAGAATTGAAACGAGTTTTTCTTCGCTGGAAGCTAGTGTCTTAACCGCAATAACATAAGTGTTTTTTTTTTCGTTATGACTCAATTTCTGATGAAGTTGTCTGAACCTGTTAAAGATTTTAACCCATTAATGACTAATGGGTATTTAAATACCCATAAAACAGTGTTTACGAAAAAGGCCATATCTCGAAAGTGGTAGCAGATATCAAAGTAATTTTTTTTAAACATTACGAAAAAATGAAAATTTTTATTGTCTCTACAATTTAATGTTTCTTTTCGAGATCGAAGATGTGTGATTTTCAAAAATGACAAAATCCATATACATATAAAGCTATGTAGAAAATTAGAAAATGAAAAGATCGAGGGAAAAATTCGTGGTCAGTTTGCCTCTAGTATCCTCTATTTATCAGGTGTTCATTATGACAAAAGAATATTGCCATATATGCAAATTTTTATTAACACCAAGAACCCGGATTAGCCGATGGGGTATTTAAATACACAATGCAGATCTCAAATACGGTGACAGTTACAAACCTGAAATTTTGCAAAGCAACTTCTATGGCCTATATAAGCTTCCTGATAAATTTTGAAAAAAAATCGTACGGCGGAATTTATGAGCAGTCTTTAATGGATTAAAAATATATATAATTACTATTTAACAATTCCCATTCGCTTGTCAACACGTTTCTGTTTTTGTTTTGAAGATTGTCAGTGGTAATTTATGCTTGACATAAGAAATTTATTAGTTTTTAAAAACTTAAATAACTTAGAGCATAATAGCGATTAGTAAATTCGATATTAGTTATCATAAGCTTCTTTTTGATAGAGTTCAGATGATTTTATATAGTTTTATTTAATTTAACTGGCAAAATAATCATATCGTAGGTATATATGTTAGACACTTATTTAAATTCAGTTACAAAATATCAAAAGCAAAACTAATATCATCAAGCTAGTAGAAAAAAGGACATGTACAAAGTACATATATTTCTAGGAGTTTCGGTTCTGTGAAAAATAGTATAATCTTAAAAAAATTTAAGTAACTATAACTTGTGATAAGCTAACGTTTTTACTGCATCTGCTAAACGTTTTGTTTAAGGTAAGATTTTATTATTCCTGTCAAAGAAAAAATAAATTAAATTCTTCATTTTAATTATTTGTAATAAAACCGATTTCCTTAGTTTTCTTTAAAGTTTTGCAAACTTGTATTGATTTTAGTGCAAAATATAGCAATCATAGACAGAGTAAAAAAGTAAATCATGCAGAGATCGATTGCTGCTATAAAGTTAATTTTTTGCAGCTAGTATTAGGGTGGGCCAGTTTGATAAAATAAAGTTTTAACAAAAATTTTTTTACTTAAGAATAAGCACAAAGTTCTGGGGATACTCGTATATTTCTTATTTCTTCTGTGAACTTTTGCTTGCTAAGACTGTCGAATGCTTTGTTTTATAGCAAGCTATAATTCAGTTAGCAAAGCTATACAAAACTTTTGCACTTATCAACTTAAGTTGTTTATGAGTGCAACTTAAGCAAAGCTTTATTTTTCTGAAGTCATGAAAAGAATTTAATCAATATTTAATTTTTCAC
The DNA here is from genome assembly GCA_963920525.1 of Dichetophora obliterata. Taxonomy (NCBI): domain Eukaryota; kingdom Metazoa; phylum Arthropoda; class Insecta; order Diptera; family Sciomyzidae; genus Dichetophora; species Dichetophora obliterata. The sequence continues at coordinate 36,496,576 of OY986437.1, read as the reverse complement.
TCTGAATAAGACACCAAATAAAATTTTGCCAAAGATTTTTCTTATAATGTTTTTTTTCAGTAAAAAATTCTTCAACATTATTAGCATAAGATATCACCATTTAAACTTAAAAAAAATCATAGTGTTAAAAATACCATTTAAAAGCTTTTTGCAGAAAAACTCGTGCGCAAATATCCGTAAAAATTTTTTAGCTTTGCTCATAAGCTGCACTGTGCTTAATGAATTTTATTGTGTTAAAAGCTTGTGCGTTTTTGCTTTATTTGCACGAGCAAACATTTTTTATTTTCATTTAAAATTCCTGAAATTTATATAATTCTTAGCCGCCTACAACTCTTTTCTGTTATTCAGTTTTTATAACTGTTTCCAATCCCATGGTTTCTATACATTCTGCAATCTGTTTATCTTTTATAAGCCGATGCAAAACTTTTTTCTTTTTTAAATCTAATTGGTTGGCTTTTGGTTTGCTATGGACTTAAATTTTAATATAATTTTTTTTTTCTAACAGAGTTTGAGTAAGGATGTTTGTGCATATGTTTATCCTGCACATGTTTGAAGGATTTCTTGTTATTGTATTTTTTTTCCTACTTTTAATATTTTTTTTGTATTGAACCTAATTGTTTTAAAACTTGAACACCTTCATGTTTAATTATTTACTTAATTTTCTAGCAGATAATTTATATCATTGTTATTCAACGTACAAATTTCTCATTAATCAAGTTTTGTTTTGCTTTTATACATTAGTTGTTGCCTTTGTGTGCTTAATTAACAGGTGTGAGTCTTGAAATGTTCGTGTTTTGCAGCCAAGTCACGGAAAAATCAATGAAATGAAATTACTACTTTCGAAATATGAACTTTTTCTCAGCATCTTTCTTCATCAGTGTATTTATAATTATTACAAGTTTCTTTGAAAAAATGTAAGAAATTTTATACCTTATATTGCTCCCTTGCACAGTAATTTTAATTACTCATATTTTAGATATATTTGCTAAATTTTAGAAATTTTAGAAATATCTAAATTTTTACTTTAATTTCGAAAAAACTTCAATGATAAAATTAAGCAAATTTGGACTTGGATCAAAATAACTTTAGTCAAATATTCGCACAAAAATTTTATTCTAAAGAATATTTTGAAATACACATGATGTCTTCATATAAGCTAATAACATGAACGATTTCATAATATCACTAATGAAGATAGATATGTTCTTAACACAATTAACACCGCAGGGCATCATTATTGTTTTGCAGAATCATCACTGAATTCCGCATTAATATTATCTAAACCCTATCAAAAACTAGCTTATGATAACTAATATTCAGTTAATTAATTGCCATCATGCTTTAAATTATTATATCAATAACGAGATATTGTATATGCATATATCCAGCATTAATTACCACTGACAGCTTTAAAAACACAAACAGACACGCGTTGACAAGCGAATGGGAATCGACGACTGGTAATTATAAATATTTTTAATATAAATAACATGTTTACAAAATTTCATCAGAAATTAAGTCATAACGATAAAAACACTTGCATCGTTATTACGAACAAATGCATACAAATATAAACTTAGCCAAGCATAATATATGTGACCTAAACCTCATTTTAGTACAAAAAATTTAATTATAATCACTCATACGCCATGTTTACGGCTTATATTTATTAGTTTTAATAATTTGATCCCATAGTTGTTGTGATGCTTTATTGGGATTTATTTGATAAACTTTTTTCACAGTCAATATTATTAAAACTAATTTTCTGTTTGTTTGTTTGTTTGTTTGACCATAATATAAATCTAAATGGCTATACGGATTTAGCTCAATTTTAGTATACATACTGTGTGCTAGGGCTTTCAATCCCGGGATCCCGAGCACATTTCTATACCCGGAAACCCGGGATTCCAAACCTTAACTGCCGGGATTTTATTCAACAGAAAATATACAAACTTTAAGCAACAGTAAATGCAACTGCAATGTAAACTATAATTTTTTATTATCGCAATCACCCTGTTCTTTTTTTATCTCTCTAAGGGCCAATTTTTCAGTGCGAGTTTAAACTCTAGTCAAACTTAACTGAGGGTAGGCAAAAAAGAAACACATAAATGACAATTTTAGTCAATTTAACTTCAACGAATACTAAAATATCTAGTTAAAACGAGTTTTATCTTCCAACTTTAGTGAGTTAACCTCAGTTTAATTTGACTAGAGTTTAAACTCGCACTAAAAAATTGGCCCTTAACACGTCGAAAGATTATTTTTTATACGCCCACGTTTAAAAAGTATTAGGGGTATATTAACTTTATCACTTCGTTTGTAACGACGATAAGGAGGAGTGGCCGGTATAGAAAAGTATACATATTTTTGATCAGCATCACCTCCTGTGTAGATTTAGCCATGACCGTCTGTCCGTCTGTATGTCTGTGATCACGACCGGTATAAAAAAGTATATATATTCTTGATCAGCATTGCCTCCTGAGTCGGTTTTGTTATATCCGTCTGTCCGTCTGTCTGTCTGTGATCACGGTAACAGTCGTAATTTTATAGCTATCATCGGAATTCTATATATAATCTTCTTATTAAAAAATGGAGGTTAAGTTCGAAAATGAGCCGAATCGCATGAAAACCACACCTACCTCCTATACAAATTGACTTAGCCAAAACGGCAAATTCTCTGTCAATTTCACAAAAACTAATCAAATGACTTCAAATTTTGTACATTAGCATTAACAATTAATATCAACTTTGAGTATGAAATTTGTAAAAATCAGATGGAAATTACGTCTGCTTCCCATACAAAGTGACTTTAATCAAAACGGTAAAATCCATTTTAATTCCACAAAAGTTAATCTAATCACTTCAAATTTGGCACATAAGCATTAACCTATAAGATGCACTTTGCATATGCAGTGTGTAAAAGTCGAATAAAAATCACGTCTACCTCCCATACAAAGTGAGTTTATCGCAACGGAAAATCTCTTTCAATTCCGCAAAAATTATTCTAATGACTAAAAATTGTGCACATAAACTATAGCAATTTATATGTGCCTTAATGCAATTTATATGTGAATTAAATTGGGAAAAATCGAATGAAAACCACGGTTACCTCCCATGCAAAGTGAGGTTACCAAAACGGTAAAATTTCTTAAAATCTTACAAAAATTAATCAAATGACTTCAAATTTTGCACGTATAAAATTTGTAAAAGTCGAATACATTAAGTATACTCTAATTCGCCCGTGGGGTATTTAAACTTCGGTTCATGTGTTTACTATGAAAAGAATATTTAGTTCACATCATACTTTTTACTAAACGCTCACTAATTTATTTGAATAAAAAGTTTTGTTTTCTTTTAAAAATTTTTTAAAAGATAAATATATGTTGCCTGTTTTGTTAAACTATTTACGTTTTTATTTTTATTTTTATATTTGCTATAAAGTGAAATATTATTTGATATTTTTAAATATTTTTTTGTTTTCATTCTAAAAAAAATTTTTTAACTTTTCTGAAATGCAACGTTTAACGTCATAACGTTTATTATTACCATATTATTGAATTAAAATATTTAAAAATTCAGACAATATAATAAATTTAAGCACCGCAAAGGTTATTATTTTTATTAAATAAATAACCGTTATTTTTCTAATGTAATTTTTAATAAAACAAAAGAAAGATCAAAGAACCAAAGCATGCGTCTTATTCAAACAATGTTTGGTATTTGACCTGAAAGGAAATTATACGTGAATTTGTGATAAAGCGAAACAAAAGTGGAAGACAATTTGAATTGCTTTTAACCGAGGCTAGTGTTATGCCTTAACCTCGGCAAGCATTTCCAGCCCTAAGTTGCTCCTGTTCTTTAATTACACATTTTCCACAATTTTGTTGTGGATTTCAATTGTATTTATATTTCTTAAATGTAAGAAAAAACAAAAAAGTGAAAAGAACCATGCCCCAACCCGAATTCGAACCAGAAACCTCTAGATTGATAGTCTAGCGCATTTCTTACTAGACTACAAAGGCCAACAAGGTTTAATCAGGCGATGTATATTTTAACTTTATCTACCAACTATTGTTGAATTTGTTCCTTATTTTCGTCTTTGAACATTACAACTGCATTATTACCCTTGTCTACATTAGTAATTATGATTTGGTCTTAGTGTTGTCTTATAAACTTTTGAGTGTTTAAATATTTTAAGTATAAATAACGTTTTGATTTCTTTTAAAATAAAAAAGAAAAAAATTAATGTGCAATTCGTTTTGCCAGAACGCAGAAATTAAGAGAAAAAGTTATTACCCGTCCCTGTTTTTAATACAGCTAAATACCATTATTTTAAAATTTTGACATTTCGGGATCTCGAAAAATCATAGGATCACGATTTTAAAATCCTAAAATTCTGGGATTTGTAACAACCCTTAGTGTTAAAAAGCCCTGCTGTGTGCATCCTAGATTAGAGTTTTGCATAATTAGTTTTGACCATACCCTTCCACCAGTTTTCAACTATCAAAAATTATGTTATAGAAATAGTTTTTACAATATTTTCGCCAATTTAATTTTAATAATTTTCTGTTAATTTGACGTCAAAATATTCACATATCTTCAAAATTGTAGAAACTTTTAGGAATTCAATATTTTTTTTCTCTATTTTTAGATTTAGAAAAAAATACCAGAAAATCAATGTTTTGATTTTCGATGCATATATCTCCGCTGTTTTTAAATATATTTCACATAAACTTTCTTGTTCAAAAGTCGAATAAAATACATAACAGAAATAGTTTGAACTGTACCGTTAGGTCGGAAAATTCCAAAATATTCACTTTTTGTCATCAATACAGTAATGAATTCACCCTGTGAATTTTTGCCGAAATTCAATTTTTCCACAATGTTGTTTTTATATTTTTTACAAAATAGTCAAGACTCATATATAACACTGGTTTACAAACAACGAAATGTTGTACAATGTACAATGAATGCCAATATTTATTTCTAATGTAAAAAATTGGTGATTCCGAAAATGTCAGTCTTTTTTTTGTCACTCCATTTTCAAGATATTGTCTACTGTAGTTTTTTGTTCCACTTAATAGCATATACCTACCAAACCACTTAAAAAAGTTTTTTTTCGCTTAATACCATATATCTACCGAACCAACTACAATAATCAAAGAAATAATATAAATAATTAAAGTTAATAAAATTTTCTATAAACAATGCCTTGTATCATTTTTTGGTTCAACTGTTTGGGCGCATCTATTAATTGCGTGAGGCGTTTAGGGGGGCTGGGGGGTTAAGTCGAATCTCACTCACTCTCACGTGGGGGAGAGGGGGTTCTCGCAAAGATAATTTAATTTTTTATCTTCAACAGACAGTGTAGAACTATGAGATAACTGGTCAAATTGAGTAAATCGTGTTTCTCTGCTAAAATATGACTAAATTTTTCACAATAATAATTGTATTTCTATTTTAAATTCATATTAATACAGGGTCCGCCATCTAACGTTTTTTTTTCAACTAGTGCTTATTTCGTGAATGGTAGCACATAGCTTATGTCTGATTTGACAGATAATTAGTTTTATCTTTCCGCTAAACGAATATGGTTGTGTATACGCTTGAACAACGCTGGGAAATATTGCGACATTACTTTGAAAATCATTGTAATGTTGCAGAATGTGTGCGAAAATTGCGTATGGATTTTGGAAGAAGAGAATCACCGTCAGCTCCGTATGTTCGTTATCTTGTGAAAAAAGTGAAAGAAACTGGCATCCTCATCGATAAACCAAAGCGTGAAAAGCCAAAAGCAGTGCGTACACCCGAGAATATTGCTGCTGTGGCAGAAAGTGTGCGTGAAGCGCCATCAACATCAATTCACCGTCGTTCTCAACAATTGAACATTTCGGAGACATCGTTGAGACGAATTTTGAATAAAGACCTTGGTATGACGCCATACAAAGTCCAAGTGGTTCAGGAGTTGAAGCCAACTGACTATTCAATGCGTTTTTGCTTCGCTAAGTGGGCCTGCGATCGACTTACAGAAGATGCCGATTTTGCCAAAAAAATCATTTTTTCAGATGAAGCTCATTATGATCTTGGGGGGTATGTAAAAATGAGCAAGGAGTGGCCATTACAGTCAATGGCGATCGTTATTGGGCCATGTGGAACAAATTTTTGTTCACAAAAATTGAAGAGGAGGATATTGGCAACATTTGGTTTCAACAGGACGGCGCTACGTGCCACACAGTCGAAGCTACACTCGATGTTTTGCGCCCTGTTTTTGAAGATCGCATTATAAGCCGCAGAGCTGATGTCGTTTGGCCACCTCGGAGCTGCGATTTGACACCGTTGGACTATTATTTGTGGGGTGCCCTCAAATATAAGTGTTACGCCAGAGACATTTGACGCTATAAAGGACAATATTCGTGAAGCCATTGGTGAAATATAGCTGCACACAATCGATAATGTGCTTAAAAATTGGACCGATCGTTTACAATGAAGCATATATAAACATATTAACACTGAAAACACGCATTTTGAACAATCTCACGTGATATTAGAGGGTGGAGGAGGGGGTAGAGCCTAATGTCATGATATCTCACTAGGGAGGAGGGGAAGACAAAAATTGCAAAAATCACCCCACGTAATAAAGGACGCCCCCTTTCTTTCAGCGAAAACAATTTTATTTTTGAGGATTTTTCATGTTTTTCAGAAAAATTTACAAAACAAAACCAACTTAATTGAAAATTTTGTTAAACAATTATAGTATTTTATCAGTGTTAATACTTTTTGATTGAAACCTGATTAAAGCCACGTTGAATTTAAGGTTGACAGCTTCAGTGGTTCAGCCGTGATGGTCAAAAATACATACTCACCAACGTTATGATTATACCTTGAATTTTGTAAATTTTTTTGAATTTTTTCTTATGAATTTTTTTAAGGATTAATTTTTGTATAAAACGTTTAAATACGAGACTAGTCTTTGGTTAAATCGGAGACGAGGATTTCGTTTATGGTATCAGTTTTGTTCTAGCTGTATACGTTTATTTACAAAAATTTTTTGAAAAAAATTATTAAAGAAAAATTCACAAAATTGAAGATGTGATGTGAGTAAAGTGCACCCCTATCACCCCTTTTTTGTTTTTTTTTTAAAATAACTTTTCATGCCCGATCCGAAAATCGCAAAGGCAACATACATTTTTTTTACCTCCATACAAATCGACCCAGCCTAACCTTTATATTTAACTTCTTGAATAAAACCGGCTAGTATTTTAAATAAAAGCAAATTTTTTATTTTCACATCGACCTAAAAGGCAAAAGGGCTTAAATGCATTTAGTCCCATGGCGAGGAAAGCAATTTGAAAATTTTATTTTATTCGAAGCTCCACTCAAAAATTTTCAGAAAAATGCTCATGAAGTGGACAGGAAATGCATTTTAAGGGTGGGAACAAGTGCATTTTGTAAAGCTAAGAAAAAACTTTTATGTAAATGAAATAACTCGAAAAAGGGCTTAAATGACTTCAGTCTTTTTACATTTCAGGTCAAGAAACGTTTTAATTCTTTAAAACAATAAATTTTCTAAGCGAAACTTTTTACGCTTCGTTTTGTGATTTGCTTGAGTGAAATCTCAAAAATGACACTTTTTTCCACACAGCTTTCTCTTAAAATTGTTGTTGATTTTTGCTAGCGTATATTACAACAAAAGAATATAAAATTAAAAACATTTTTATGACAGCAATGAGAATCGAACCCCTTCAGTTGATAGTCCAGCACGCTACCATCTAATCCAAACCATGATTCATTTAAATAGGTTATGCAGCCATTTGACGTTTACTCACAATAATGAACTTAGATACCCTAATAATGCAAGGAGAGCAAAAGAGCAATTTTTTGATAGCAGAATAAGCACTTGGTTGCATGCATATGAAACTTTTTCATCGTACGAAATATCCAAAGGTGCATTTTGTACTACATTTTCTATAAGAGTTTTTTTTTTGTACTCAAAATTATATAATGAGTTTTGAAAAATATAATAGACACGTTTATGTTGTAAAACAGCAAAAAAAGAATAAAAGTTATTTTATACCACACAGTACACAGAAAATTAATAATCCTTCCATGCGAATATTTCCAAAACTTTAAGCTTTGAATAATAGAATGTACTGAAAACATGGTTTACATTACAAAATTTATGCGATGCAAACTTTTTGTTTGTTCTTTGTTACAAACACTATGCATTTTTTTTTTGTCTGTTTAAAAAAAATCATGAGCCGAACTATGATGTGGGTTGATTTTCACCATTTTTTAAGCACCAACTTCAGCGCCATCTTTATAAATACAGAATAGGGAGTCCAATCCCAGTAGCTTTTCTCGATCCCGGGATTATCGGGATTGAAAATCTCAATCCCGAGATTCCGGGATTAGTTCCGGATTGAAAATTTGAAGAAGTAAATAATTCAAAACGTTTTAATACAATTATTTGTTATTTATTTTAGAAACTAAAAAATGTAAATTAATTCATTTATAAAGTAACAAAAACAAAACATATTAAGGATATTCACAATTGTGTGGTTTTCAGTGTAGTAAAAAACCCCGTGATATTGTACCACACTTTACCTAGCGGTTTTATATTCTTTCTTGTTTTACATGAAATCTTTAAAAACTGTGTAGTAATTTTAAGTAGCCCAATGATATGTTTAACGAACGTGGTTTTTAAAGTTCCGTAAACAACTGATCGGTTGCCAGTTATTTTCTAATTGCAAAAATTAGAGAACTTGCTCAAAATGCAAGTAAAACTTTTATATGTCATATATTAATATAATATATTAAATTGAATAGTTAATTTATTTGCATAGTAACAAAGAGCTACAATGGGAGGTTCCCAACCACAAATTCTATTTTAAAGGGTGTTCATATTGTGATTTTAAACTATGGCTAGTATACCACACAATTGTGAATACCCTTATTGTTAATAAACAGAAAAAACAAAAATAGTATTAATGACTAGTATTGTAATAATTTAATTCTTTCAGTGGATTGCCAAATATATTAGACACGTCAGTAAGGAATTTTTAGATTTATTTATTTTGCAAAGCATTTTTTTTTTAATCAAATCGTTAGCTTCTATGAAATAAAGATGTTTCAACATGATAAAAATAAATTTAGAGATATATTTGACATTAAAGTCAGTTGAATTTTCGTTTTAGTGGCGCAGAAATGCAAAATAAGAATTTGTTTGGCCTATTTTATAAGAAAAAATCAACCGGACAAAGATCAAATTTATGTTTTTTTTTAAATTTTTTAATGGCTTTAATGATAAGAATATTGAGAGGGCTAAAAACATAGATCTAAAGGGTTGAGAAACCTTTAAAAGAATAAAAAAAAATACTTTGTGCCGAACAGGAGCAAAACAATTTTTTCTTTGTGCATGCTTGTAAAACGAAAGTAGCGTAGTTTAAAATAAAAGGTATTTTTTTTCATCTTTTAAGGGCCCAAGTGATAATAAGAATATTACAAAAATAAATTATTTTGTACTTAGTTTTGCCTAGCCATTGCAAGGGTAAAAAAAAATATAATAAAGACAGAACCGTTTAAGGTACTACTATATAAATGTTACACTTTTTTTTGTACACCGTCTTCACGTTTTTTTGTGTTTAAGGTAAATTAAGGTATGAAAAGACTTTTCAAATGAAATTTTTTGTTTTCTAAAGTAATACATTAAGCAGATCAACTCGTTTTATTTTAATTGGAGAGTATTGTTCGAATGTTATTACAAATATAACCCGCTGAAAATAGTTGTACAATAGTGTAAGCAATTTAATTTGTAAGTTTCGATCATGATTTCCTTCACCATAAAACAAAATTATTTCCTAAGACAGAATATTTGACGATTTTGAAATACATAGCTGACTTCCCGATGTTGCAAATTATTCTAAAACTTTTCAAAATCTTTGCTCCAGTGATTCACACTCATCGTCTTAACAATTTTTTTTTCAGCCTCAATAAAAGCTTTTTCTAATTCTATATTCGTATCAAATTAAAATGAATTTTTGCATTTACGTGAATATTTATTTGTAATATAAATTTTTTATTTAAAAATCCCGGGATCCAGTAAAGACAATCCCGGGATTAGAAGGGGCTTAAATCGTCCGGGATCCCGGGATCCCGAAATCCAGGGAAGTTTGGATAGAGAATATATGTTAGAAAAAAATAATATTTTCTTGTTACTAAAACTGATGATGTAAAATTAACATGCAAATGTAGTTTTTCATGTATATGTTATACTTTTTAAAAAACATCTTCTAAAATATGCCTTAATTTTAACCGATTTTGCCTAAAATCTCCCTCAAGTGTAATGAAAAAAGCATAGTCTTTTAAAAAAAGTGTAGCAAAAGAAGACCTACTTTTTAAGAAAAAAAAAAAGACACAGCAAAACACTGAAATGATACTTTTTTTTAAAAGACTGCACAACCCCGTTTGTCATTAATTTCAGAGAGAGAATATGTGTTTGTTTACATAAAATAAGGATATGTCAAATATATACCTAACCTTATTCTGATTGAATCATTATCCAAGCACCTTCATACGTTAGAGCCTGAACAGAATCAAAAATCGTTGCGGCCGACGATCTTTGTTATTGGAAAATACATGCAAAATGTAGAAAAACCGCAGCTCGTTTTTCGCAACGATAAATCGCAGACTTAGAATCTATTCTATTTCGAACAAAGTGGGCCTTTTTCGAACATTTTGTTTATGCTAAAAAGCCGTTTGCGCATCATGATGCATTTCCGAACAGATCCATTGGGAATTAGCTATCCAAATAACAAAAGTAGCAAAAATTCCATTGAACGGGTTGAAAATTGTCACAAGATGCCAATTCTTTGAGGTGTAGATTTTAATTGCAAATTCAGACATTACATTCAGGCACTTATGGGTCGGTGGTCTAGCGCTTAGTCTAGGACAAAGGCCGGTGGTCTAGCGCTCGAAAATTTAATTTAGGATTTTTTTAAAAAGTTAAAATATTAAACAACGATATTTAAACTCAAAAGGTATATTGTAGCACTCATTCATCATAATAAAAATTATATTTTTAATTTAAAAATTGTTGATCTTGATCAAAATGGCGCTCAATGAGCCGCTCTCAAGAAAGGGGTGTTGTAGATTTTGCCTTTTCTATTTATCTGAAAAATAAAAACCAAGAATATTATTAATCACCATGAGTGCAGCTATGGCTAGCACTAGAAAAACAATATTGAAAATTGACTGAATGACGCGCTTTTTTATATTAAGTTCTTAAAAATCTTGATTTCTACCGGTTATTTAGTGTAAAATATACGATGTTTTTTTAAATAAAACTTTAATTCTGGATCCAGCTATAGGCACTGATGCTATAAATAGCATGTTTAAATTTCAGATGATTCGGCTGAATAGTTTTTTTTTTCTACAACACCATGCCAAAAAAGTAGTTTCGAGAAAAATGAGTATAAAGAAAATGAATCTAGATGAAACACTGTGGCTGAACACATACTAAAATGGTTTTAGAAGTGAAAATACACGACATTACATCTACATAATATACTTTTGATATTTTAGAATAATTCAAAATTAATGTGAAATAATAATGTTAAGTAATAAAATTAACTGGTGGGAATATTATTGTTTTTAGTTAATATTATGGTATATAAAATTTCTTAGTCACAAAATTTTTTTTATTAAAACAACTATTAAATTATCAAACTAAAAAAGCTCCGCTTCTCTCGTGTTTCCAGTAAGGCGTATCGAATTACAATTTTTTCGAATTTCATATTCTAAGAGGTCTCAAAAGTTGCATTGGGTGGTCAGGATCTACCAAAAACAAAAAAAAATTAGAAAAAATAAAAATCTCTTCCTCTCCCGCAAGGACAAAGTTGTTTTTTGAGAAAAACCGTAAAAAATCACGATCTCAAAATGCTTTAATTATTGTAAGAAAAACTGCATATGTGTTAAAGCAAAAGTAAATATAATCTTTAACTAACAATATTTTGGCAAAAACGATGCCACTCTTTGTTTTTGCCCAAAAGATCCTGTATGAAGGATATTCGTACCTAAAGGTACACTCAAGATAGCACAGAAGTTTGAATTGTTTTCTGATTGTCTAAATTTTGGTGATATTGATTACAGTGTTAAGGCTTTCCTTAAATATGGCGAACTAATAATTTGAATATTTTTCGCATATGCATTTTCTTGTTTTTGAAAAATGTATACTTGAATACAATTTTTTAACTATTTCAAAAAAATGAATATAAGGTTTTATATCTCGCGCACCAGAAGTGGTACAAAAGATAATTTTCTCAATTCGGATTCTGCAAATAGTTTTAAACGAAACCCTGTCTAAAAATATCTTTTTTAAATCAGAAGAAAAAGGCCACGATTTTTTTTTTCTATTTTGATATTTAAAAAAGTTACTTCAAGCATGAAATGTAACAATTTTGTTCATATCTCTTTTATGATTATTATTTCATTAAAATACTTCTAAACAAAAATTTTCAAGTCAATTGAGACGCATCGAATGGCAAGCTCAGAAAATCAAAATTTTAGTATAAAATTTTTGTGAATGCTGAGTTGGAGTGTTTTAACGAAATAATAAAATTCATGCTAGGACAAACAATTTTTTTTAAAAAATCAAAATAGGAAAAAAATCGTGGTCTAAACCTGGTATTATAAATTGATTTTTTTGAACAGGGTGCTGTTTAGAAATATATGAAGAATCTAAATTAAGGAAATTATCTTTGGTACCACTTCTAGTGCGCGAGATATAAAACCTTAAATTATTTTTTTTTTTTGAAAAGTTGAAAAATTGCATTCAAATAAATATTTCTCATTAACAAGAAAATGCATAAGGAAAAAAAAATGCAAATTATTAATTCGCCAAATTTAAAGAAAACGTCAACACAATAATCAAAATTGCCAATATTTAGACAATCCGATAGGAATCAAAAGTTGTGTGCTACCTCAAATGTACCTTTAGATTCGAATATCCTTCACACAGGATCTTTTGGGTAAAAACGAAGAGTAGCATCCATCGTGCTTACCAAAACATTGCTAGTTAAAGTTTTTATTAACTTTTGCTTTAATACATATTTATTTTTTTTACCAAAAATCAAGGCATTTTGAGATCGTGATTTTTTACTGTTTTTCTTAATAGAAACTTTGTCCTTGCGGGAGACGAAGATATCATTATTTTCTCCTAAACTTTTATTTGGGAGATCTTGACCAACTTTTATTTGGAGAAATTTTCAGTACAACGACTTTTTCACAAAACATCGTTGCCTAAGAATGAGAAAAAAACGACATGAAAATCAAAGTTTGATCTTTCGATGCAAATATTTCCGCTGTCCATTATTATTTTTCATTCAAATTTTGTTTTGTTCAAAAGTTCAATAAAATCACTTCACAAAAATATGTTGAACTGTACCGTTAAGTCAGTGTATATATGTTGTATGATTATGTCAAAAAAGGTCCAAAATATTGACTTTTTACTCAAAAAATGACTCAAAAATTGTTGTTGTTGTAAAAATGAAATCAATTAAAAATTGCACATCTGGCTACCTTTCATATGACATAGCATTTATTTGCAAAAATTCTTCCAGCTAAGCGCAAAAATTATTTTACTGTTTTTGTCATCAAAACAACAAGGGTTTGATTTTTTCGCGAAATGTATTTTTTCCAAAATGTTGTTTTTATATTTTTTACAAAAAAGTCAAGTCTCAAAAAAAATTTATGTGAAAAAATTATTCCAATATCTCTTTCCAATCAAAAGTTATGGCTAAAAATCTATTTTTTCATACAATTGACTATTAATAAAAAAACTTAGTTTTGTGTTAGAATTCTCTATACAGTTTGAACGTCCCCATTTATCTCTAAGAATGCAGTTGTGTGTCTGAAGTAATTACAATTATTTTGGATTATACAAAATCTTCTTTATATTGGATTTTAATAGATAACACGATCTAAATTTTTCGATACGCCCTAGTGTCCAGCGGCACATCTCTTTTTTTGCCTCTTATAATTTTGATTAGTTTAAGCTGCATTTCACAGTTAATAGTATTAAAAATAAAAATTATATGCTAGGTAAATATAAAAACAATCTCTATTAAAATAATTAAATTGTTGTGCTTGTGAAGATAAACAAATTAATTTTTGTGTTTAATCATGTGTACAATATTAATCAAGGTATAATAAAAAAAATTATATGTAATTTATTTGGATTTATTCACGGAAGTCAGATTAATAAAGTGCCAATAATTTTGTATTCGTTTATTGCGAAATGAGTTTCATATTTAGTGTCATGCGATATGGAGTAAATAAAATCTGTATTAAACATCTAAAATATTGAAACGTGACATTTGAAACTTAAAACCTTAAACATGACTAAATTGACTTAGGCTATGATTCTGATCAAGACTAATGTTCGTTGGCAGAAGACTACTTGTGTCAGCTTATTTCATACGCTGCACAGTGGAGTATTTGGTAGCGAAACTGAAGATTATTTTACAAAAAATTAGTTTTAAGGTAAACACTGATATTTGGTACACGATTAAGGACAATAAGATTCTGCAGCACTAAGTGAAAGAATTGTTGCAAAAAATTTAACGTTTAGTAAGAAAAAAATTTGTTTTTCTGTGTACGTCCTTGTTGTGATAAGAGTAATTTTATCTTCATACTCAAGATCTTTTATTCAATATTTAAAGCCAAAATTTTAAATAAAGTCAAATAGAGCTCACATGCTCAGGTTTTTCTGAAACAATGTGTTCGGTTTTTTTTTTTTTGTTGTGGAAAAGTGATGTTAAATAGTTTTGTTTATTTTTCTCCAGTAAACTTAAAAATGTGCGTATTTTGACAAACATAAAATTGTGTAAGGTTTGACAAAATTGTTATTGTTTTCTCAAATTTTGGATATATTTATTAAACCTAATGAAAAGAAAAGCAGCGCTATGTTTGCGCGGTAAAAAATTACTGCAGTTTCTAAATATGAACTAGCTGTCTTAAAATTCATCAATGTGCCGAAATCATTTTCGGCTAAGTGAAAAAGGTAAACAAAATTACTACAATCAATACAAACTAAATAAACAAGATCTTTGACTTGTGTTTGTTTTCATTATTAATAAAAGATTAATTTTATACATGGACCCCAAAAAATAGCTCATGCTTTATTACCAATTGGCGAGTTATCTGAAGAAGCTCAAGAAGCATGTAATAAGCAATTCAAGAACTTAAGAGAACATTTTTTCCACAAATGTGCTAGAGCAAAAACGCTTAAAGACATTTTAAATAGATTTTTCGTAACGTCAGACCCTGTTTTGTCAAGCAATCCATAATTGAAAGAAAAAAAAGCATTTTCTAAAAGAATCACTGGATTAACTTATATTTGAAAAAGAAGAGCATGAGGAAATTTGTGAAATCGAAGTTGAAGGTGATGATGTTGCTAATTGTGGTGATAAAAACGGATTTATTGTTGAAGGAGAAGGCGAAAAAATTTTTTGAAAAAAATAGAGTAAATAATTTAAAAAATGAATTAAATAAACGAAAAGCAAATAAAAATTGTCACTATTGAAATGTTTTTTGGAAGCGATATATACTTATATATCTTGAGAAGTAACTTAGTATGGAAATTGGGCGTGGTATTATCCTATATAGTTTATTTTCAAGGATGATTTTAGTTTCAGGAATAAATATTTAAGTAGATACCAAAGGCCAGAAATCATGAAACGCTCTGCAAGATTGTATCAAATTTCAAACTCAGAATGCATATTAAAAATTAAAGCTTTAGCGCAGAATTTCAAGTCTATATATTAATTTTTGTGGAATTTTAAAAGATTTTATAGTTTTCATAAAGTCACTTCATATAGGAGGTAGGCGTGGTTTTTACTCTATTGGGTTGAATTTTATACTTAGAAAGCATATTAAATTTCAAAGCTCATATGGGTCATTCTTTTACAAATAGCACGAAATTTGGAAAAAATAAAATTTGTCATTTTTAAATCACCAAAAAATTTTTTTACATTTTGTTTACGTAAAATAAGCTCACACGTGTATCGGGATTTTTCTCGGAAAATGAAATTCCGTGAAAAAATAAATTTTACCGTAGAATTAAAGAACAGTAAATTATCTAAGTAACTGGCTCAAAACGAACAAAATTGGAATAGCACAACCCGAGCTATTGTGATTTAAGTAACACAAAAATTGACAAAATGTTGCCATTTTTCACAATTTTGACCTAACGGTATTCCGTTAAAAAAAATTTCCGAGAAAAATTCCGATACACTTGAAAGCTTATTTCAAGTAAAGAAAATTTACTTTACTTAAAAGACATCAAATCCTGGAAGGAGTGCGATTTGTAAAAGAATGACCCATATGCAAAATTCCAGATACATACATTAAGTTTTGACGAGTTTAAAGATATTTTACAGTTTTGATTAAGTTACTTTGTATAAGAAGTAGGCGTGGTTTTATCCAATTTGATTAATTTTGAACTTGTTCTTTATTTTGTAGATACAAGCCAAATACCGAATTTTATTACGATAGCTTTCAAATGACGGTTGTTATCGTGTGGAAAGACAGACAATTTTTTTCTTATTTCGACCCATTCCAACTTAACAAAATTCAAAAGTTCTTTCCGTCTTCTAGATGAATTGATACCCATTTTGAGGGTTCAATACTCCACTGTGCGCTGGTACATTGGAACAGGAGGACATAGGTTTTGGGCTGGAAGAAAGGGTTGTCTTATCGCTTCTGTCTCATCTAGAGGCCCGCACCAAACACATACTTACGTTTGACAACTATTTTTCAAGTCACAAACTATGACTAGTTTTTCAAACGGTGGATTTTTAGCTTTGGGAAGTATTCGTGATAATCAGACCAATCATGTCCATTTATAAACGCCAAGGAAATGTTAAATAAACGTCGGGGGACGTCTGAGTTTTGTTTCGATAAGAACAATTATATTCTCGGTTTGCGTTGGAATGATAATTAAGTAAGATATACAAAAATACGCAAACAATGCAATTTGTCCATCAATTCCTTTTTTTTTTTTGCCTGTCGTTGATATGTTTTTCATTCATCCTTATGTGAAAAGGGTCTCAAGTCATTACCTTATTATTAAATTTCCTGAGCCATACATAAATGGCCGCGCAAAACGGTATGACTGGAAGCAACGGAAAATGGCTACTATATATCAAAAATTTATTATATTTCTTATAGAATAATGTTTTCATTAAAACCTTACAAAATTTTTACTTAAATGCGCTTTTTATTAAATAAAAATTAAATTTATCCACATATTAAATCCATAATAGGTAAGTAATAGTACAGAGTATGGACTGGTATTTACATACTCATTTTCAATAAACCAGATGTAACTGCCAAGTGTATCGACATATCGCCGTAGGCTTTTATTCATTGCATTTAAAACATTTTAAGCTATTTGGAAAAGGAACTTGTTTTCCGTTTTTTTATTTGCCTATTTTTGACAACACTTTACCTGAGCATTTTCCAAAAAACCATAGATTTTTACCTGCAAAAAACTAAAGGTAAGCCGTAGAAAATTATTTTTATTTATTTAACTCATTTTTCTTCTTTACTTTAACTACTAAAATGCGTTTTAGTTTTTATGTGTGCATCTCGGACAAAGTTTAGTTTTATAATATTGTAAGTGGGTTATTTTTTACATCTTCATTGCTGACACATAGTAAAGGGTGTTTTTTATAGAATGATACAAGTTTAAATCATTATAAAATATAGTAATATATTTTTAATATCAATAAAGCGGGTTTTATTGAATATAAAATTTTATGACATTAATGTTTAAATATAATTTTAGCCATATGGCCGCCACGGCTGGCGCTTACATGGCGCAATCTGGAACATCAATTTTCATAAACTTTTCGCAGCATTTGCGGCCGTATCTCGCCGATAACTCTTCGAATGTTGATTTCCAGGTGTTCAATTGTTTGTAGTTTATTGACGTAGACAAGTGACTTTACATAACCCCAAAGAAAATAATCCAATGGGGTTAAATCACACGATCTTGGTGGCCAATTAATTGGGCCATTTCGTGAAATATTTTTTCGTCAAAAGTTTCCTTGAGTAAATCAATTGTAGCGCCCGCTGTGTGGCATGTGGCTCCGTGCTGTTGGAACCACATATCAGCAAGATTAATGCCAGGTACGAAAAAACTTTGAATCATGTTCCTATACCGTTCACCATTGACAGTAACATTCTGACCATCATCGTTTTTGAAGATATATGGGCCAATGACTCCGCCAGCCCAAAAGGCACACCAAACAGTAATTTTCTATGGATGCAATGGTATTTCGACAAAAGTATTTGAATTCTCCTCACTCCAAATATGACAATTCTGTTTATTTACGTATCTATTCAACCAAAAATAGGCTTCATTGGAAAATAAAATTTTCCATGGAAATTCAAAATCAATATCATTTTGTGCTTCAGCCCATTCGCCGAAGGTCGTTTGGCTTTAATTCCTGCATAAATTGAATCTTGAAAGGTTTTAAGCCAAGATATTTTCGTAAAATCTTCCATAAAGTGGAAGGACACAACCCCAGTTGCTGAAAACGGCGACGAATTGCTTGATTAGAATCATCTTCAATGCTTTCTTGTACAGCGGCTACAGATTCTTCAGTGCACGCTGTTCGGCGTCTCACGGGATGCACATTATCAGTAACAGTAAATGTGATCCAAAAACGATCTATTGTTCTTCGAATTAGCAACTCTGAAGGACGATTTTGTACGCCATATAATGGACGAAGTACACGATAAGTTTGACGAACAGAACCATTATTTTGATTAAAAATTTCCACAATTTGCACGCGTTGTTCTAGTGTAAGTCGATTTATAATGAAATTTCAAAGCAAACAAAAAACAACTATTAGCTGTTAAATGGGTGGTCAAACAAAGCAATGATGCTAACTCAAAGTTATATCACTCTATAAAAAACACTCTTTATATGGGCTATTCTTCGGTACTCTGCATATATTGCCGCTGAATTTTCTGTGAAAAATTTTGTAAGTTTGCTTACAAGACCCAAGAGGGAAAGTGTGTTTAAATATCTTTTATCATAATTCTTTAATCTGATTTTGTAATTGAATTTAATTTAACGGCCTTAGAATAATTTGTAAAGTGTACAGAAAAGTGTACAAAAATAAATTCTCAAAACCTACGCTCTCTCTCTCTCTCTCTCTCTCTCTCTCTCTCTCTTAAGATTGGTAATTACCTGGGTATTAGTTATCTTTATAACTTGCCTGTGTCACATTATATTCTGTAAACACAAAATTATCGATAACTCAATGCATTATATTGATTAACTAGTATCGCCTGTGGTCGAGGTTCAACCATATCAAAATCGATTTGTCTTTTTTTTTTAATTTTTATTGAAAAACGTTTATCAAAGTTAAAAAACATTACAATAGATACTGTTGGCTACTACATATCCGCACCTCTTTTAACGTACTCTGTACTCGCTGTTATCAGAATCAGAATGTAAAACAAATGATCATGTATCGACTGCGCTGATTATTGTTTATGTTTGCTTTTTATGTTATTTCGATGTCCATTTTGCCGTTTCTTAAATTTTCACGGAATTCTTGCGTCACACTTATTATTTTAAAAAATGAGCAGCGCACGGTAGTTGTTTGTCATTTACTAAAATACTAATAGCGCAATTTTAGTGAAGTAGACACATTTTAACAAATAAAATAATATATTTTAAAATCTTAATTGATTTGAGGTCATTTGGTGCAAAAAAATGTATTTTAGTAAAACTTTTGGTTTTTGAAAATCCTTAAAGGACATGAAAATATCAAAGTTTTGACTTTGAATATTTTTTAAGATCATAAAAAATCCATTTACTTCAAAACTCATAAAAAAATTCTCAATGGCTTAGCGTCAGGTCTGAAAGGACGAACGAACAAACAAACAAATAAACAGTGTTGTCGTTTAACAGCCGTTGAAAGTATTCATGGCAAATTTCTTTTAAATAGCACTAACATACCAAATTTATTACATTTAATATATTTTTGGCTTATACGACTAAGACAGTCTGAAATATGGCATTTCTCTAATTTTTGGATGTCGTGTTATGAGTATGGGTTTCGTTTAAGTAAAGATTTTCGTATACACAACATTACAGAACGCACCTGAAGAAATTTTCACTTCAAAAACTCAATTATTAACTCTACAGGCGTTGGAGGTCTCACAGCTACATTGTAGGTGTAAAAGAAATAATTGATTACGTCATGTGTCTATTTACCACTGGGTTCATTGAATGAAATTACTTCATTCTATTCAGGTTATCAGTTTGAGAGAATAATTAAGAAACGGCAGCAACAGCAATGCCACTCAGCTCTGTTGAAGTGTTCTGAGTCACTCTCTTCTCTCTCGTCTATGATACAGTAACCATGGCAAAATTAGACAAGGTAGTGTTAGGGCGGAGAACCGGTGACAGAAACTATCAAAACGAAGTTGACAACTCATACAAAATCGTCAACCAATGAGAATGCAATGTGAAAGCAAAAATAGGCAAAAATAGCAAAATGGCTGAGTTTGACAGTTATAGTCACTATGAAAGAGAGAACATTCAGCCCTAAAACTACCTTGTCTAGTTATACTATGACAGCAACGATGTTCAACAGAGCTGTGTTGCTATTAGTTTGCACCGTCCCATTGGAAAAAAGGTTTAAACATTTGCTTAGTTGTACCTATCTTACTGACAACTTATTCGAATAAAAATTATATTCTGCAAATATACTCAAATATACCTTTCCAACGATGTAAGATTTATGTTAATATGCTGACGTTAGTACAGATAAAATGTTATTACAATTTTTTTTTCGTTTGCGTAATAATATATAGATTACTAATCGTTAGAGAGCATGCAAAGTAAAATGCTTTCCGCGAGTAGATACGTTCATCAAATTTCCACTTCTAATTGATACATATTTTAATCGGTAACATGCTCGATCAGAGCTGCCAGACATGGCAATATCTGGCCAAACTGGCGGTTTGAGCGACCACTTTGGCAAGAAGATTTTTAATATGGCGAGTTGACGTAAAAGTGGCGGTTTCAACACTTTTTTGGCGATATTTTGGCTAGATTCCCTTAAAAGAAGATCAAATGCTTTTTTGCGTTATACAACACTTTTTACGTAGCAAAAATGTTTCCCATCTTTAAAATTTAATTAAACGAGCAACATAAAACCACAACATAAAACTACAACATAAAACATAAAATCACTTTTTACAGCTGCTATTGCTTAAACTTGTTCAGTTTGAGCGCTAAAATGCAAAAATAAGGAAGAAAAGAAAGAAGGAAAGAAGGAACAAAGGAACAAGAAGATATACAAAAGGCTGGGGAAAATGAAAGCTGTGCTTTTATTTAAATAATTTTAATAGGGGTATTCACGGGTTGTTGCAAATTGCAAGAGTGTAAACATGCAAAATATTTTACGCACTAACGCGTGAACATCAATATTGCAACTTAATTATGCATTAAAATTAAATGTCGAATGAACACTAAATATATTGCCACCTCATTTCAAAATCATAAAAATTTATTAAAATCAACGTACAAACTTAACTTTTTTACAGTCTTACCCAGGTGGCAACTATGTTTGAAAACAACCAAAACATGAATCATCTGTTAAGCATCACTGCTTGTGCGTTCTCGCAATTGGTTTGAGCAGTGCGTAATTCAAGAAGAGTTGCAAAATTGCTTTCAATGTGTTTGTTTTTGGAATGATGCAAAAGTTCGCAATCATGCATTTTCGCATCGTCGCAACTGCGTTTCGCATCAACCCGTGAATACCCCTCATATATGCTGCTAAAGTTTTGAGCCTACAAAGGAGATTTTTAAGCGTTTTTACTCTAAAATTATGTACCCAAAACTAGAAGATTATGAACTTGAAGTCAATGAAGAATTGGAAGTACATAATGAGATGCTTACAATTTGTTAAAAACCAGAAATATTTTTTGGATTTGGTATTCTCAATCAGCACGATTCTGAATAATTTTTCTCGGGGAATTGAAAAAGGGAGCTTTCATATTTACCATAAAGTTCACGAACATTTTGGAAATTTTTAATGCAAGCTTGTTCATCAACCATCAATATTCTAATGCTCTGCTTCCCCGGGAAAAAGTATTCAAAATTGAGATTAAACGTGGTTTTCACCCATCACTCTTTTGGTTTTTTTTATCGTTTTTTAAATTTTATCAAATACATTTTAGTCGTGGATTTTGGTTTAGTTTTTATACGAATTTTTATGTTCACATATTACTAAGAATATAAATAATATATTTAAATACATCAAATAAAAGCTTTAAGGTTGAGTTTCTGTAAATATATACAAATAAATTAAATAAATTTATAACGTTACGTTAATATTATGGTTTTATTTATTCTTTTAAAATATTTTGAGAAAAATTTTTTTGGCGGTTTTTGGCGGTTTAGTTACCGACAAAAGGCGAGTAACAAAGAACTGACACCTCTGTGCTCGACGTAAGAAATCTTTGTGAGAAATCTTTATATGAGTAATAAAGAATCGATAGCATACAAAGTTTTTTATTATTCCTTAACGGCGTTAAATTTATAATTTGTAAAAGCTATTGCGTAAATTTCAGTATTTGTAAATTTGGAGACAAAATTTCAGACGGTTATAAGTTAAGAACTACGGAAAGCTCTATAGTCAAATTTGGTGTACTGATTCTTCAGGCTTTCATGAAACTTCTTATGTAAGATTTATTTAATAAATACGTACGGCTCTCATTAATTCATAAATTCCGGTAATTCGTCGTTCATAAAACCTTTTTCTTTTGAATTTTTAACACTTTTAAACCTCAGTAAAAATCTTGAAACGGAACAATTCTTTAGAACGAAATCATGTAATTAACACTCAGCAAAGCGATGCAGGCCATGGATTTTTGATCGAATAAATATTTATCCGAAACCAAAATTTTTTATGATAATTAACATACGACAATATAAGTTGTGATGTTGTTAATATTTAAAATTTCAAATGGAAGCTATATTGACATAACTCTGATATGCAGTTTTTGCGAGTTCAGTTTTAGCTAATTCTCAAAAATAAAATTTATTAAATTTAGAATCAGCAAATTGACTAATTTTGTAATAATCTAGAAAACAGGAACAATAAAACATGAGCTGTTATCATATTTCGTTGAAAGGTTATACTTTTATTCGTAATGATATATTTTAGGAAGAAATTTTAATTTCGTTTTGCGATTTCCCAAAATGTATGTTTTTGAGTGAAGCCATTTTTACTTGTTTCCACTTAACTTTTGAAATGCTCATCATAACTTACAATTAAATATCCAAAACACACTATACAATTAAATATCTAAAACAAATGAGCAAAAATACTGAATACAAAAGCAATTATCTTTAACTACAATGAAGTCAATAAAACGCTGTCAATAAGGCTGATAACATAAGTACATAACACATAAAAGTATGTGTACATGTGCGTGTGTTTATAAACGACTTGTGTTTGCGCTGCAACTTTAATGCAAAACCACAGGCATAACCACACCAACACAAAGAAAGAAAAATACTACAAACACACACACACACAGCATTCAATAAAGTACGCTTAGTTTAATGCAGAAAATTTCATTTCACGTAGGTCGGTCTGTCTGTCCCACTATTTATCTGACGAAAATGAAAACCAATATTTTTCCAATCAATCAATGTGTTCAAATAAAACATACATAAGCCAAAGAATAAGCAAACTTCAAATAAAAAAAGAAATCGTTGAAGCACCAGTGTTGTAAATAGCTGGTGTTGCCATAGAAAAGAAATTGAAAGGAAAATATATAATTGAAATGTATTGAGTAGCTCAGTTATATGAGAGTTAATAAAACATATGCCAAAAACAGGCCAGATATACGAAATAGCATGCACTCAAACAAATTTTAAGGTTATTGCAGCACTAAAGTTGCTGTTATAAATTATGTGTGTGGAAGCAGAGATATATTTAACATAACCCGCTTTGTATAAGACAGCAGTTAATGGCAAGCATTCCGAGGATAAATTTAGAGCAAACACAATTATGGGCAAAATTAAGCTTTTAATGCTACTACGTACACTTTTATTTTTATTTGAGAGTATAACATGTTTCATTATTAGCTAGATGTATAAAGAAAATGTACACCTAAAGCCTTGGATTTAGAATCAACTTAGCTATAAGAATTTATAAGTCTTATGCTTAAAGTCTAAAGTTTTAAGTTCAAAGATTCCAGTAAAGAGTTTTAAGATTTAAGTGGAAATTTTTAAATTAAAAATTTTAAGTTTATAGTTTAAAATTGATTTGTAAGTTTTAATTTTTTAGTTTCAAGTTGAAAATTGTAAGTTTTCAATATATATATATATATTTGTTTCAGAATTATTGAAGTCATTCCGAATGGGTACTAAAGGCTGATCCAATACGAGGTATTTTTTCAAACTGGGTTGTTTTAACAGCTGTTATGTGTCAAATAGCTTGTCTATATGAATTTTGTGTTCAGTATTCAATACAACTCAATCATGAACAGACTTACTTTTGAAAAACGTTTATTAATTGTGGAATCTTACTATCAAAACCAGTCATCAATTAGCGAATGTTTTAGAGTTCTTCAAACTCATTTTGGTCGTTATGTGCATCCAAACCATCAAACCATCACCAAATTTTGAACCATTTTTACACTATTGGACATTCATCATTCAACCAGAGTGCATGGAGCCAGTAGTTTTAAGAAAATTGCTGCAATAGCAGAGAGTGTTCGTGAAAACCGTGAACAATCGATCCGTCGCCGATCTGGAATTCTGTCGAAATTTGAAAATTGGACCCGAAGAATGGATCATTTAAGAGCTAATCGTTGCAAAATTTGAACAAAATATTTTTTAAACATTGAGTTGTGAGAACTGAACTATCATTCCAAATAAAGATTTGCATCAATACATTGATTGATATGTATTTTATTTTGATATGTATTAAGAAGCTCTTATTGGATGTTTTTCTTATTGACCCTTTATATGTTATTCGATTTTTTAAAATACTTGTAGTGTACGAAATGCTAGAGAAGTGCACTTAAAGAATTTTTGAAAACAAAGTCACATTTTAAAAGCTTTAACGTTTTAGAACGAATTTTTGTTCATTAAGGTTTTGCAAAAAATAGCTTAAGACTTTGCCAAAACCATTCATGGTGTTTTTTGTTAAACTTTGCATTTTGGGATATTTTTTCGTAAAAAACTCAAACTCGAAGCTTTCCAAGTGTTTATATATTTCTAGCAAGAAAAATACGGGTCCGTCATTTTCAACTAGTGCTTATTTCGTGAATGGTAAACTTAGCTCATGTCTGATTTGACAGGTAATTAATTTTATCCTTCCGCTAAACGAATATGGTTGTGTATACGCTTGAACAACGCTGGGAAATATTGCGACATTACTTTGAAAATCATGGTTATGTTGCAGAATGTGTGCGAAAATTGCGTACGGATTTTGGAAGAAGAGAAGCACCGTCAGCTCCGTATGTTCGTTATCTTGTGAAAAAAGTGAAAGAAACTGGCATCCTCATCGATAAACCAAAGCGTGAAAAGCCAAAAGCAGTGCGTACACCCGAGAATATTGCTGCTGTGGCAGAAAGTGTGCGTGAAGCGCCATCAACATTAATTCACCGTCGTTCTCAACAATTGAAC
Source organism: Dichetophora obliterata (assembly GCA_963920525.1). NCBI lineage: Eukaryota > Metazoa > Arthropoda > Insecta > Diptera > Sciomyzidae > Dichetophora > Dichetophora obliterata. Next base: position 36,470,844 of record OY986437.1, on the reverse strand, counting down.
ATTTCGGAAACATCATTGAGACGAATTTTGCATAAAGACCTTGGTATGACGCCATACAAAGACCAATTGGTTCAGGAGTTGAAGCCAACTGACCATCCAACGCGTTTTCGTTTCGTTAAGTGGGCTTGCGATCGACTTACAGAAGATGCCGATTTTGCCAAAAAAATCATCTTTTCAGATTAAGCTCATTTTGATCTTGGCGGGTATGTAAACAAGCAAAATTGTCGCATTTGGGGCACAGAAAACCCGCACGCATACAATGAAAAGCCGCTGCACCCAAAACGAGTCACTGTTTGGTGCGGATTTTGGTCCAGAGGCATAATTGGACCATTTTTCTTCGAAAATGAGCAAGGAGTGGCCGTTACAGTCAATGGCGATCGTTATCGGGCCATGTTGAACGAATTTTTGTTCACAAAAATTGAAGAGGAGGATATTGGCAACATTTGGTTTCAATGGGACGGCGCTACGTGCCACACAGCCGAAGCTACACTCGATGTTTTGCGCCCTGTTTTTGAAGATCGCATTATCAGCCGCAGAGCTGATGTCGTTTGGCCGCCTCGGAGCTGCGATTTGACACCGTTGGACTATTATTTGTGGGGTGCCCTCAAATATAAGTGTTACGCCGACAAGCCAGAGACAATTGACGCTTTAAAAGACAATATTCGTGAAGCCATTGGTGAAATACAGGTGCACACAATCGATAATGCGCTTAAAAATTGGACCAATCGTGTAGGCTACTGCATGGCCAGCCGAGGCAGCCATTTGAATGAAATTATTTTTTATTATTAACCGGAAGGATTGTACTTTCAAATAAAAAAAGGAATTTGGGAAAATATTATGTATTTTATAGTTTTCAAAAAAAAAAAAAGTTATTTAGCGGACCCTTTACATTACGACCAAGTAATTCATAACATTATCACAAAATTTTTGTACCCGTATTAGATACATATTAAAAAAATTTACGCAATATTTCATTAAAATTTTTAAAATTTGCGTTTTTACGATTTTTTTAATGCAACAGAAACAAAAATGAAACTTTTTGGTAAAGTAAAATATCACAACTCTGGTAGTTTTCATCTAATTTGCATAGTTAGTAGCTTACTTTGAAGATAGTTTGATAGCAACACATATCGAGAGCTCATATGACCTATCTGCAAAAAAAAACCTTTTTCAGGAGAGCAAAAAAACCGTTTAAATCTTTCCATGTACAATTCACCAACCAAAGTACCATAATATTGTATTAAGAGAATGACAAGCTTCCATAAGCAAAAAAAAAGTTAGTGATATCTCGTACTTTTCGTTTAAGTGTAGGTAGGTTGTTTTGTATTTCAAATGTATTTTTTTTTTTCTTAAATGAAATCAGCCGATAAGTCCTTTTATTCAATAGGAAAAGTAAGTCTTAGTGAATTTATTGACAATTTTTTTCAGATTTGAAGAAAATTTTGTTGACAACAATATTTTCAAGAACAAGAGTAAAATATCAAAATAGCAGTAAAGAAGGATATTGGTCTATTAATTTAATTGCTGACATTTTTTTCAATATTATCATAAAAATATTGATATTCTGTTAGTAACAGACTTCATTTTTTGGAAATGGTTGCACTTTTTTGCTTGATATGCAGCGGAGAAGTGCGGAAATTTGAGTCCTGATTTCTCTTCCTTCGGCGGATAAGGCCCATTGCAGAAGTATCGTCCGAACCCGAGTAAAAATATGAGCGGGCGAACAGTGGTCGATCAGCGGACGATCATGGGCCGCACGGCCGAACAGGGGTAGAAGATGGCCTAAAAATTAAGTTCTACTGCCGCTGAATGGACGCTGAACGCACGTTGTATGCCACCAAATTTTTCAAAGCTCTTAGTCAACAGCAAACGTACGTGCAGCAACAAAAGTAAGCCTTACTTGGTAATGCTGATGTTGATAGTATCGGCACTGTGTGAAGCAAAATAACTTTTTTTTGTGTTTGAAGTTTGTTAAAATAAGCTGCTAATTTTCACTGTGGAATAATCACTGCTTGGCTGATGTAAGACCGCTAGACGGCTGTTTTACAGTAAAGATTAATAAAAAACTCTGTACGGCCACTGTTTGTCAAAAAAGTCCTGCAAACGAGCTTTGTACGACGCTCGCATGGCTGAGAAAAATATTTAAAATTAAGCCTTGTACGTCCACTGTTTGGCCTTCGCTAAAAAAGTTATAATTTTTACTCGGGAATTTGCATTAAAATTTATTAATATTCTAAGAGAATTTCATTCGATTATAAAACAACCTGTTATTTATCCAATATTTTCCACCGCTGATGATGCATATTCACTTCTATGCTTTTCAATGTATTTCCTTCTCTATTTTACCCTGCTGTTGTAATCTAACGCAATATGTTACAATTTTCTTGAATAATTCCGAAAAATTATGTAGATAAGTCCTTTTGTATTCACAAACAAAAAACTGTATTGTAGATAATCAAAGGTTTAAGGGGCAAACTTTGCTAAACTCTCTTTTACTTTTTATTAAAATAAATCTCATAGGTGGCAGATGAGTCAACGATTTCTTTTCCATAAAAAACACATTTTTGTGGAAAATGTAGATAGGTCATATTGAATATAAGCTTTCGATAAACAAAAGCAATTTGGGCTTTTTGGAAAAAATTCTTTTTTTTCCCCATATCGCCAAGTACTGACATGGTCACAGGTTGCCATGGTCCCAGGTACTCAACATTTTATTTTCATTTGTTTTAATATCAGACGAAAAAATAAGGGGATTAGCGATAAAAAAGCGCTATGCAGAAGAAAAGTAGAGAGCAATATGGAGTTTATTAAAGCACTCGAAATACAAGGGAGTTAAAAGAAAAAAAAAACACTCAAAAAAAATCTGCTTTCCTTAAATTAACTGCATTATTCTGTATCACGAAGATGCTCACCAACGATGAGAAGACACAAGAAGCAATATTTTCTTCCATACAAAATTATATTAGTTCTCGTGTCTTTCTCATCGTTGTTGTGCTTGTTTGGGATACAGAATAATGCAGAAAGAAACAGTGGCTGCAATTCATAGGCATGGTTTTTCTATATTCTATAGAAGTCTCTGCTTAATGTAAAGAATTTTTACATGATAAACGACCTCACGCCTTGATTTCGTTGCAACGTTATCAAAACAGCTTCTTAGTTTTGAAGACAAGTTTTTACTTAAATATAATATAAGATGAAGAGATGAAGGTATGATAAAATTTAAATATCCAAAATTGTATAAAAGCAAAAATAATTTGAAGAAAACAGTATTGATATCAAGTCCGCTTGCAACATTCTACAGCATAATTTCTTAAATTAGGAGAAATATAAGTTACAATACTTGGATATTTCATAGAAATGCATGGAATCTTTTCTTTTTTTGTACACCACCAGTAATTTATTTTAATGATGCTTTTCTTATATTTCTATAAATAATGCTTTAAAATGACTTATAAGCGAACAATTCTTAATGAAGCAAACAGAGCGACAATTGTTTAGAAACTGCGATGGTCAAATGGATAAGCTTATGCTTTTACACTCACGCGGCCGAGGTTCAAGTCTCCGGATAGTCGTAATTTTTTAATAAATTTAATGTTAATAATGTTTGCAGTTTTCACCTGTTTAAAAATAATAATTCTCACAGGATGCTGTTTAAAGTTTTAAAAGAGGGTGTTTTTTTGCAAAAATTCCAAAGTTTTTGCAGGGATTCGAAAAAAAATTCTTTTTTTCAAAGAAAAAGTTTCTCTTATATAATGTTATAGCTAATGATTATTAAACGTTAGAAAATTTCTTATTGTCAGAGAAAATGTTTCTCTTAGTTATAGCCGATGATTAATAATTTAGAAAAACTTACTCAAATGAAATAAGATTTCAACACAACTGCGCTAAGTTTCTTTTATTTAATGAAATAACTCGTAAATTATTGAATAATTTTCCTAAACTATTTTACACTTCTGGTGTCAATTTAACGAAAAACATATACTTCATTTTTATAAAATCGGCCATGGCGCTAAATGAAGCCCGATTTTAAAACGATTGGATGCTATTTTTTAGATTTTTTGGAAATTTTTTCTGAGTGCATATAAAAGAATTTTCTAAAAAATTTAAAACTTTAATTTAATAAACACTCAGAAAAAACTTCCTCGGACTATGAAAAAAAGGCATCATATTTAGAAAAAAATGGTATGGACTTTGCTCCAGAAAATACTTTTCTCTAAATGTGTTCCCAAAAATTCCCTAAAAATGGTAAAAGGATTCAATGAAAAAGAAAAATATTTTCTCATCAATAAAGACACCTTCTCTTTAACAGAAAAATGGTGCAGAAGGGCCATAGTCACCTTCATACCAAAAGTAGGGAAAACAGACTACACGCTACCAAAGTCGTTTAGACCCATTAGCCTTACCTCATTAGTACTTAAAACAATGGAAAAGTTAAAAGACAACTATTAACTATTAACTATTAACTAGGGACTTAAAACAATGGAAAGGTTAATAGATAACTATATAAGAACTGAGATTCTGGAGAAGGCGACAATGCTCCCATGTAAACATGCGTATAGGGCGGGTAGGTCAACAGAATCTGCCCTATACCAGCTGGCTTGTAACATCCAGTCGGCTTTCAAAAACAAAGAAACCGTACTCTGTGCCTTTCTAGACATAGAGGGAGCCTTTGATAATATTTCTCACGAGGCTGTGAAAAAGTCTTTACACAAAAAAGGAGTAAATGATATGCTCAGCAGACGGATATGCCAAATGCTTAGCACTAGAACTGCAGAAACAAAAGCGGGCAACACAACTATAAGAATCAAAACAACAAAAGGCTGCCCACAAGGCGGAGTCCTTCTCCACTACTGTGGAGTCTTATTGTGGACGAATTATTAACGATGCTAACCGAGAATGGCATAAAATGTCAGGGTTACGCGGACGACATCGCCTTAATAACGAGAGGGAAGTTCGAGGATACACTCTGTAACCTGATACAGAGAGGACTGTCAGTAACAAAGGAATGGTGCAACACAGTGGGATTAATTATCAACCCAGCGAAAACTACTATAGTACCTTTTACTAACAAAAGAAGCCTGCCAAAACTCCAAACAATGAGAATGGATGGCACGGAAATTCCCTTCAAATGAGAAGTAAAGTACTTTGGACTAACACTAGATTCAAAGCTTCTCTGGAGAAGATATGCAGAGGTAGCTTTAAACAAAGCAACGCGTGCACTCATGGTATGTAAGAGCCTGGCGGGGAAAAGCTGGGGTTGTAACCCAACAATTCTCCGCTGGATGTATACCATGATGGTGAGACCCATTCTCACCTATGGTGCAATAGCATTGGCTGAGAGAACCAAGCTAACCACAATGAGGAATATGCTAACAAAGGTGCAGAGACTGGCCTGTGTATGCATCACAGGGGCCATGAGGACCTGCTATACAGTAGCACTAGAAGTAATTCTGGACCTAACACCCTTACACCTTGTCATAGAGGGAGTAGCCAAGCGAACTCTGTTATGCATTGCAAAAGAGGAGACAGGTTTAGGTAAAACTATCAGCAGTAGAGAGAAGGAGGATATTGCAAAGCACACTCCCTACATCGATCTACCAAGAGACGATATAGTAAAAAGGTACAACTTCGAAAAACACTTCGGAATTAAGCTTGGTACCAAGAAAGAGTGGGACAGCGAGATGATATCGCAAGTCAAGAAACCACACAGTATATCATGGTATACAGATGGGTCCAAGACATTGGAAGGTATAGGCGCAGGGATATACAGGCCAAGCACTTTGAACCTATGGGGACAACACGCAGTATCTTGTACATCTGTGTGCACAATTCAATCTGGACCGGAAATACAAAGGTCAGGATATAGTTGTGATGTCAGACAGCCAAGCAGCAATCAAAGCATTAGTCTCCTGTGAGATATCACCGAGAATAACATGGGAATGCCTAACAAAACTCAACGAACTAGGCAAGAATAACACTGTTACTATGCTTTGGGTACCAGAACACAAAGGAATACAGGGTAACGAAGAAGCCGATGGTGTAGCGCGACAGGGTGCAGCCACAAAATTTTAAGGACGAGAACCATTCTGCGGATTGGGCACACATTCTATAAAAGAAGAACTAAGAAGGGAGGAGAGGCATAAACGTTCAAACCTTTGGAAAAGCCTCCCAAAGCTAAGACAATCCAAATTGTTCCTCGGAGATTTTAACACTCGGAGAGCAAAATTGTGCATAAGCTTAGGCAAACCGAATCTAAGGATTCTAACGGGGTCCCTTACAGGTCACTGTAAACTCAAATACCACCTGATGAAATTAAGCATAGACACCGATAGTAACTGCCGTTTCTGTGAAGAAGGAGAAGAGACTCCAATACACCTACTTACAAACTGCGACGCCGTGGCTCGCAGACGTAAACTAGCACTGGAGAACTATGAGCTGAGTCTAGAGCAGGTTTCATCCCTTGAACATAAGAATATTCTCAAATTCATTAGAGAAATAGGGCTGGATGAAATTCTGTAATCCGCAAACCCAGCGGAGCTTTGAGAAGGAGGTAAAATAGATTTCATTTAGGTCGCAGTAAGCTTCTCCACCATACAACATTAACAGAAAAATATTTCTTTATAACAGGTTCAACCATTATCTTTAGTTATTTTCAATTTTTCCCTAAAACGGAGACATATTTATTTAATTTAAATAACATTTTCCTTTAAATTCTCACAAAAAAAGAACACTATTTTGTAACTATAAACCGATAAATAAAACTTATAAATAACTTATAAAACTTATAAATAACACTATAAACCGATAAGTTTATATTCAATAACGATTAAAAATGTCTTTTGATGAAACATGTGTTTTAACTCAGTTCTACGCAAAGTAAAAGTATTAATATATGGTATTGTGATTCGGTTGTAAAAATATTAGTTACAAATATGTTAACAGGTTATTACTGCTGTTACATTGTTTTTCGAGACCCTTTATAAATATTCCAGAAATTTCTTCTAAAAAACGATTTTATAAATGCATCAAAAAACCAGTTGTAATAATCAACAAAGCTAGCTTTGTTTAGCTTTGTTAAATAAACAAAATATTTTTGAATGAAACATCGTCATAATATGCAACACTTGCTTTTCACAACATCTTTCACTCACTCTCACGCTTTCTAGTTTTATTTGTAACTTATTCAATATAGGATAAATGCATCGTTTTTAAAGAAAAAGACTTGTTTAGAAAGGATTTATTTTTATTGCAATATAGAAAACTGTTCATTTTCTGTAAATTTTTCAAAAAAAAAAATGAGAATTTTTTAGTGCTGAGAAAAATTCTTACCATTATTGTAGACATGAAATATGTTAATTTCTCACAAGTGAAGAAATATTTCTACGAATACGTCAAAATTAATTCTAATTGAAGAAAATTTAATTTTAAAGAATGCTGCTGTTATCGATAAAAGATAAATTTTTTATCACAAAATGATTGGAGTTTTTTTTTTAATGTACTTAGTACTAAAATTTCGAAAGGAAAATATCTCTACAAAATCATGTATCCAAAATATGATATTATTTGATATATACATTTTCATAAAAATCGGCCCTGTACTTTTAGAGTTTACTGGTAAAAAAAAATGTGCACTTAAATTTTATATACAGATAAGCTCTTATCTCTAAATTATAGATCAAGTTGAAAATTAAGCTTAACTAAATGAAAACCTCTCCTAAGTGGCTTCATCAAAACAATAAGTTTTAAGTTTCACAAAAAATAATGTAAGGACTTAAAATTATGCACATAAGATTTTATTTTGAATGTACATTCTAAAATTGTAGTTATTGGAAATAATTTAAAATACCACTTTTATCTCTCACACGAAGTAGCTTTCCATAAAAACTTATTAATTTACTTTGAAATTTGACACAAATGCTTTTGTTCTTAATGTGCACTCTGGATATGAAATTTGGAAAAACTTAATAAAACATTTCGCCTACCTCCCATACAAAGTGATGTATCAAAATGGCAAAATCATTATAAATTTTACAAAAATTAATGAGTTGTTTTGATATTTTTCACATAAGCGTTAGTATTTAAAACAAAATCTGGGCTTAAAATGCGAAAAAATGGAGTGAAAACCGGCTGTGGAGGCATTTGAATTTTGTCTTAGTGGAAGGTAAACTTACTAGCTTTTCAAAAAAAAAAAAATTGTATAACAGTGAAAAATATTCCTTAAGAACTTTGCCCAATATATCATGCTTCCGTTTACCATTCCGTCATTTTGTCAGGTATTTTTTTTTTAATTTCGTAGAGATAAAAAAAACAAATTGTGTGGTTTTTAGAACTACGATTTTTTTTTAAGATCAAAGAAATAAGGCATGCTTAATATAACCAAGGTTTGGTCTTTGACCTGAAAGGATAGGGATAAATTTATTTAGAGAAATTGACTGGAACCATTCGTGAATTATTGATTAGTCGACACAAACGTGAAAGACAATTTGAATTGCTTTTAAATGAGGCTAGTGTTATGCCTTAACCTCGGCAAGTATTTCCAGCCCTTAGTTGTTGTTTGGAATGGGAACTGAGCTTTTCATATATTTTAAATAATTAAACACCAGTGACGAATATATTAAAGCATTGCTAAGTTGTTTAGCATTGCTAATTTAAGTCACTCAAAAAGTTGTGGATTTTGATAGTGATGTGTCACATCTATCGAATTAGATACAATTTTTCATTTGTGTAACAAAATAAAAGGCTTTAGTCGTTTTGCTAACAAATAATTTTACTTGTTGGTTTCGTAGAAAGCAACATGATTGCAAGAGTTTTCTTATAAATACATTTTAGTTTCAGATACGCAACATTTGTTTTCCTATACATATATGTACAAACATGTATGCCCACAACTCCCTACAAACCCACTAATATATATTTAAAATGCCAACAAGTGATGCCCAAGTTGGCTCATCATATATAAAAAATTATGATGCAACATGATGTTGTCGACATTGATTCACTTCTTCATTCATTCATTCATTCATTCATGTGGTTGTTATTGATGTTGCTCTTAAGAGATGTGGTGGTTGTTGTTGGTGTTGCAGAAACCAACAGTCAACAACACAAGCAGCAACAAAAAAAACAATAACAAAAAAACAACAACAACAACAATAACGATGATGATGTTAGGAAATAAATCAATCAAATACGACAAAATGTGTTGAAGAAGACAAAATGTGTTATGTGCAAGATACGGCAGCAACTTATTTGAAACTTGTTGTTGTTCATAAAATTAGCAACAGAACCAGCAGCAGCAGTAGCAACAAAAGCAACAACTACGTTAGCAATATCAGCCACAGCAACAGCAGCAATTCGAACTATAACTGCGGCTAGCTTAGATAATTTTTTAGGTTTATTTTTGCCACAACATATGGCGTAGGTTTTTCTAGCAAGTTTGTATTAGTGAGTACTTGTTTGTGTTGGTGTGTGTGTGTGTGTGTAGTTAACAGGAAAAATATGTCAACTTTTGTGTGAAGTAGGAATTATTTATTACTTGGCTTGATTGGTTGCGTGCATTGCTTCCATTTCTAAATTTATTATTACAACATGAATTCTTACTTTTTGTTACTTGATTTTGACGAGGGTTTCAAACTGTGGTTGCAACAGCTGAAAGATATATATTATTTTTTTTTTCGTTAATCATTTGCCGCCGTAACTATTCCCTTTTAGTTGCTGATGAATTTGTAGCGGTAGTATATAATGTTTCGCATTACTTCGTCAAAGAAATAAAATGAAAAAGATATGAGATGAATATACGTCTGTATATTTCATGAGAAAGATGTAAGCAAAAAGTTTTCCACTGATACGTTTCCTGTTATTTCCGTGCACTACGATGAAAAATGTGTGCAGCTGATTCAGGCCCGTAGCCAGGATTTTCTGTGAAGGTGGTTGTTGTTCTAAAAGTGATTGATATCCATATGATATTGAAGGTTATGAAGGATATGACATCTTATTTTGCAAAGTTGATTACATTTAAAATTATTTTTGATTGAAAGTGAATTTTTCTCTGAGCTCAATAATATTTATAAGTCTTTATATTTTAATATAATTAATAGTGCATTTCCACAGAAAAGTCTAATGTGACCAAAAAATTAGAACTTATTATTGGGGGTTGGAATTAGTTTTAAAGGTTTTCTAAGAGATGGCGTAACTATCAATAGATCGCATCGGGCACACCTGTGACTATATTCATTTCAAAGCACATTGTCTAAGCTTCATTTTTCAGTATGTGTCATTCCACTGAAGTGTAAACAACATATATTTTTTTTCTCTGTGAACATGTCGACTTTCGTTCCAACAAAACGCAATTTGCGGGAAGGTTTACTTTTGTGCTTCCATTTGAAGAAAAAAGCGGTTGAAGCACAACGCACGCTTACTGAGGCTTACGGGGACTATGCTCCATCGATTTCTACTTGTGAGTACTGGTTCCGTCGGTTTAAAAGTGGTGATTTTGATACGGAAGACAAAGAGCGTCCGGGCCAGCCGAAAAAGTTTGAAGATGAGGAATTGGAGGCTTTGCTCGATGAAGACCCGTGTCAAACCCTTCAAGAATTGTCAGAATCATTGGGAGTCGACTTATCAACGGTCGGCAAACGCTTGAAGGCCATGGGAATGATTCAAAAGCAAGGAAATTGGGTGCCGTACCAGTTGAAGCCGAGAGACGTTGAACGGCGATTTTGCATGTGCGAACAACTGCTTCAACGGCATAAAAGGAAGAGTTTTTTGCATCGTATTGTCACTAGCGATGAAAAGTGGATCCATTACGATAATCCTAAGCGAAAAAAATCGTGGGGACCACCCGGCCATGCATCAACATCGAGGGCCAAGCCGAATATTCATGGCGCCAAGCTTATGCTGTGTATTTGGTGGGATCAGAAGGGTGTCGTGTACTATGAGCTGCTAAAACCTAACGAAACCATCACTGGGGAACGCTACCAACAACAATTGATGCAATTGAGCCGAGCATTAAAGGTTAAACGGCCGGAATATGCCAAAAGACACGACAAAGTGGTTTTTCAACATGACAACGCACGGCCACATGTTGCAAGAACCGTCAAGGAAACGTTGGAGGCGCTGAATTGGGATGTGCTACTCCACCCGCCTTATAGCCCAGACATAGCCCCTTCCGACTACCACCTATTCAGATCGATGACGCATGGCTTGGCTGAGCAGCGCTTCACTTCTTACGAGGATACCAAAAAATGGGTCGATTCGTGGATTGCCTCAAAAGACGAATCGTTCTTCCGGCGCGGAATCCATATGCTGCCAGAAAGATGGGAAAATGTTGTAGCTAACGATGGACAATACTTTGAATAATATACATTGTACCGTTGTTTCTAAATAAATGCTCAAAAACCGAAAAAAAACCTTTAAAATTAATTCCAACCCCCAATAAAAACTTATTATTTGATGATATTATCTAAGAGTAACATTTTATTTTCATTAATTTAAGCGATTTCTACATAAATTCATTAACCATGATGATCGTCTGCACTGTTTCACAAATGTAGTTTTTCTATTTCGTAAATATTTAGTAAAGGTTTCGCTAACTTTTTTATATAAGTTAAAATGGAATACATTAGATAAAGATAATGCAAAAATGGTTGGAGCAAGGAAAGAACAAAAAATTAAAATATTCTTTTAATTACTAATATTTTAAATTACTTAACTACCTAATTATTCAATGGAAATTTAAGTAACTTAACGCTAATAACGAAACGCCAGGTCGAAAAGCCCAATACAAAATAAAACAGGCACGATTTTAAAATTTCAACATTTCGAAAATAGACCTATATTATTTCAAATCCTTCCAAAAACAGTTGAGTACAAAAGCTTTGCCCCATTCAGAGAGTTTTTCAAATTTTGTAATCCAAGTCATAACTCACTTCCGTTTTTTGTAATGTAACGCCAGCCCATATTTTTGCTTATATCTTTAAATCCTTTGGGTCGTATTAATATAATGCTACTTAATAACTACGCAAATATTAGAAAACCAATACATATAACCTATACTATATAAAATATAGTATAATTGTTCATTATTTTTGTAAATATTTCTTCGTACAAATCGTAGGTAACGCCAGTTTGAAAATGACCCTATACAGTATTTGTATTTTTAAATAAGTTTAACTATATACTAGAGTTAGCTTCCCCTTGGCTAGATGACTGAGTTGAGTATAAAAAACAGGAAAACACAACAAAAATAATCGAAATAACCATTGGCTTAGCTTTTATTTGTCTGTTCTTTTTATAGTATAATTTGTTTACACGGAGAAAACTGTTTGCTAAATTTGTATTGTGGTTAAAAGAGACTTAAAAATTATACTTGATTTCAGAAAAAACTAATCAAAATTTGCTATTCCAGTTTATAATAACTTAGCAAAATTTTGCTAAAATTTGATAGCAAATTTCTACTTAATTATTTAAATATTTGCCAAGGTTTTATAAATTAGAATAGCAAATTTTGATTAATTTTGGCTGAAGTCTAGCACATTACTAGCATTAAATAATTATAAATATTAAATTAAATTGAAAAACTACCACCGTCCGGAGATTTGAACCTCGGCCGCGTGAGTGTAAGTGCATGGGCTTATCCATTTGACCATCGCAGTAAGTCGCGGAAAGTCGCTTAATTTTCTTTATTAAGGATAAACGTGTGCTCATGTGTTTGAAAGAAATTTGCTTGAATTAAATAAAAATTTGCTAAATGCGTTTATAATAACTTAGCAAATATTTGCTTGAGTTTAGTAAAAATTTGCTATTTGAGCTAATAATAACAATAGCAAATACTTGATTGAGCTTTGCAAAAACGTGCTATTTGAGTTTATAATAACATAGCTAATATTTGCTTAAATAAAGTAGAAATTTGCTTCAGAAGTTTATAATAACTTAGCAAATTTTTGCTTGAATTTAATATAATTTTGCTTTTCCTTCAATACATTAGGAGTAATTTCAATTTGGCAATCTTTTTCTAAAATTACACCGTGATTTAGCTTTTAAGCAAAACATTTGCTTGATTCTAGCAAAGTAATTATCTGCGTGTAAATTCTTATCACTTCAAATTCCATTTATTTCTGGGCCATTTTCATATAAATTTAATAAAACATTTAATAAATTTTGATTTTTTACTGATTGAATATGAAATTGTTTGTGAAAATAACTGTCTCAAATTCTAATAAAAAACTATGTCCCAAATTGACAAAACCCAAAAGCTTGTGTCTAAAACTGAAATAGCATTAAAATATTGCTCCCCAATACTATCTTTTTTTTTTGATGTTATGCAATTAAAATTGTAATCAAATGAAACCAACACAAGTAACTATGTATAGAAAATATTGTACGTCAGAAATCAAATTTATGGCTCAACAAATGTATGTGTACAGTTTTACATCCGTAGATTTGCGTTTGTAGTGCACTTTGTTGTAATTGTTGCTGTTCGTTGTATTTGTCGGTATTTTTTTTTAATATCAGCTATCATTCTAATAGTGATGTAAACAAGGCACAAAAAGATTATATTTTTTTAGTTTTCAGTAAAAAAAAGTTAAAATGTCCACTGATCAAAGTGATACCCTAGGGTAAAGCTTTGAAGTGACATAGTTTTTATGTGTTAAATAAATAACTATGAAATAATTTTTATTGGAATGCAAAAATTTGTTTAAACGTGAAAAGCTTTTATGTTTGTGTAAGGATTAATATTAGGCTTGGTTCTAATTTTTATTAATATGGAAGAGTTTATTTATTATAAGTTTTTATGCAATTAAAAACGTAGCTATTTTTATTTTTCTCGACATATCTTTGAGTCTTTTTTAACATTTTAAAGGGAGTTCTTTTATAATTCGAATTAAATTTGGACTGATTTTTGATTGAATCTTTTAGCTTCGGTAGATTTTAAAATTCTTTAGGACATAACATTATAAGACGGAAATGTTCATCATTAAACACACGTTTCAAAAATTGTAAAACTATAACAATATATACTCCTTAAATAGCTTATGTAAAAAAAAATTAAAGTACACTACGTGACAAAAAGATAGCACATTGGAATTTTTTAAATTGTATTGAAAGCGATTAAAACTAAAAATTGATATTTGCTATAAAGTAATTAGATTTAAAAACAAAATGAAAATACATAGAAATTTAATTTAAAAATCGAACTTGTTGTTCAGAAAAAAAAAAAAATATTCAGTAGTGCGACAAAAAGATAGCACAACAATATTCAAAATGTAAAAATTAGTATTGAGTGGAGCCTCCATTTGTTTTTAAAACTTCAGTACCTCAATTTGGTAGTGATTAAAAAAGTTGTTTGATGTATTTTCTCGGTATCGCTTCCCAATTCGAAATTATGCTAGTTTTAAGTTCCTAAATGCATAAACTTCTCTTGCAAGGTAACACCAACAGTTTTCAATAATGTTCAGGTCAGGTGATCGTGCGGGTCACTCAATATTTCAATATTCTGTTCTCGAAAGAATTTTTTACTATTGTTGTTGTATGTACAGCAGCATTTTTTTGTTGAAATATTAATGAAGTTTTAGTTAATTGTGACCCACGATTAACTATTTCACTATCAATCAAATTAAGGTAGTCTTGGCGATTAATTCTTGTGGGAATAAACCTAATTTCAGTCTTTCCAGATCGGCCAATTCCAGCCCATACAACAACTTATCTACCCTCATGTTGACGACGGTTAAGGATACGCTCTTTCTTCCACAAATTGTGGTAATAAAAAGCCATACCATCCGGACCGTCGAGATTATATTTTTTTGTCATTGATTAATACACAGCGCCTTAATTTTCTCCACTTAAAGTGATCTTCAACAAACTTTAATCCTGCTGCTCGATGTTTCGCTGTAAGTGACGGTTTCCTTTGTAATTTTTGAGTTTAATTGTGGTTGGTTTTTTTTTAAAATCCTTTGTACATGTGTTTTCGCTCCAGATTTTTCAGCAATTTTTCTGGCAGTGAGGTTAGATTTTGATGTTACCCGCAAAATGGCGCACTCATCTCGGCGTGTCACCACTCTTGGACATCAACTGCTAAAGGCTTTATTATAATTTTGTAGGTTTTTTCATAAATTTTTACTCACTTTATGACTTTTGTTAATTTTTTTGCGATTTCACTGATTTTCAAGTTCTTAAATGAAAATTTAATTTGAAGTATTTTTACTTATTTAACGTAGCAACTTTACTTTAAGACCTAAACTTGTTTTTTATCGGATTATTAACAGTTACTGAACTCAATCCATCATAATGTGCTATCATTTTGTCGCAGCATTTTTTCATATTTTGTAAACTAACGGTATTTCTTTCAGAATGTTTAATCATTCACTCAATCACTTAAGATACTTAAAGAGCATAAAAAAATTACTTATTACACCTAGAGAAATAGAATTTGGGGTAGTGTTCAAGTGCTAACTTTTTGTCGCGGAGTGTATGCAGTAGTTGAATTTATTAGTTTACTTCAAAAATTAACAAAGTTGAAGTAAAATATATAAGTATTCACCTTAAAAAAAAATCAGCTCAAACCTAGTTGTCATCAATTTCTTTAAATTTCTCATTGAAACTATTTTCTTTCAATGTTTGAATCATTTTTGTTGCAAAATAAAATAAGAATATGTTGACAAAGCAATTTTTGATTGAAATAAGTAATGAGTTAATTATATCAAATGTAATCCCTTGGCAAAAAGTTTTTGATGTATTTCATGTGGTAGCCAAGTATCCTTTCTGTCATTGTATTGTAACGCAGAACTGTAAATGGAATCTGACGTAGGTCGTTTTCTTGTTTTGTCCCAGAGTATTTGACACATAGCTTTTCATTGTTTATGCAACAGTTTAGTTTCAGTGTCCTTAGCAGCACAGCGTGTCTTCTTAAAAGTTTGTAAAGCTATAATGTTCCATAAAGGAAAGTGGAAAAACCGGTAAATAATAATAAATAATATATCAATAAGAAGAACGAATATAAAAAAACATTTAATAGTCCAAAGAAATTTTGCGAAAATAATTTAATGTATACAATCCTGAATAACATTATTTCGGGTATGTTCATTCTAAACGACGCACTGTGGGGCGGCCTGTTTGGGAGGCTTTGCCAAAAGTCAAAAAGTAGGAATTTCGATAATTTTTTGATGCAGTTTTAATTTGAAGAATATGCCAATTTAGAATACAGAATTTTTTAATTTTGTCCAGCCGTTTGGATGGTATATAACCCGAAAGTGACACTATTTTGCGTATTTTTCAGCAAAAATTTTTGTGAATAAAAATTAGCGCAAATTCAATACCTGATATGTTTTAAGTTTTGTCAAAAAAGTCTAGCAAATATTATTTTTTTGAGAAGTTGGAAAAGAAGATATGCAAAAGTATGTTAATATCTTAAATTTCATAGATCTTTTTTTTATTGAATAAAATTTAAATTAACCTTTTTTTAATTTAAAATTTTTAAATATTTTTTTTAATTTGCTTAAGATGTTAATTCCAATTTTTGTAAAAAAGTTAAATATAAGAGTAATTATAATATAAGAGTATTAAGAACATTTAATTTGATGAAATACCATTTTGTGAATATGAAAAAGCTTGAGATTTTAAGAAAACGAAAAAAAAATTAATACACTGCAAAAAAAAATATGCAATTTGTTTAAATATAGGAAAAAAGTACTTTCTAATATTGGTGAAAAAATAAATTATCAATAATAATTCTCTTAAATTGTGATAGTTATTAATGTCTTTATATCTATTATTAATATAGTAAATAAATTTTCGTACTTGTTTTCAGAACAAAAAATAATATTTCTAAAGAGTGTTTTTTATAGAGTAATACAAGTTTAAATTATAATAAAACATAGTAATATATTTTTAATATCAATAAAACGTGCTTAGTTGAATATAAAATTTTATGACATTAATGTTTAAATATGACTTCGGCCATGTGGCTGCCACGGCTGGCGCGTACAAGGCGCAATCTGGAACACCAATCCTCACAAACTTTTCGCAGCATTTGTTTCTGGTTTATGGACGTAGACAAGTGACTTTACATAACCCCAAAGAAAATAATCCAATGGGTTAAATCACACGATCTTGGGGGCCAATTAATTGGGCCATTTCGTGAAATTATTTTTTCGTCAAAAGTTTCCTTGAGTAAATCAATTGTAGCGCCCGCTGTGTGGAATGTGGCTCCGTCCTGTTGGAACCACATATCAGCAAGGTTAATGCCAGGTACGAAAAAACTTCGAATCATGTTCCTATACCGTTCACCATTGACAGTAACATTCTGACCATCATCGTTTTTGAAGACATATGGGCCAATGACTCCGCCAGCCCATAAAGCGCACCAAACAGTAATTTTCTGTGGATGTAATGGTGTTTCGACAAAAGCTTGTGGATTCTCTTCACTCCAAAAACGACAATTCTGTTTATTTACGTACCCATTCAACCAAAAATGGGCTTCATAGGAAAATAAAATTATCCATGGAAATTCAAAATCAATATCAATCTGTGCTTCAGGCCATAAAGTGGAAGAACATAACCCTAGTTGCTGAGAACGGCGACGAATTGCTTGATTAAGATCAGATTCAATGCTTTCCTGTACAGCGGCTACAGATTCTTCAGTGCGCACTGTTCGATTTCTCACGGGAAGCACCTTATAAGTAACAGTAAATGTGGTCCAAAAACGATCTTTTGTTCTTTGAATAAGCAGCTCTGAAGGACGATTATGAACGCCATAAAATGGACGAAGTGCACGATAAGTTTGACGAACACAACCATTATTTTGATTTAAAGTTTCCACAATTTGCACGCGTTGCTCTGGTGTAAGTCGATCCATAATGAAATGTCAAAGCAAACTAAACAAAAAACAACTATCAGCTGTTAAATGGGTGGTCAAATACAGTAGTAAAGCCAAGTCAAAGTTGTTTAACTCTATAAAAAACACCCTTTACGAAGCAGCATTTTCAATATTTTATTGATGTTTAGGCAAGTGTTTACTTGTACCAAAGATGATTACACTGCGTTGCTTAGTTATTTTTGATTTATAAAAAAATTTAAATTATTGAAATTGTTTTTTCTTGGAATAAAAATCGTACGAAAAAAAATGTATACAAAAGTACTTACATAAATGCACGGAGCCAATTCATAAATGTTGCTCATTTCAATATAGAGTTATGCAACAAAATCGTTGAGGAAGCCTTACTACTAATACGGCAATTAAGTGAAGAGGCACTAGAAGCAAAAAACAATAATTTCAAGCACTTTATGGAAAAATTTAGCCAGAAAAGAGCTCATAACATTGGACTGTAATGATGTATAGATGTTAATTCTTATTAATAAAATAAACTGAAATTATCTCTACTTAAATTTAGCTATATCATGATGGAATTAGTACAATACTTATATTTTTGACCTCGGTAGAACAAGAGTGCCATGCCTACTTGTTCACTTGTTCAATCTTAGCCAAACTTACCCTGCTATTTTTAATAAAGAATCCAAAGCAATATATAAAATTTCGTCATTTTACTCTCGGTAGTTATTGAAATATGCCAATAATTAAATTGTAATTGCATGGGAGGTGCCACGCCTTCTTTTTTAATAATTGCCAAACTTACACTGCTATTTTCAATAAATAATCTGAAGCAAAATATGTAATTTTTTCGTTTTATTCTAAGTGTTATTAAAATATGCCAATTTATCTTTTAAATCTTTTAAATTTATTTTATAACAGATCCATTTTTCTTACAAGGGGATACAGTACCCGTATACTAATTTTGGTGAAGTTTCAACAAGAATTGGAGTTTTGGCTAAGCGTCCCATACAAGCCGCCCCATAATGCGACGATGGGAGTAGGTTTGCTGCTTATGACTCACAAAAGATGGGAGAAAAAAAAAGAAAAAATTGGATGAAAGCACCAAAAACACAACGAAAACGAAAGAGAACACATCAAAAATAACCGCTTGTAAAAATTTGTATAATATCCATACATTTACAATTAATAGCTAGTATTTTTTATATTTCTATATGCTAGTTCAGTCAGATAAGACAAGAAAAAAGTTTGAATCTGATTTACCTTTAAATATTACAAATATAAACACAATACGAATTGAATGCAACTTGACAACCGGATCAAATATTAACAACACATCGGTTCATACTATTCACGAATTTCCTCTCGATGCCTCACCAGGATATAAAATAAATGAAAAACCTCGAAATGTCATTTACTTACCCGTCAACTGTCAACAAATAAACA
The DNA here is from genome assembly GCA_963920525.1 of Dichetophora obliterata. Lineage (NCBI taxonomy): Eukaryota > Metazoa > Arthropoda > Insecta > Diptera > Sciomyzidae > Dichetophora > Dichetophora obliterata. The sequence continues at coordinate 36,451,577 of OY986437.1, read as the reverse complement.
GCATAATGATAAAAGTCTTAAATCAAGACGGTGACCTTATTAATTTTCGAGGAGTAAAAATTTCTATAAGACTTCACTTTAAGCCAGAGTAAAAATAATGATCATTTACGCTATAAACTCCTCAACATCCGCTAAATGATGTTTAATATAAGGCAACAGCGCCGCTTATTGTTGTTGATGTAACACTTCAAAATGAAGCAGTTAAAACAGGACCAATTGATGTACGAATTGAGTTTTACACCGAAGCAAACAAACCGATTCCAGACAAAACATCAGCTTACTGTTTGGTAATCCATGATCGTTTAATTGAATACACTCCTCTATCAAATGAAATCATAGGAAAAATTTAAATATAAAATCAATTTTTTCACAATTTATATATAACAAATCAATAAAAGAACAATAATGATTCATATATAAATCCACTCGTTTTGTTTTATATATAGTTGAGTATGGTCATGGTTACGATGACGCTTTCCCCTTCGAAATCACATTCACATACTCCTATGACTATTCAACCTACCCATCCCCAAATGTATGCTTTCATTCATTACTTCCATTCATCTTAGTCAAGACACAAACCATATACATTTTTAGCAAAGACACAAAACCAAAATATCACGGGTTCATTTTTTAAGCATTCTTGAGAAATTTGCCTGACTAACATCTTGTTTTTTAGTTGCACCTTCACTTCCGGTCTTAGTCAAGACACAAACCGTATACATTTTTAGCAAAGACACTATACCAAAATACCGCGGGTGCCTTTTTTAAGCATTCTTGAGAAATTTACTTGGCTGACATCTTGTTTTTTAGTTGCACCTTCACTTCCGGTCCAGAACCGGCATATACATACTACTGTTTTCAAAACAAAATTTGAAGCTCAAAAAACCAAATTTTTTAATGAAATTGTCAACAACTGAAAAGCAGTTGGCAATTTTTATCAAAATTTATTATTTTTGAGCTTCGAATTTTATTTTGAAATCAAAAAATTACACATAAAGATATTCAACCTATCCAGAATAGGCCTGTAAATTTGAAAAATTATTCTGAAAATATAAATATATCCATTTCCTTGTTCTTTTCGTTGAGTTCTCAAAAAACGTTGAGTTCTTTTTTGTTGTGTTTTTGGTTTAGACCATGATTCAATTATTATAGGTTGTCTATTCGTTTGACAACACCCGTAAATATGTAAACAAAAATATTCTCTCAAATATAAATGACTACCAGGGTTTTGTGGTTTTCTATGAAAAAAGTTATGTTTCAGTGTTTTGTTGTGTATTTATTTTTTAAAAGTAGTTATTCTATATTTTGCTGTTAGCAGGGGAAAAAATAGTGTGCATTGCGTTTATTATAATTATTGCTTTGATAATAATTATTGAAAATTGTTTTCAAATTTTGTTGCGAGACGTTTTTTTTTCAATTATAATATAAATCGCGACTATTAAGTAGTAACTATTAAAATAATAATGTCTTCAACGTGCGGTATTTGCAAAACAGTTTATTCTAGTGATAAAATTCGAAAATATAATGTGCCAGTGGATCCAATAAGCCGTCAGCGGTGAGAATACATTTGCACAACAAAATATTGAAATTAGATTTTTAAAAACTCACTTAAATTTTCTATCAAAACAAACAAGTAGTACAGAACGTAGTAGAAAAAGCAGCTTTAAAATGTATTCTTGGGTATTTGGTACTGCGAAAAAGTATAATATTCCTGCAACTGTTTACTTTAATGGCATAAAAAAATTACTCTTTTGCTCTCCTCTTCAATTTTATTGGTGTATATTTTCATGCTTGTGAGTAAACGTCAAATGAATGGACAACCTATAGTTATTGAATCATAGGTTAAACAGAATTCATTGTCCTCTCCTATCTCGTGCATGCCTACTCCCATCGCCGCTAACTGTGTAAGGTAGATATCATCAGTGTTTCATAGGCCATCTTATTAAGAATTGTAAACAGACTTGGAGGACTCGCAGCTACATTGTAATTAAAAAAAAATTGGTTCCGCCATGTGTCCATTTACCACTGGAGAGACATTCGAAAAAGAAATGAACGAAAAAAAAAAAATAAAGACACAAACTATTTTCAAAAAAATTTCTCGACTTAATAATGGATTTATTTCATTTTTCTCAACAATATCAGAAACAATAATTAATAAATACTCAAATGTTTCGTTTGTTCATTTATTCATTAACTTCTTCCAGACTTAGCCCTTACAGATAATGCATCAATCCCTCTTGAAACTATCTCTTGCCGTCCAAAAATCTATATGACTAGCTGCTATGTTACTATAAGATAAGCATTTAGAGACTGGCTCATTATTACCTTAGTTAGTTCTATGAAATCTTATAAAAAAAAAATTTCTTTCTCTAATAGCCCTCGATGCAGCATAGAACGGAAAAGGTTCAGGTAGTTCAGGCGAATCTATCTTGTTATCAACTATAACTTTTATAAAAATTACACTCCTTCTCTGAGATAAGCTTTGAATGCTAAGCAGTTGCCTTATACGTCATAAATTTGAGCCGTTATATTTGAAAGTGGAATAAGTCCACTTTAAAAAAAATATGAATTAATGCTTTTTTTATTGAGATATAAGGATCCCCTTTTACAGTTTTAATCACATATTTAAAGGATCCCGATTTCGTCATATATTAACCAAAATAACTTCGCTGTAAAATATTGTTGAAGAAATATTGTTTATGAAAGTAGAATAAGTTCAATCACAACTTAAATTTTTTCACGATAAACAATATTTTTTGTTGTTTTTTGCATTACTTAAAGTTAAAATATATTGATTTTGCACACTGCAACATATAACTGTCCATTTTGAGAGTCCAACATAGGATTGTCCATGCGCAAATACAAACCAACAACAACAAGATTAAAGACTGGCTTTGATCTTTATTGACAGTCATTGCGCAGCAGACTTGTATGTAACTTCTTATTGCAAAGCAAATCTGTGCCAGTTTATGCGTTTGAATTTTGAGAAAAAAATCCATAGAATTCGTTAAACAAAGTTACATGTCTTAATTTTGATTATAATTTTGCATTTTTAATATTATTTTTAGCGTTTAAAACTCTTTTAATAAATGTCCAATTATATATAAACAGAGATTCCAACTTTATTTTTCTGTGAGTTTATAGTTGAGCTTATTTTGTTTAAAGTGGATAAGCTGAATGGACTTATTCCAAATGTTCCATATTCCACTGTGAAAGTGGCATATGCCCATTTGTGGCTACTCGGTTATATTCTTTAATTATTTTATAAGTAACTACTGTGTGATAAAATTTGATACATACATAGTGAATGCTACATACATATCCTGAATCAGTTATTATTTGCCAAAATTTTTCAATTTTATCAAACGGAAATCTTTAAATATCTCAATATACAAAAAAGTTGACTTATTCCACTTTCAAATATAACGGCTCATTTATATATGATTTTGTTCGGGTTTAAACATAAGATTCATGGCAAAACTTCCATAGAAAACATGCTGTAGCTGCACACACGAATATGGTTATGTTGTCTTATAAATAAAAAGAAACTATTGATTTTTACACATACCAGATTTTTTTCATCCTGCTTACAGTTCTGCATTACAATTTCTCTACCGACAAACTTTTACAAGCGGGTGGTATTTTAAATTGGAAGAAATTTAATAAAATTGTTGATTTCTTTTCTGCCTTGTGAGGTCATCTGTCTGTATGGCCAACATATCTGTCTTTTGTTTCTGCTCATTGAAGCTTAGATAGCAAATTTCGAAATAAAATAAAAAAGTATTTAAATGAAAAAGTTTAAACAAACTCAATTTTCCCAAAATGTTCATTCCTAAATCCTTGGCCGCCATTAGTAAAGCATTCAATTAAGATAATAACGGTTCATATTGCCTTTCATACCTGGATATATATTTTTTTTTTTATATTTTATTTTTCTTCTTTGTTTGCTTCTCTTTTTTTACTATTATTTTCTTCTCATTATTTCAATCTATCTAAAGTTCTATAAATACCTATCTATAAAATGGCCCTACTATCGATAGGCATCTAAAATTTGTCTTGAAACTTTATTATATGTTATTTATTTTTTACTTTTTTTAGTAAAAGTCATTATATATATGTCATATTGTTGCCTTTATTTGTGGTTTTGTTATTGTTTTTGGTATTTATTTTTATTTGTCTTTTTATAGATTGTTTTTCTTTCTTGCATGATTTCTTTTGTCGTTTTCTGCTTATTAGATTCTTTAGAGTAGATGATTGAATTATATTGTTTGGCTTGCGAGGGTGTGTGTGTGTCTGTGTAAAAAAAGCATACCCAGTTTAACCTTTAGACCGCCTGTGTTTGTACCCTTATTTATTTATAACATTCTGATAACTCAGTATCATTTTTTACGTTTCACCTTGATTGAAACCTCGACGCCATGTAACAAGTTTCTTATTTTAGACTTTCCGGTGGTAAATGGTCTACAAATTTAACTTTTAATTAATTTTACATTTCAAATCAGGGGTTTTGGATGATGGTAAAGAATGCGATAATGTTGATAGTTTTTGCTACTTCTTTGTTGTTACATATTTTTTGCAGTTTTTTTTTTTAATTTTTAATACAGTTCCTTTTTGTATTCAAGTTAAACGTATATCACCAAAAGATTCACCGTACCCAATAAGAGCTATACAATAATTTTTATGGTAATCAGACAAGCGGTTCATGTATGAGTTTTTGAAGTATTTGTAGTACAGCGCTCTCTGGTGATCAAGATAAAGAAAACAAATGAAACTTATCGTACTCAAAACCTCAAATTTAACTGCAAATCGAATGGCTATTCTAGTAGTTTTACCCAGTTTTTTTAAAAAAAATATGTACTACAGCTTCCTGTAGTATTCGAGATAAATCAAAATTGATGGTACCAAAACACTTGATATACCCAACAATACTTATGTACACATTTTAGTGCTCAACGAACAACGAATGCACAACGAAATAAAAGACTTATCGTACACGAAAAAGTCCTATGTACAAATTTTCATGCTAATCGGATGAGCAGCTTTTAACTTTTTTGAGAAATTTGTACTACAGCGCCCTCTGGTGTTCAAAAAAAGGTAAAACACATAGCACCAAAATGATTACGGTACTTCAAAACTCCCATACACAAATTTTAATTTTATTTCTATGAGCGGTTTAAGCAATTTAAAAGCTTTGTACTTTTTTCTAGAAATGTGACCTAGCTTAATGAATTTTTTTGTAGCAGCTTAAAAACTGCTTGAAAATTGTCTTATTTTTTGCTCATACGGTATCTGCAAAGTCAGCTCGGGCTCAGCTACTCAAATTAAGAAAGTGGCTGCTTGGTATCATAAGCCTTACCTTCAAAAATGGCTCAAGCCTACAAGCAAAAGTTGCAGAATTTAATAAATTTGCTCGAACCAAAAACTTGTAACCGTGCTTAACACCCAATTTGCTCAACAACATTTCCATTCCCTACTTATTATTATATATGTAAATTTTTTTCGGTAAAAAAATAACTTTAAGTTAAATTTATCAACCTTTTTTGGTTGAAAAATCAACCTTTTAGTTAAATTTTCCAATTTCTTGGGTTTAAAAGTTGTACTGAAAAACGCAGGAGGAAGCTTACTCAAATGACGAGAAAATATCTCTCCGTTCTGATAGGTGTTAGACATTGTCTTTTAGGTAGGCATCCCTTTAGAATGGAGGTGCATGCGAATAACTTCTGTAGGAGTTGCAGGGATGAGGAAGAGGTGGACACGTTATCACATTTCCTCTGTTCAGGGCCCGTTTTATCCTGCATAAAGCATATGCATTAAGGTCAGTATTAGATTAAGGCCTAAGCCTGAGCCTCACGGGCGACAAAATTTTAGGGGCGGCAAAATTTTTGAGGACTGAAAAATTTTGAGGAAAACAAAAAGCTAGGAACGGAATCAATTTGGTTGCAGCAGAACTGACAGGGCGGCAAAATATTTTCGTAGCTACTTTATACAGAAACTCAATATAATGCAATAAACTAGTTTGACGAGTGCTGTAAATTTCTGAACGGCCAAATGTTGAGCGACAAATATTTAAGAAAAACTAAACAGCAAAAACTTCACTTGCAGGCAATGAGCAAAATATTGCAGAAAACTCGTGCAATCGATTACTTTTTGAGTTACGGAAAGTATTACTTTAACATGAGCATGTCATAGGTGGTAATTTAAAAAAAATCAATGAATAACGTAATGCAATTAAAGAATTTTTGGTCTTTCTGACTTAATATAAAATATTATTGAATAAAAAATTATGGTAATGACTTGCAAAATTTTTAAAATGTTTTGATGAGTGTATTTAGAGGGCGGAATCATTTTGACGGCCGAAAAATTTAAAGGACAACAGAACAATGTCGTAGCTCATTTTAAAAGAGAGATTAAGTTTCGTGTTCGAAAATTTTTTATTCATTTAAAAAGTTTTCTTCTAATATTATTGCAAGAAGAGAAACCACATATAAGTTCGGCATTAAAACTAAATAATATTTTGCACTTACGTGATCTTTGCAATGTATATCCAAATGTATCAATATCATAGTCAATTTATTTAAGTATTCCAGTTACAACTTTCGAAGAGGACGGCATGGTTTTATGGAAATGCAAATTGGACTGTGTTATAGAATTTATAGAAATGGTGATAGAAATGTGAATGCATATCAGAAATAATTTATTGCATATGCGGTTTTTCATTCGCAATAAGTTGAGAAACATTAAATAATTAGATCACTCATGGTTTCATGAAACTTGCAGGATTTCAGTCATGTCTACAGAGGAAGCCTTTCAGAATTGGCGTTCCCACAAGAATACTGATAACAAATAAATTTACATCGAGTCAAAGCATTGCTGTAATGCAATTCAAACAATTTCTGCACGAATTCGAAAAAAGTTTTTTCTCTGCCCCAATGTGAGAAAAAAATTATTGGACATTTGTTAAAAGACTAAACAATTAGACATTGTCATCGATTCCAATTCTTTTAAAAGATGATCAAATCTTTACTGATGCAGCTGATAAAGCAAACCTATTGGCAGGATTGTTTGCACAAAATTCTACTCTCTCGGATAGCATTCAGCCTCTGCGCATTGATGAGGGTTAATCTTCTGCAATGCAAGAAATTTACTTTCAAACGAGGGCAGTTAAAAGTCACCTTACAAATCTCAACATAAACAAAGCTTCTGGGCCTGATGGAATAGCTCCAATTGTTCTTAAAATGTGTACTTCTTCAATGGCTCTGTCTTCGAGCAACCTCTTCAACATCTACTACAGAACAAGAGTATATCCATGCTGTTGCAAGGGAAGGTCCAAATGTCCAGCCAGTACCTAAACATGGCGATGCCACGAACATTATAAACTATCTGGAACACAACCAACTGCTCCGTGATGGTTTCCGTAGGGCCTACTGGTGATCTGTTGCGTTCAATTTTAAGAAGAGAGAACAAGATTGTTGCTTCGGATATTTTAAAGGCGTTTGACTGAGTGTGACATAAAGCGCTTGTGTCAAAACTCAGCAAATAGAAATATATACAGCTATCAGGCCAACATATTGATAAAATAATATATATATATATATAATATTAATAATGTGAATATATCTTAATTTAATTGCAATATAGTGCTTATACTTATCACTTAATAGTTTTTTTTATTCATTTATTAATATTTTTTAATTTTTTTTTTAATTTATTTTTTTTAATTTAATTTTGCTTACGTTTACTATTGTTTTAGTTTTAATATTATATCTTTAAAATGGAAACATCATATTGTCTCAGTGGAAGGTCTGGGACGTGAAGTCGTTTAAGTCTGCGTATTTCTTCGCTGTTATCTAATAGATTATTTGCCAACGGATTAGGGTGGTGTCCTAGTCGTTCAATGTATTTTTCACTTAATCTCTTGATCTCGTCTTTAACGAACTGAGTATTAGAGTCTTTGTGTAAAGCTTTGTTGGAAACATACATAAATCAAGCGAAGCGTTTTCAATTGAAATCTCTACAGAATTTCTATATTTGACGTACTAGCAGTTCCCCATAGTTGGACGCCGTATGCCCATACAGGCTTTAACACGGATTTGTATAGAAGAAGCTTGTTTTCAGTACTCAGTTTTTATTTTCTACCAAGAAGCCAATACATTTTCTTAACTTGTATATCTAAATGTGTACGCTTGGCTTTAATATGATTTTTCCAGGTTAGTCTTTTATCAAGATGAAGGCCTAGATACTTCACACGGGTGCCCCGTCGGAATAACATCTTGATTTAAAGTGAGTCTTGGACATTCCTGTTTTCTTAGTGTGAAAGTTTCATGTGCATAGCCAGTCTTCCAGCCGATTTAATTGTTGCTGCACCAAATTTGATGCTATGTCAGGCGACTCCGAAGAAGCCAGTATAGCTGTGTCATCCGCATATGTTGCAATATGCACCTCGTTGTTTGTAGGCATATCTGCTGTATAAAGTGTGAAGAGTATACACTGCCGAGTACACTGCCTTGTGGTACTCCTGCTCGAGCCTCGTAAATCTGGGAACTCTCATCTTTCACTTTGACATAAAAATATCTCTGAGTTAAATACGACTTCAAGGTGTGGTAGTATGGAGTAGGAAGAAGACGTTTAATTTTGTGCAGTAGTCCTACATGCCAGACGCAATCAAAGGCTTGTTGAACATCTAGGAATACTGCTGAGCAATATTGTTTATTTTCCATTGAATTAATTATAGTATTTACAATACGATGGGACTGCTCTGGAGTTCCATGCTCTTGTCTGAAACCAAACTGGTGATTAGGGATGACATTATGCTCTTCTAGTATCGGCTGCATTCGTTTCAAAAATATTCCTTCAAATATTTTGGAGAAAACAGTGAGGAGAACAATTAGCCTATAGGACGACACAATGTTTTCTGGCTTACTTGATTTCTGAAGCATAATTACTTCTGCGCATTTCCATTGTGTGGGAAAGTAGTTTAACCGAAGAATTGCCTTAAAAATTAGTGTAAGAAATTGAATTCCTTTTTTTGGAATTTTCCATTCCATATGGTTTTGGTGGTAACTCTGCTAGATGGACCACGTATTTCCTCAATAACAAAACGATTCGTACAGTAGTTAACGGTATGTCACCCACAGAGCACGTCATCAACGTGGGAGCTCCACAGGGTTTCTACCTTGTTTATGGTTTTTATAAACAAATTTCTTTCGTGGCGGACGAACCCAACATAGCCCAATCCATTCGATTATGGACGACATTTGTCATTCATACTCATTCAAAAAACGCCCAAGTTCTATAAATTGTCGGCCTTTGTAGTCTAGTGAAGAGTGCGCTAGACTATCAACTCAGAGATCCCCGGTTCGAATCCGTGTTCGAGCATGGTTCTTTTCGCTTTCTTTGTTCTTTACTGCATTTAAGAATTATTGAAACAAAAAATCTACAGCCAAATTGTGGAAAATGTGAAATAAAAGGAAAGGAACAACTGAGGGCTGGAAATGTTTGCCAAGGTTAAGGCGTAACACTAGCCTCAGTTATAAGCAATTCAAATTGTCTTTCATGTTTGTTCTGCCTAATCGATAATCGATAATTCACGTATGATTCCAATGAATTCTTGCTCTCATAATCTATCCTTTTTCTTTCAGGTCAAAGACTAAACGTCGTTTGTATAAGGCACATGCCTTGGTTCTTTGATCTTTTAAAAAAAAAAAAAACTAATAAAAAACTACTGACGAGCAACTATGAAGAGGAGCGATTAAACGTATTCGTCTTATTAAATATTGAAGCAAATCTGGCACAAAAACTAAGTTATGAAGACGTAATAAATGATTTCGCACGAGCAAATAAAAAACCTCTCCATTTTATTTTTTTGAATAAATTACTATGTGTGTAAAAAATTAAAACTAAAATTTTTATAATTTTATTCTATTGTAAAAAAAATTTGATATGTTAGAGGCGGAGCTAATGTTGGGCCTAGGGCGGCAGAATGTCAAAATCTGCTACTGATTTAGGTAGCCTCTTTTTTATGATCTCAGGCATCTTAAGGAGATAGACGTTAAGCGTTTATTACTATTAATTATTTGTGCTGGATGGTTTCATGACAGTATTTTAGAGAGTAGGAGTACCACAACGGACCAATTATCTAGTTAATATGGGCCACCATACTAATCTAACCTCACCTTGCGTTGAAAAACTCAACACTTCAGTTAAATTTATTAACTTCTTCGTTTTCAATTTTGAACCTCTTGGCTAAAAAATTTCTAAAGTACTGTTTGCTTGAACTTTATGATTAAAATTTCCTAACTTTTTGTTTAAATATTGAACTTTAATAGTTGGAAAAACTCATAATTTATTCGTTTGTTTTAAATAGTCTGAATTCCAAACTTTAAAGAAATTTTGGAATTTCATGATTTCAATAATGAGCTCCTTAGATCAAGTAAGTTTAAAATAATGCAAAAACAACAACACTAAAAACAACAATAACTCTTTGTAGATTTAATCGCGCTGCAGACTAGACAGACTGTTTCGGAAGCAGCTATCCGTTCCATCTTCAGTAATCTTGAGTAATTCAGCTGTGATCAAACCCTTGTGTAAGTCTTATTTTATTTGACACTTGTTCAAACAGAAATTTTGTTTGTTCTAGTAGCCTCTTACTTTTCACCTTCTTCTTTGGAATTTAACGAATTTGTCAAAATGCACCAATTAATTGTGAGAGTTTTATTTTGCTTCCATTAGAAATCTTAAGTGTTGAACTGAAAACTGGCTATTGATACAACTAAGTATTCAGTTATTCATTACCTTGACCAAAATCGATCAATTTCATATTTTCTACTATTTTACTAACTACACATCGACTAAAGTTTCCTTTTTTGGTCGTGCTCCAGCATAGAATAGCTCCAAGTTACAGTCATATAAAAATTCAAAGAATAGCTCACAATTAATTACCATAAAAAAATTTCATAATTGAAAAATTTTATAATTTATTCGGTTTTTTTGTTGGTCTAAATTCTTAACTTTAAAGAAATTAGCATCAACAAAGTTGAAATTTCTTTACGGCGAATTTTTTGCGTTTCTAAATAAAGAAATAATATTTTAACTAAAAAGGTAAAAAAACTAACTTTAATCATCAACCACGTACAGTAAAATGAAATCTAAATAGAATATCTGAGATTGTGAACAAAAATTACATTATATAACGTGAAATTATATAACTTTTCTTGCTAAAGATAAAGAAAACCAGACGAAGTTTGCTTTGCAACAAGTAGTGCAAATGTGCACCAAGCGTCTGTAGGATTTGTGCTAATTTAAAAAGAATTTTTTAGAACAATTTTGACCTGCCATCTGCCACTAATTCACCACGCAAATAAGCATGCCCACAAATGTCAAATAAAAACCGCATTTAAGGCTTCACCTGCAAGTATTTTCAAAAGCATCAACATTAAATTTTATTGAATAGGATGTTAAACACAAAACGTAAATCAAACTAAACGGTATCGTCCAACCACCAAAACAACAGCAACAATCATGAGACGACGAATTTCTGGAATACCCACAGAAGGAAGACCAGCCTGAACGACAATCTTAACCAGCATGCAATAAAACAAAAACAATATTTTATTGTCTACATAGAGTCATAAAAGGTAGTCCCAGTGGGCGATGTTTAAGAGTATTGGTGCTGTAGCCAACCTTAAAGGTGTTCGCGGTAAGCACAGGGCAAGATAGATACAGCAGAAATACACACATACACACCACCACATACAATGGAGCAGGACATTTGCAAGGCAAGAGCAGGTACAGCATCAACGGATGTCATTGTATGACAACCAAATGATTCTAATGATTGTCATCTGAATGCGCAGCTAAACTCGACTCAGCAGCTTGGCTCCGAAGCTAGCGTAGCCACATCATTTCTCTTCCTTGTGAAAACAGCCATTTGACAGACACAAACTACTCCCACGACTGTGTTCAGCTGTATTTTATTTGCATTTTTGCTCGATTTTTTATTGTTTTTTTCTTTGGAAAAACTTGACAAGCTACCAATTTGAGTTTGAGCCATAAAAACCAGTATATTTTTTGGGGGAGAATCATTCGTTGAATATTTTCTTTAATGTGACACATTAAAGAACTGCTGCAGCCAGATGTGTGTGTGTGTGTGTGTGTGTGTACATTTGTATAACTGTGTATGCAAAGGTAGGTGTACCGACTGAGCTCTTTTGTGGCAAATGGTAGCGCAGGGATTGCTTCTGAGGATGCGGTTCTTAAGGTATTTTGGTGAATCGCTTTTTATGGCTTTTATCTGTTGATATTGCTTTTATTTATGTCAATTTGAATGTGCACGTGTGTATAAGTTCATGGTTTTCTACAAGTGTGTGTGTGTGTGTGTGTGTGTCCTTATGCAGACTGCCTGTTTTTATTATATAATTTTTTTATTTCTTCAGTTGACAAATGCGCCCCTTAAGATGCCGCCTCTGCACTGGCAAACATGTATGTATATGTGTGTTTTTGTGTGCGTGTGTGTGTCTGATGAGCTATCAAAAACCATTGATATCGCAAAACATTTCAAATAATTTAAAACTCATTTGCAAACTTTTTGATGTTTTCTCTGCTATTTTCTTGATGTTTTGTTTTCCTCTTTTCTTCCAATTTTTTTTCTCTGCAAATTGCTTTCATTTTTTATTACTTTTCGAAATATTACTGCTAAAGTGCCTAAAGGGAACAAACAATAAATATATACACACATAACCTATATATAAATATATATATATATATACGTATGTATATATAACGGTGCATGGCTTGTTGAGCAAGGCCAAAATGATCAAACGAAAATGGTTTTGTAACGGTTTGTAATGATTTTTTGTTTAAAGAGCTATTATTCGGTCTTTATGGAACTTAGAAGCCGGTTTATTCAGTGATAAAAAACATGGCGAGCACTATTAATATTGCTCAAAGAAAGCATTTTGAGGGTACACAACTTTTTTGTTTATTTTTTTAAGATATCTTGTACAAATTCATTCAGAAAAAAAGTAAAGAATTCGATGGAAAAATTAAGCATTTATTTTATCTCAGTTTACTAGGCACCACAAACATCTTTTAACGGAAGAAAAAAAATAAAGGTTTTTACGTTAACGTTAGCAAATATTTGTTTTTACAATCAAACAGATTTTTTTTATCTCTTTTTTGAACTTGTTTCCAACGCATTAAGCAAAATGTTCGAATTTTTTTTAAATAGCTTGATTATTTTTTAGAATTTTATAAATTGATTTTTTTATGCGAAGATATCTGGTATTGTTTGTTAAAGGTTTTTTCAGTGGAAAGTCGAAAATAACTTGAGATTGACTAGTAAACTTGCTATCTTCAATGAAGTTAGTCAAGAAAATACTAGACATTTTAAAAGTTTCATCTTACTAGTTAAGAAATTACTTGTTATTTTACTCTAGTAAAATTAGTTTAACTAACTAGTTGATTAATTTTCTGCATGCAGAAAAAAAGGATTTCTGCGATATAATAGGATCTGATTTTATTTGTATTCAAATTAAAAAAATAACTTTTAGTTGCGTACATATTCGGATTCCATTATAAATTACTGATTTTGGAGGATGAGCTTAGTTCCATCCTATTTTGGGTTCGTTCAGAATCCACAGCAACTACAAGACCAAAACTGTTCTGCTTACAATTGGAAAATGCAAATCAAGCATTGCTTCCACATTAGTTACTTAGGTTTTGTTATAACAATTAGCGAAGCCAAAATATGTAAGAAAATAAAAGAGTTTATGTTTTATTGGAATAGATCACAAAGAAACCAATTTTAGCTGTATTTTTATTAAAGAAAGTCTAATAAAATTTTCTTTGTCCATTTAATTAGGTTCAATCACACGCATTTTTATTTCTTATTTACACAAATAGATGTAATAGGTCACAATTAATTTAAAATCTTATTATTTTTGACTAAGCCATAATATTTCGTAAATATTTTCTCGAAAATTTTTCCATATTATATATATTTTAACACTTTTATGTGCAAATGGAAAATTATTGTGGAAGAGAAAAAATTTTTTTTTTGTTAATTCAGTTTTCAGTTATTATATGATTTTTGTTTAATAAAATATAAACATTTTTATAAATCTTATCAAAAAAACTTTTTTTATGCTTCTTAATTTTTGGTTTTTTGCACAATGTCTGAGAAAATATGGTAATATCTTATTTTAACTAAATATGATTAACTCAAAAACTCCTGCTCTTCTTTACTGTTCGATCACAGAAACAATAATCTTCAATTTGTTAATGTTATACAAAAATTATTTATTAGATGTCATTAATTTATAAGGTTTTAGTGTAACAGCTATGTACTTTGCTTTGTTGCTAATTTGCAACACGGCTTACTGCACCTATAGTCTTATTACAATTCGTTTAGTCACAATTCATTTATATACAATTTGTCTTTTGCGAAAGAGTTTTAGAAAAATTCTTAGAGACGAATTGTTTTAAAACAATTTTAAGACGACGATTTGTAAAAAGACACAATTTCCACAAATCAAAAAAAGTTTGTCATGTGTCCATCATATTTTATCCCCTCCAAGATGTTTTTTCAGATCCCCCGCTCAGTGGTTGTGGTATTTTACACTTCTTTAGTGTCTACTTATAATTAGTTCTGGGAGCTAGGGTTCGGTCCGTGCGGTCGCAGATGAATATTTTGAAATTTTATGTTTTATTTTTTTAAATGTTTTCATTCTTTTTTTAGACAATTTCCAATAGTATTCGATAAGAAAATTGAAAATAATATTTTCTTATATTATTAAACTCTTTAATTCAAAATTTTAACTTTTCATGCGGTGAATATTTTAAACAAGTACTTGGAGCTGTATTGGAAAGAATATTTTGCAAGAACAAAGTGTCAAAAAATAATTTTAATTAGTAATACAGTAATGAGCCAAGCTATTCACGAAAGTAATGAAATTCACCATTTTAGAAATTTCGTACAATGTTGTGTATATTTTTCAACCTTTTTCATTTTTTAACGATCATGTTATATATTGGGGGTTGGAATTAGTTTAAAGGTTTTCTAAGAGATGGCGTAACTATCAATAGATCGCATCGGGCACACCTGTGACTATATTCATTTCAAAGCACATTGTCTAAGCTTCATTTTTTAGTATGTGTCATTCCACTGAAGTGTAAACAACATATATTTTTTTTCTCTGTGAACATGTCCACTTTCGTTCCAATAAAACGCAATTTGCGGGAAGGTTTACTTTTGTGCTTCCATTTGAAGAAAAAAGCGGTTGAAGCACAACGCACGCTTACTGAGGCTTACGGGGACTATGCTCCATCGCTTTCTACTTGTGAGTACTGGTTCCGTCGGTTTAAAAGTGGTGATTTTGATACGGAAGACAAAGAGCGTCCGGGCCAGCCGAAAAAGTTTGAAGATGAGGAATTGGAGGCTTTGCTCGATGAAGACCCGTGTCAAACCCTTCAAGAATTGTCAGAATCATTGGGAGTCGACTTATCAACGGTCGGCAAACGCTTGAAGGCCATGGGAATGATTCAAAAGCAAGGAAATTGGGTGCCGTACCAGTTGAAGCCGAGAGACGTTGAACGGCGATTTTGCATGTGCGAACAACTGCTTCAACGGCATAAAAGGAAGAGTTTTTTGCATCGTATTGTCACTGGCGATAAAAAGTGGATCCATTACGATAATCCTAAGCGAAAAAAATCGTGGGGACCACCCGGCCATGCATCAACATCGAGGGCCAAGCCGAATATTCATGGCGCCAAGCTTATGCTGTGTATTTGGTGGGATCAGAAGGGTGTCGTGTACTATGAGCTGCTAAAACCTAACGAAACCATCACTGGGGAATGCTACCAACAACAATTGATGCAATTGAGCCGAGCATTAAAGGTTAAACGGCCGGAATATGCCAAAAGACACGACAAAGTGGTTTTTCAACATGACAACGCACGGCCACATGTTGCAAGAACCGTCAAGGAAACGTTGGAGGCGCTGAATTGGGATGTGCTACCCCACCCGCCTTATAGCCCAGACATAGCCCCTTCCGACTACCACCTATTCAGATCGATGACGCATGGTTTGGCTGAGCAGCGCTTCACTTCTTACGAGGATACCAAAAAATGGGTCGATTCGTGGATTGCCTCAAAAGACGAATCGTTCTTCCGGCGCGGAATCCATATGCTGCCAGAAAGATGGGAAAATGTTGTAGCTAACGATGGACAATACTTTGAATAATATTCATTGTACCGTTGTTTCTAAATAAATGCTCAAAAACCGAAAAAAACCTTTAAAATTAATTCCAACCCCCAATATGTACTATTTGATGGCAATTTTTTTGCACTTTAAATTCACATTAAAATACTTTAAATCAAATATGAAAACATTTCATCTCCAATTAGAATTGGAAAAACTTCAAAATAATGGTGATCCACTATAGTTATTATATTCTTTAGAAGTGCATCCACTTCGAAATTAGTTGAAAAATAACATATTTTATATTGAATTTGTCAGTAGTAAAAACGAAAAAGAAAATATATTGTATATTATAAAGTGGAGTAAAAACAAAACAAAATAGCAAATTGGTGTGCTCGACCTTTTTAAAAAATTCTAAAAAAATTATCAAAAATTTAGTTGGGTCTGTAGATACTGGAAATGGCATTTTTTATTTTTTTGCTAATTTATTTTGCAAGTTAAGGGGGTTCAAAAATGAAAAAATTATGAAAATAATGAAAAATATGAAAAATTCAATTTGAAGTTGGATGCATATTTTTGTGTGTATGCGTTCAGCATAATTTCGTTGCAATCGTTTTAATAACAGTTAAGCAAACAATTATGTTTTTTGCTCTATCTGTCTTTATAAGCGTAACAATTATTTACTCAAAAAAATTGACGAAGGTGGTCACTGAATGTCGCTCAAGTTTGTGTGAGCAAATAGTACTAGTAAGTGCAAATAAGTAAAGATTAATAAAAATGGAAAATATTCCATCTATTAATGAATTTGACCAAGTTCTTAACTTGGACACTGGTCAAATTAATAACGGTAAAACTTATGTGAGAAATAAATTTTTATAACTACATTTTTAAAATTATAATTCTCTTATATAAATGTAATATATTGAAATATCATATAATTTTTTTAAAAAATTTACGACATATATTCTAATATTTTAATAAAAGAACATTTCTATAAAAACTAATTTTGTTTTATTTATTTGATTTTGTTTCACGGACCCTGTAACCATTCAATATCAAAAACGTTAAGTATTTCATTTAAAGTACAAATCACTTTGATTCATTAATGCAAGGACGTGCAATCAAAGTAGAAAATACCTCACTTCAAAGTTATAACGCATTTAAAATAATTTCGAATTGAATATTTTCGTGTTTGGTGCCAAAGCATTCCGGAAAATACTTGAATTGTAGTGGTTACCTTTGATTTTACGTTGTTTTTTAGCTCAGTGTAATCCCGTATGCATACCTTCCCCAGTCCCGGATCGCAAGTGGGTTGGTCCGGAAGTGGAATCTTACAACTTCCAAGGTCAATGGACGGGGGGTGCGTTTCCTGGTCGGCACGGGTCAACGGCTGGAGAAAACAGCCAGGGTAGAATACAGGCTGGAGGTCATCCTGAGACATTGACGAAAGGGTCAGCTTTTTGTATATTTACAAGAAGGTGCCGGTAAGGCTCCTACCAGGCATTGATGTATACGCGACGTGGGAGTTTGTCGATAGGTTTCAGCTTGCCGTTGGTCCAAAACTACATCTTTGGGTGGATTTTATGAGAACAGGGTGCGTAGTAACATCTTGCATTTCTGCAAGGTGGGCGACATGTTGAGCCCACTGATAAACACCCTCTTGAGTGCCAGCACAGCGCTGTACGTCAAATGACGGTGCTCTATATCTAATGATGACGCAAATGGTTTCATCTATCTAATTTTCGATCTACGACAACGTACGAAGCTATTCAGAACTATGTCGTATCTAAGGCTAGTATTGCTGCATCGGAACTCGTATGCTATAGCTTAGCTAAAAGAGAGGTTCGAAATGCCAATCGTGTTTGTTTTAAATTAGGCATTCCTGCCATTCACGCACACACAGTCTTTAACTCGAATTTTTGGCCTGCTGGAGTTCGAGTAAACCATTTAACAACATTTCAAAAAACGTCAAGCGTCCGTCGGTACAGAACCAGCAATTTTAAATGCTTCTATACCGACGATCCCATGCAATTATGCACCACTGCGTCCACATAAAACAGAAGTATACTATCATAATGTTGGTGGACTTCGCACTAAATCAACAGAATTTTCTCTAAATGTGATTGACTGTTCTTATGATGTCATTGCCCTAACGGAGACCTGGTTGCATCAGAATAAAACTTTTTGATGACCAATTCGAAGTATTTAGACGCGACCACAGCTCAACAACTGGCTTAACTCGTGGAGGTGGTGTATTAATTGCCATCCGTGCACATTTTAGATGTCAAGAAATATCATTACAATACGTGTCAGGTGATGTGGAGCAAATATGCGTAAGTATTGATTGTCCGGTTGCCGGCGACGTGGTTGCTGCACAATCCTTTTTAAGTATCTATATTTTTTGTATCTTATATCCCACCATGCTCAAATAGTGAAATTTATACTAAGCATTTTATTAATATACTTAATGTAGTCGAACGACTTAAGGACAATGATTATCCATTAGTTCTCGGTGATTTCAACTTGGGCAATACTTTTTGGTCATACTCTAATGAAATTATGAGTATTATTCCAAGCTCTATGAGTAATATTGTTGAAATAGAATTTTTAGACTCCGTCTTCTCGTTGGGATTGTGTCAATTAAATTCGGTTAAAAATAGTTTAGATAAAATTTTGGACTTAGTTTTTTCCGATCGTGATCTTAATGCTAATTGTAACGAAGCTGAATTCCTTTTGTCAAATAGCTCTTTGCATCATAAGGCGCTTTTAATTCAGTTGGATACGGCAACCTTAAGAATACCTGCTCTAGAAGAGGATACTTTTGTATTTGCTTTTAATAAGGCAGACTATGTTGGCATGTCTAACTTCTTATCTAGTGTCGATTGGCGTACAGTTTTTGGGGAAAATCTTTTAGTTAATTATGAATTTTGCATTAATATTATTAACGAAGCATTTGTGACTTTTGTTCCTATAAGGAAAATTAAGAAGAACACCAAGCCGGAATGGTTTAGTAGAGATCTTTTCAAATTAAAAAACCGTATGAACAAACTATACAAAAAGAGTAAACTATCTTGTGGCTCGTAAACAGTATGAAACTCTGAAGATCTCCCTTTATAGAAGTAATGTCCGGGCGTTGGAATCGGATATTAAATGCAATCCTAGAGCTTTCTGGAAATTTTTTAATAAAAAGAGAAATATTAAGGGTTTTCCTAAAAATATGTATTTTAAAGATAAAACATCGATCAATATTGAGGATGCATGTAATACGTTTGCTGACTACTTCTAATCAAATTTTGTTTTAGATAATGTTCCTTTACATCAAGATCAATCGCTATATAATGGAGAGTGAATCACTGATTTGAGCAGTTTAGTTCTTTCGGTAGAAGATGTTTTTAACGAGTTGTTGTCACTCGATATTAATAAGGGTGCTGGCCCCGATAATATCCCACCAATCGTCCTTAAAAAATGTGCTGCTGCACTTGTTCAGCCTCTTTCACTAATTTTTAATTTGTCCCTTGAGAAAGGTATATTTTTGGATATTTGGAAGGTTTCAATTATAGTCCCTATTCATAAATCTGGATCAAGACAAGACATTGGAAACTATAGACCAATATCTAAGTTACCATCAATTCCCAAATTGTTTGAAGCCTTGGTGAAAAAGCAGATCTATCAAGGCATTAAAAATTCGATATCTGAAAGCCAGCATGGTTTTGTCTCTGGAAAATCAACCTCTACAAACCTGGTTCTATTCACTCACTTAAAAAAAAATTAATTGGAGAATGGTTAACAAATAGACGTTATTTTCACAGATTTCGCTAAAGCATCTGATAGAGTTCAGCACTCTATTCTAATTAATAAGCTCAGTCTAATGGGTTTTTATTCTTCACTCTTGTCTTGGCTTAGTGAGTACCTTTTAGGTCGTAGCCAAAATGTATGCATCGCGAAGACGATCTCAAAAGCAATAATTAATCATTCAGGTGTGCCATAGGGTAGCCACCTTGGGCCGTTTTTATTTATTCTTTTCATCAATGATTTTCCTAATTTTATACAGTACTCAGAATGCCTTATGTATGCTGACGATGTTAAGATTTTTAAATCTGTAAGCTCCCTCAGTGATCAATGGAGTTTACAAAGTGACTTATACATGACTTATAAGTGACATGCACTCATGGCGTATGCTAAATAAACTGAATTTAAATTTGTCAAAATGCAACATAATGTCATTTTATATGATAAGATCTCCAATGTTTTTTGATTACTCAATTTTATGCAACGCCTTGATTAGAGTAGATTCTAAATCTGATCTAGGTGTACTCTGTGATAAAAAGATGTCATTTTCAGGTCATTATGACAACATAATCAGCAGGGCTAATGCTATGATGGGATTCGTTAGACGCTACACTAGAGAGTTTGCTGACCCGTATACCTTAAAGACTCTTTTCATTTCCATTATAAGATCAATACTTGAGTATGGGTGTGTAATATGGGACCCATTTTATGAGTCACATAGTACAAGATTGGAAAAAGTCCAAAAACGTTTTACTCATTTTGTTGTGAAAAAACTAAATTGGAATTTTATGCCAGAGTATAGCTCTTGATGTGCACTTATTGGGCTTAAATCATTGAGTTCTAGAAGAAAATATTTTCTTATAACTTTTGTTCGAGATCTTTTAATGAATAATATTAACTGTGCGCCAATCCTCGCCTGTCTCAATATTTATGCTCCGGAAAAACACTTAAGGCAAAGAGATTTTTTTACATTCCGCACCATAGAACTAACTATGGCCGGAGTGATCCGATTTTTAACATGTGCACTGTCTATAACAGTGTAAGTGCTCGTATAGATTTCACTCAAAAAAGAGAGGCATTTAAGCAAACTGTATTGAGTATTGTATAAATCCTTAATTTTATATTCTTATAATAATTCCATTATAATTATTGTTTTAGTGTAATTTAAGATGCAATAAATAGACTGTTAAACATTTTTGTCGATAGTTTATAAATAAATAAAAAAATAAATAAATAAATAAATAAATAATTCTTTTGAAACAGCGCTTTATGCTGCCCTGTCTAAAACTCTGGTTAGTATTAAGAAGATTGGGAATAAAATCTGAGCTCGGTCGTGTTACTTTTTTTTCGAAACTAACTCGCGTTTTTTTTATTTAAAGGTTTCCCCCAGTTCTTATAAAGTGTGAACTTTCCACATGACAACAACAAATTGATACAAAAAAATAAGTGAATAACGAAAAAAAAATTATTTCAAAAATACTTAAAAACTCTACTGAACTTAAGGAGTTTAGGTCAAACATACTGCCGATCAAACCCTTGATCGAGATGTTGGTCTTTTTTATAAATTGTGTTAAAATATTCTTATTGAGTAAAACATGTTCTTTGCTATAAAAATTTAAGAAATGGATAAAATAATCAAGACTAATATCAGTTACATGATTTCCCAACTTAACTAAAATCTGACCTAATTGTGGAGGAAAAAAAAAACTAGAACCCTCAAACAAAGCAACAGTTGGTCAGCTGTACAACAACATAAACAAGCATATTTAAAAAATAACACACACTAAAACAAAGCAACAACAAAAAAAAATGTCAAAGAAAACAAATAGAAGAACAGGAAAAAAAAAACACACAATAACATTAAGAATCACTTATTTATGATTTTATAAATGCAAAGCTATATAAACAGACAGCTGCAGACATAAACATTAATACAAACACACTCACGAGTACACACGCAGACACAAAAATGGTTAAACGAGGACATTGCCACAAGAGACGCAACGTGAAAAAATATGTATACCAATAATAATAAATAAATATGACCATAACATCAACAACAACAATAATAACAAGATGGCAAACATTAAGAGTGGACACAACAACAACAAAAACTACAGAAACATCCGCAACAAAGTAGCCAAAGATGTCGAGCACAGGTAAGCGAAGGAATACATAGAGCTTTAAAGGATGCCAGCCAACTGCCAGGATCCACCAAAGTGCGTATTGAATGTTGAGCATACAAGGCTCAAGGGAACGCTTGTATGCGGGCATATGTATGTGTATGTTGTGAATATGAGCTGATTTTCTTTTTATTTTCAACAATATCCTACAGAATTTGCCAAAGTTTGCTATATATTTGTGTGCGCTCGTATGTGTGTTGGTGTTACTGTGTTTATTTGCCAGAATCTCATTTCAGCCAAAAACGACAAACAATAACATTCAGCCTAAGGCTATGGCACTGAGAATGAGGGTTAATTTAATGCGTCTGTGATTTGATTAGGTTTTACAAATGGCGCACGTTAAAGGATATTTTTTTGTGGTTTTCATGTTATTTCGATATTTATTTTTTTTGCTACTGTGCGCAAGATAGGATGAGAGTCATTAAAACAAAAAATCCTAAGAGCCAGGCAACAATAAGTGGTGGTGGAGGGGGGGGGGAGGAGAAAGCTTGCTAACAACATTTATGGGAAGTTGGAGACAGGGAAACTTTGACCAGTTAAGCATAAAATATATGTAGATACTTTTTGTTTTCTTTTGTGAGTTGTTGGAATTTGTGTAAATATTTGGTTTGATTTTTTTTTTTTGGGTTACTTTTTCTCCTTTTTTTTTTTTGTGTATTTGTTAAGCTTCATAAAATTCCTTTGTGCGACTCACCTGTCGAGTATCTGGGACCATTACAGATGTCACTACCGATGCCGCCATATGTTAAATGATGACTCGAACCGCCGGTGCCAGAGACAACGGCTATTTCGTCCAGCTCATGGCCGGGCGAGGTGCCAGCCGAAACAAGGCGCGTCGACGAAGTCGCTGTATTGCTTTGTGAATGTTTGCGACCGCGTAGCGAAAGAACCAGCCGTTTGGCTGTGGACATTACACACGGCTAACTGTAAAATACAAAAAAAAAATGACAAAAATTTAGAAGTTACCAAGAAAGATAGAGGAATAGATTTTTAGTTAAGGTTATTTCAAATTACATACAAAATTTTGTTATTTTAAGAAACTTTGTTTAAATAAAAAAAAAATCTCTTATAATTTTTAAAAATATACAAAATTTTGAGTAAATTTTAGAGCTACTTTAAATAAATAAAATCTAATCGGAAGTTATTTATTTAATACTTTAAAAAAAAATCAAAACAAACAAATAATTGTTTAGTATTTAGTTATTATTTCAAAGTTATTAAATTTAAAAAAGTTTGTAAAATTTATTTATTCAAAATATAATTTGGGCCTTAAAGAAAAAAACTGTTCTTCTAATTGTTTTTTTTTTTATATAAATTATTATAGGTGCAGAATTGAGTTTTGTTTTTATTAAATTAAAAAACTAAAAGCTTAGCATTTGTACTATACGCATTGTAATACTATATCACCTTTATTCACTCATGTCTTCAGTTCATAGCTGTCAAGCGCCTGAGGTGATTCTTAGATGAGTCAAATGTATAAGATGGTCCTATTATGTTTTCAACCTCAAGATTTCTTTTAAGCACATATCTGTCTCTCATGGTTTATAACATGATTAAGTATTTTTCGGACAGCAATTTTAATTTTTTTTCTGGGTTCATTTTATATTTCTGAAAAGGTAATTTTACCCTACTTTGAAATCAATTACCTCACTACAAGGAATGGAACCACCAACAACCAAAATTTCCAAAAATTATTTTTAGAATAAAGTCTGTTTAACTACCTACCTTTTCAATGATAGTTCAGATTATAAATTCGGTTCAGAAATGTTTGAGATATGAATTATCGTAAAAATCTATTTTCGACGTTTTTGTCAATTTTGTGCAAACTGTAACTCCGCCAAAAATCACATCAAACTTTTTTCCTCCAAATAAAGTTTTTAATTTCAGTCAGTGATGCTTCATGCAAAATTTCACCTAAATCGGAGATGTCTTCCGTAATTTTTTCTTTTTATTTTTTAAAATGGAATTGCTGTTAAGCGTTTTTTCCTTTATCAAAGACTTTTCATACAAAACTACGTTGTATTGAGAAAACCTATAGTTTTTGAGATTTCGAAATAATTTTCATATCAAAATAACAAGAATTTTTCATAATTTACTATTTGTAAGAATTTTCAACATCAAAATATATATAAAAAAAATTCTTGTGTGGTCTCAGTGGTTGAATGTTTCCGAAAAGAGAGAAAAGAAAAAGCTTCACCAATTACACTGCTTTGTTTTTTTTTCCACTCGCAACTTTCAATAGAGCGAATGTGTGAATAGAATCACTGTTGCTAACTTGGTGCGTTTTCAACCAGATTTCGTTCATATTCAAAATTTTGGCCAAAGAAAAATTATGTTTGGTGCCTGGTGCATTTTTTGGTGCTACATTTTTAATTTCGGAGGCACCAAATATGCCTTAGTTTTTGCTTAAATATTTAATGGAAATCGATCTCAAGATGTGATTTAATATTAAAATGTGTGTTAATGTTAAAAAAATAAAATAACTAACAGTTCAGAATATAACTAAATTCTTAAATTTTATATGGAATTTTAATATTTTAAAAAACCTAAATGGTGCATTTTTTGAGGAAAAAGCTCATCTTTTTTGCCATTTTGGTGTATTTAAGAATTGAAAAGCTGGCAACACTGAGTAGAATGTGTGGCTTGGTTTCTTGTTGCTGTTTATTATTCTATTATATGGGGAAAAAGTGTTTTTAATTTATCTTAATGACAGAACATTTAAAAAAATTATATTGTGCTCTTGCTACACTCAGAAAAAATTACCTATCTTTTTGTGATAAAAAATTTCTCTATTTTCGATTATAGCAATTTTCTCCCTTTCAAATAAAATTTTCTTCAAATGGAATAAATTTTCACATATTCGAAGAAATATTTCTTCACTTGTAGGAAATAAAAATATTTCATGTCTCTAAAAATGATAAGTATTTTTCTCGCACTAAAAAATTCTCATTTTTAGAGAAAAATTTATAGAAAATGAAAAATTTTCTCTTTTGTAGATAAACAAATCACTATGCGAAATATTTTCTTCAATAAAAACAAATCCTTTCTCAAAAATAAAAGAGTCCTCTTCTCTAAAAATGATATCTTTTCTTATATTGAACAAAATTAAATTGGTACGAAAAAAAATAGAAAACGTGAAACCGATTGAATGATGTTGTGAAAGTAAGTGTTGCTTATTCTGCATATTATGACGTTTGTTCCTTCGAAAGGAATTTTTTATTTAACATAACTTCCCAAAGCTATGTTACTTATTATCACTGATTCCTTGGATGCATTTATAAAATCGTTTTTCAGAAGAAATTTCTGGAACATTTATAAGAGGTTTCGAAAAACAATGCCACAACAATAATTTTACCTCTACTTCTTAACAAACTTTTAACTATTTTAATATTTTAAATATTTGTACTTTGCGTAGAACTGAATTTAAACAAATGTTTCACAAAAAGACATTTTTAATCGTAATTAATCGTCAAGCAGATATACTTCTCTGTTTCAGAGATAAGTGTACACTATAAAGAAATGTGTTGCACCAATATTAAGAAAATATCTCTCTTTTGAAGAAAGTGTTCTTTTTTTGTGAGAAACTATTAGTGCAATTTAAAGAAAAGATTTATTTAAATTAAATAAATATTTCTCTGTTTTCGGGAAAAATTAACACAATAAAGAAAACGTTTGAGCCTGTTATAAAGAAATATTTTTCTGTTAAAGAGAAGGTGTCTTTATTGATGAGAAAATATTTCTGTTTTCATGGAAGCTTTTTTCCATTTTTAGTGAATTTTTGGGATCACATTTAGAGAAAAGCATTCTCTGGAGCAAAGTCAATACCATTTTTCTTTAAATATGATGCCTTTTTTCTCATATTTAGAGAAACTTTTTTCTGAGTGTACGAACCAGAGCTTTCAAATAATATAAGTTTCATTCAAACGAGTTGTCTAAAATAAGGTAAAAAGGGGGCTAAAGAAATGTGTTTGCGTATTAATATATAAATTTTAATTTTTGCCACTGAGTGAAGTTATATCAATTTTGGTCAAGATAATGGCTCTTATTTGTTTTTCGTATAAAAAATTTAATGTTTTAACTGTTCAATTTTTGTTGTAAAGTTTTTAAAAAATTTTACGTTGCTATCTTGCTTATAAAAATTTTAGGTTAAAAGCGATATTACTTCAAAATTTGACTTTTTTACATACTTTTACTTCTAACCCATATCATTTTATTGTTGTACACGGAAAAATATAATTCATAAACTTTTAATGAAAGCTGTTCATTAAATTTTTCTTGACCATTTTATGAATAAATTCATTATTTTTAATGGTTTTTTCGTTAACTTAACGAAAATTTTCATTAAAGTTTATGAACGAGTTCACAAATTTTAATCTAAGCAATTCATAAATATTTCTTCAGAACAACTCTGAAATATGAATTTATGAATAAGTTAATGAACAGTCTTCATTAAAATTTCCAAACAATCTCGTCGTCTAACGGAACATTGCTTTATTGTAGCAGTGGGTAATGACCAGAGCAGACCGAAACAGCACGAAAAAAAGTCATTTTCAGCACAGCAAATAAGCACTAAAAAATGACGAATTAGCACAATAATAAGCACTAAAAACTTTTTAATGAAAACAAATATTTTTAAACAAAACAAAAAGTTTATAGTCATATTCCTTTTTTAATATAAAAAACAGAGAATGTACACTCTAAAACATAAATTCAATTCAAGTCAGGTATATTTTAATGTAAACACTAAAAGAAAATATATCAAAAAATAAGTTCAGTATACTGCCGTCCTAAGAAAGAAAGTCCCAAACGCCACAATTCCAAAATTGGTATAAGGGCAGATTCGGAGAGTGAATGAGTTTCTGTTTTTGTGTTAAGTTAAGAATTTCCAGTTTCAATTGCAAATGACTGAAAAACGTTAAGTTAAATGGTCACATCTACCATTTCTAGTGTAAAAAGCAGTAAAAGCTGAATATCTCAAAACTACTAAAATGGAAATATGACTTTCTATCTTAGGACGACAGTATAGTCATTGGGGTACATATAAATATTAGTGTATATTATTAGGTGCTGCTTTAGCCGCTGCTTAAAAAAATAAATGAACGGTGCTTTTGATTTAGCAAGTGCGTAAATTTTGAAAATGATCGCTCAAAATCCGACGATGCTACCGGACAGTATTTAAGAAGAGCAAGTTCTTTCGGTGAAAAGAAATCAAGAAACTTATTTCCTGAATCAGTACCTTTATGAATAACTTTGTTTATATCTAAAATTATAGGATATCTTTTGTTACTCTAAAGTATATTTTTATTTTAGGAAAAACTCTTCGCGACCAAGGAGGCCAAAGTCTTGCGTGTTTTCTTTACAATGCCAATACTTTCATTAAACCCAAGTACTTGGGTTTCAAGTTTTCAATTGAACGAACGATGGTGGAAAACTGGCATTTAATGAATGCGAGCTCAGATTTTAAACTGTTGAATTGAAACAGTTCTTTGGCCACTCAGATTGCATCAGAATCTTCGTCACTGAATTTTTCCGTTACAGTTTAAAACTTCATCAAAATTATAGCAAAAATAAATGGCTGCTTTTAGCCACGTACCCCATCGCGTTTTCATAGGATTTGGTGGCAATTGAGTATTTGGGAAAGTAAGTTTGAATGCATTACGACATGATAATGCTTAAAATTACTAAACAAATTACAAGTAAGCAGTAAAAAAGCAATAGTCGGTCTAGCTCTTTCACTTCATGTGTAGGGAATAAAAATATAAAGTGGTTCTTAATTTTATTTAAACTGATTTAACATTTAATATATATCTATTGACAGTTGGGAACTGAATGCGTATAAGCTCGGCAATTCGATGC
Source organism: Dichetophora obliterata (assembly GCA_963920525.1). Classification (NCBI taxonomy): domain Eukaryota; kingdom Metazoa; phylum Arthropoda; class Insecta; order Diptera; family Sciomyzidae; genus Dichetophora; species Dichetophora obliterata. Next base: position 36,423,551 of record OY986437.1, on the reverse strand, counting down.
AGACCATGTGCAAAACATGTTAAATGAATCATCTTCGGATATAAAACTTGCAACGCACTGGCAGCGCTTAGCATATAGGCTGCTGCATCCGTAACAAGCACCAACACTTTTCCATATTCAATACCTAAATATATGCATTTGAAATAAACAAATTAACTTAAACACAAATGTACCATTTGGCCACGCAAGCTCAATGAGTCATTGAAAAAGGCACCTATATTGCTAGCGTTCACCCAAATTGCTGCTTCAACTGTTGCCACATTAAACAGATTCGATGTTTTACGTTCGAAAGAATTTTCGTCGCCATCTTATGTGGCGAAAACAAAATTGACTACCAGGCGCTGTTCCACATCCATCGTTTCGTCAATCGACGAGAAATCATCGCGACCATCTTCTTTTTGCACTTTGTACAAAGTGCGTAAATATCTATTCCGAAGTACTGTTTCACTTGGTACAGAACTATTTGTATAGCGCTCTAAAAACATTTTTACACTTGAGTGGGTCACCTTACAAGAAATTAATTGTAAAGCTAGAAGTATATTTTTTTGGTCTTTACTCACTTCTTTTAAAGAAATATTTGCTTCCAAAAATGCAGCACAAAGATCCATAGGAAACATAGAAATCGACTTTTCCTGATACTGGGAAAGTAGTATTTGCTTTGAGTACTTGCCTCACGTTCCGACGCCACGGTCTTATGTTTTTGGGAATTCAAGTGTTGCTCAACATTATTAAGCCTTTTTGTCGACACTTGCGTATTGCAAAACACACAAAACAAAACAGAGTCATTGCTGCTAAAAATGCCCGGATGCCCGGATTTATACGGGTGATAAATTCTTTATTTGGTTCTTTCACATTCGGCATACTTTTTCATTTTAGAGTAGTCTATTCAATTTCCAATTTGCAAAAATTTTGTATCTAAATGCTGCTGGCGACTGCTTTGTAGCAAAATTATTTTTTATAAGTTGTCAAATAAATAACGGCATCTAATACTTAAGCGATAATAAGGAGGTGTTCAAAATATTGTGCATTTGATGTTTGGATAAGTTTTATTTTGTACATTAAAAGGAGGCATAAGAGATGCCTGTTTGCAAGATACAATAAAAAATATATTGGACTGGTAAAGTAAAGCAAAAATGTTGAAAATAAGTACTTATAAGCAAAATAAGCCGAAATAAGCACAAACACCCTGAATAAGCAAAATGCTGGGAAAACAAGCAAGAAGCATTTAAACTCGCTCTGGTAATGACACAAATTGTTCTACTTCATTGTTATTTATTGTAATGGTTCCTTTAGGGAATCGTTGCACTGCATCAACAATACGTCGAGCTTGTTTCAGCGGTCAGCACGTACTGGCGGTTCGGCTAGAACTCGTCGGCTGGGGAGGGGTTTTTGGCTGAACAAAACTTGACAAACCACACAAGAAGAAATTTACGTGCTTAGAGAAAAAAACTTATAGCAAAAGACTGAAGAGAAAGGTAAACGAAGACAGACGGGCAGTGAACAAACAGCAAAAAAATTAGATAGTGAGAGAGAGAAATAGCTTTTCCCTTTTGTAATTTGTTTCGGTGACATCGGCTTAACTGAGATACAGGGGATCAGATGTTATGATCCTCCATGCCCTGTAACCAACCTTGTTAACAAAATAATTCCCAAAAAAAAAAAATTGTATTAAGTTAACCCAACAATAATTTTTGACTTGGTCAATAGGCACCTATTTTAAAAGAAATCAAAACATTTTATAATTTAACACGCACTAAGTTTATTTATTCAATTTTACATTATAGCGTAAGTGACTTTATAGAAGAAAAATTTGGTAAATTAACATTTGAAAATGTATGGCAACCCTGCCTTATTTGACCTAGTTTTACTTTTACAACTAATGAGAGAGCGAAAGAATCGGAGATCAATTAAAACTCACAACAAAAAACTTTTAAAGAAAAATACCATTGCGAGTAACATTAGTGGAATGTTATGATATTGGAATTCAATTGAGCATATTAAAAAAAAAGTATCTTTCTATTTTAACATAATAGCGGCATATTTTGTTTTAATATTCTTAGTTGTTTTTCGTTTTTTTTTTATTTTTTTTTTATAAGAACTTACATGATAACTGCAGCAGTGCGTCGTTGAGCTCAGCGGCGATCACTAGAGTTGTTGTTGTGGTAAAAAGGTAGTTTATGTTTTAGTAGTAGAATTGTTTAGTGATTTAATATATGCATGAGTAAGATATGCTGATCATGTTAGCATACATATTTTACTCCTTTATTTAAGGTTTAATTTTAATTTTAAGAAACAAAAATAATTTATTATAGATTTAGAAAATTAAATCAAATTAAAATTTTAGTTTTAAGTAATTCAAATCCATAATTTTGGTTGACGTTAAACATCTTTTATAGCACTATGAACGAGTTGGAAATTTACTGCCAAATTTATGATGAATTGTAGTTTTGATAAAAAAAAGAATAATTATTTAAATATTTAAAGTTTTCTTTTCTTTCTCCGCAATTTTAAGTCTTTTAAAAGTAAACTAAGCTTACAATTATTTTACGTATTATATTATAAGGTATTCATTCTTTTTAATTTATTTTAATTAAATAAGGTAAGCTTAAGATAGCAATTAAGTTTTAGTTTTAAGTTAAGTAAGTTTGAAGAAACTATATAGGAAATTTAGCAGTTTAGGTAGCTTCAGTATTGAAAGTATTATTGACAGTTTTATTGAAACTGCAATAATTCTTTTAGTTGTTGTAGTTGTACTAACTTAAGGTTATTTTATATGTTAAATTTGTTATTTAGTTTTAAGGCAAACTAGATTTTAAGCTTAGTTTCGTATTTTTGCAATTTTTAGCTTTAGATTAATTGATTATTATTTGTTCTTATTTTTTTTTTTTGTGTTTTCAATGAAAAGTAATGAAGCTTCGTGGGTCTTTGGTTAACCTTGGGTTTCTGGTCAACCTTGAGTTGACCTTCACACAAAGAAAAATGTACTTGCGCCCGATGAATATTGATTGTATGTTTATTCGAATTATGATCCTTGCTGAAAATCCTTGCGTTTTTCTTTGGACGCAGAGTTGGTTAAATATGATGTTTAAGGGAATGGTGCACAAAGCTTAAAGCTGGAGTAAGTGGGGCCTCTGTGATCGAGGTCACAGGCGCATCAACCATGTGTTGGATGACCGATCCTATTTCATAGGGAAAAAACTTTGCATTGAACTAAATGTCTTTAACTATTTTAAATGCGGTTGGACTCACCAAATCCTTCAAACGTTATCGAAAAATCGGTAAATTGTACTGTATTGCACTGTATTCCACTGTACCAATGTTATAAGCTAAGCAATCACTTGTTATAAGCCTTTATAAATTGCTTCACAATGCTTCTTGCAGCTTAACTTTTCTTTAAATGACTGATCTCAAGTTCGGTATACTATTTTAGGCAGAGAAATCATAAGCTGAGCTAGAACGGTACCGTGAGAGAAGTTAGTCTCGAACCGGTAAAACAGCTTTACAGTTAAAGATTGCCGAAAAATTGCCAGAAGTGGGCAAGAAAAATACTGCGTGCCATAATGTTTGCACAAACATGTTTGTCATGATGCAACTTAATATAAACATATTGCCAAGTATTTGCTAACCGTCACATTATGAAAAGTAATAAGTTAAAAGTGCTTAGAAGTAAATTAAAGATTAGAAAGAGTGTATTTACCAGTTTTTAAAATATTAAACGTAAAGAATAAAAAAAGTTTTATGCTTTGTGCAAAAAAGAATACAAAAATTTAGATATCTTTGTAGAACATATAAAAAAACTGCATTTTATTTCTAAAAAGGGCACGTTGCGTTGTCAATTTTGTGCCAGTTTTCAGTAAAAATGACACGTTGCGTTGTCAATTTTGTGCACAATTGTTTGGTGGTGTTAATAATTATAAAAGACATCTTAAATGAAAGAATTCTGATTTAGAGTCTTATAAAACAAAAACTATTGGCAAATGTTTGCTAGCGCTCCGAACTATGCAGCCGACGAGTGTGTTGCCAACGAGTGTATTACCAACGAAGCCGATCGCGTTGCTAGCGCAGACGAGTCAGTCAATTTTTGCTTGAAATACTTCTTAATTTTGCGAATCAATTTATTCCTTAAATACTTTAATTATTTTCATTTTATGTAATAAAACAACACTAATTATTTGCCATTTTTACTCAAAACTGTAATCATATTAGTAAAATAGTTAAAATGTATGAAATATATTCTTTTGAATATTAAAACAATACATTTTTAATTAAACTTATTAGGTAAAGTGTGTAAATACTCCACCGTTTCTTTCAACAATCTCATAAAAAAAATTTACTCAAATTTCCATTAAAATTTAATAAAATTTGAATGAACTTCTTCATTAATTTTATGATCTTTTCATTAATTTTAATGAAATTGTTCATTAAATTTTTTGAGCTTTTTCACTAGTTTAATAAAATTCTTCATTACATATTAACGAACATATTCATAAAGTTTAATGATTTTTTCTTGTATTTTAGTAATTTTATTCATTAAACTTTAATGAAATTTTTCATTAAATTATACGTTATCATTAATTTTGTTCATTAAATTTCAAGTTTATGAATACCGTTCATTAAATTTTAGCGAACGTGTACGTTGGTTCAAAAAGAACGAATATTTTCATTAAAACAACGCACAAAATCACTAATTTTATGCACCTTTTCCGTTCCGTGTAGCGACCCAAGGGGTCAGAAATTTTTGGATTGATGGATTTAATAGCAACATTTTTTGCTTCAATGTGTTTTTCGGCTCGACTCAGCAAAAAGCGTTCACTATGAACGCGGCTTAGCACATACAGTCTGACACACTGAAATGCTGCTTCCCAACTGAACCAAATTCTATATTCAGTTAGAACTATCTTCCACGAATATAACTTCAAAAACGTTCAAAAAATAGTCGTACGTTTTTCATTTCATCAAATCACGTTACAGTTTGACATTACAGGCGGTCTATACGAGTAATATTTTCTTTCATGAAATCTTTTGTGATACCAATATCGTACGTGGAGACCACTTATTGCACATCTCATGCATATTATCTCATAGCAATTACTGCGTAAAATGTGCTGTAATTTTTTTGGCAGTTTTCAGAGCATATTTCAGTTTTTTTACGATAAAAAAAGCTGATTGCCTTTACCATTTTTATTGAAATTTTCATAAATGCACGATTGCATGAGATCAAAGTTGACAGTTCTCATGTAAGGAAATATTGCTAGTGAGAAGACTTGTTACATACGGCCGATCGTTTCAAATCATATCGGTTTTGGATGGTCTGGCTAGACCACTGTACTACCACATACAGAAAATTTGACAAACATAAAAAAATTTCATTACGAAATGCACGCAAAAACCCTGAATTTGTTTCCATTCCGTTCACCACATCAACTTTAAGGAAGTCATGTGAACGTTTCACTCAAACATGCCAAAAAAAATTACGCAGCTTCAAAGTTGAAAATGGTCTTGCCAGACCACTGTCATCCACTGTCGACTTCAGATTACATTTTCTGTACTTTCATTACTGGGTTTAATTACACACGTGGTTGTGTCTAAAATTCCTCTCATTTCTCTCGCAATGTTGTATACTTTTCGTATTACTTTTTTAATTCGAAACATTTCCTATCACATGCATAAGTAATGAAAGGCAAATTTTTATCGACGTGCTATATTTTATTTCTTTCGCTTACAGCATTTCGAGCTTGTCTTTGGAATTGTTAGTTTTAGGCTCATATTTATGTTGATGTGTCTAAAATGTACGCATAACAAAACAACTCTTCATGTTTTGCTTTAAAAACGCAACGCAAAAAAAAATGCATTATAAAATATAACCAAAATCCCTCAACAATTTGCACCAATCTACCCCAAAGTCTGAGTTTTTATGTCATAAAAATTTTTTTAAAATTCCCCAAAGTACGCTGCGTTATCCGCAGCTTAAAAGTAGGCTCATAAATAAAAATAAAAAGCTAAAAACGAAAAAACCACTCGCTTCAAAAGGTGGCCTACTAATTTTTGCTTTTGCTATCAAAAGTTGGCCTAAGAGCAACATTAAAATTTGCAACTTTTTCACTCAAGGGGCTTTAGTCGAAATTTATTATGCAATAAAGCAATATGAGAGAATCTGAAAAATAGGAAAAAAATCCAACAACCAAAATCACAACAATGGAATTTGATGCATATAACAAAAAAACATGGTTCGAACAAAAACAACATGAAGTTCAGATACATAAATGGCTGCTGAAAAAAATTAAAATGTTACGCGGAACCATTAAAATGCACAACAAAAGAGCCCCAAAACCAAACAGAATTGAGGTAACAAAATAAAACATTTCAGGTTACAAGACAAACCGAAGGATGCGTATTATGCAGGATTAACCAGAATATTTTATACAAAATGGTTACCTCTGCAGACTTCAAAGGTAGAGCTGAATATTCTATAGCTCTTCTGTTGCTCGTATAACAGTGTCGTGTATTTATTAAGCTATTAATATTTTGTTAAGTGCGGCTAAGCATTAAATTTGTCAGCAGTAATTTTATGTCTATAGTAAAGATAATCTATGCTGTGCTTGTTGCTAACAAATAAATCATTAGGTTTGCTGACCTTTGGGGATGAAACGTGTTGCGAGGAATAGCAGCAGGGTTTTTTTTTTTTTTGGGTAGAAAACAGAAATCATTTATCTATGTTCTTGAAACGATACGACAAATAAGAATCTTTTGTGTTCTTATAATAATCAACAATATAATAGAAGTTGATTTTTATTGACTTAAAAATCACTCTTTATATTCCACTTAAAATCGTTTATTCTTTTAAAAGTCCTGCAGACTCGCCAAATAAAAGAATGCTTCTTTTATCAATGACTATTGTTATCGATGATTTATAAACGCTAGCTGCTAACTATCACATTTCTTTATTAAAATGAACGTTTCTTGATATTTGGATTATTACAAACAAAAAATATGTGAAAATTTATGCAGTTTTCAATTAGTTTCTCATTAATTTTGGTACAAAACTATACAGACGTTCAAGTTCTTTATAACGAAAATAAAAAAATAAACACTTCAATAAAATTATGCTTTTAATTTTTCTTCCAACTCTGCAAAGACTACCTTCTTAAATCAAACCCAAAGAAAAAACTGCGCATTAAGAGATGAGAAACTCATAAAAAACATATCGATTAGCTTTATTAACATAAAAAATTTCTTACGATTTATGATTTGAGAATACATTATTTTGTTTTTTTTTTTTTATACAAACATAAAAGTTTGGCAACTTCAATAATCGTTAAGGATTTTGCTTTATGTACGAGTATAAATGTTTGCTTAAGACATATTTTTGGAGTGCAATAATTGAAAATAAAAGCTCCATCCTTTTTACCACTGTAGCAAATGCGTAAATTTGCATCAGGCTTGCGGCTGGCTCATTATTTATGCTTATTTATACACTCGAGCAGCTATAAGAATCATAGCTAAGTATTATTTCAAAATATGTATACACAAAAACACAAACAAATACTCGTACATATGAAAACAATGGATAAGTTTTTTGAAGATATAAAAAATTTAGTACACCAGAGATTATATCACATACATAAAAAACGCGTATCTTTTTGCACTCTGCGTACACAACTGTGGAATATCAGTCTGTCCACACACGCACACATTCACACAGAAGTTAGAAAACCCAATAAACACCAAAACATAGTCAAATTACATTTAAGAATTTAAGACAAATACAAGATCTCGGCATCGCCATGGCAAACTCGTTTTTGCTAAATAAATTTTTTATATGAAAATCTTGAAAAAATTAAGCACGCGAATGATTGATATACAAACGAACATAAATAAAAATAGAAATAGAAAAAACTTGCACTCAAACTTTTATTTATATGTATGAAAAAACGTACTTTTCCATATAAATCGCTTATATCTACTCGTAGTACATATTCTTTCATATGCGTTCGAAACGAACACGAAATTTCGAATGATTTTCGTAGAAAGGAAAAAATAGGATTCTCCAATACACATTTCTTTCCTATAGAAAATAAAGCTTTTCTCATAGGCACCTGCTACACGTGCAATATATATTGAACGTGATCACGTATCGCAATATTTATTGAACGTATAGCATACAATATTTATGGATCGTGATCCAATATCCTAAAATATTTAAATATTTTTAAATCTGAATCTTGGATCGCTATCCAAATTAAAATTTTCAAAAAATTTATATAACAAAAGGCTTGTGTTTATGTGTCAACATATATTTTTATATGAAATATTTTTCGGTTCAAAATCCTTTCTTCTAATGATTTATTAATTTTTTTAACAACGATAATTGATGCAATGGGTAAAAAAGGGCGTGTGAGCCTTTCACGCCCTTTTTGCATGATAAGCAAATAATGATTATATTGTCATAAGCTTAAGTCCTGCAAAATTTCCCATCAATATGAAGAACTTAATTGTCGTTTTATGCAAAAACCCTTTTTGCACCCAACTGTTTTTCATATCATAAGGGCGTGTGACAAAACTTCGATATTTGAGCAATTTTAACAACTATTTGGCCAAGTATTAGTTGCTAAAGTGTGTGGACTAAGTCCACGTATGATGAGTAAGATATTTATCGGACCCAGAAATATATGAAATTTTTACAATAATATCCCAAAAAAAATTAACGAGTATTTAATAGGTAAGGAAATTGATAAAAAAATTTAGTTCTGATGGATTTTTGGGGTTGTTGATATAAAATCAGAGCCAGAAAATGGAGGACCCGGGTCAGAAACCTCTTACATTAAAAAGTCGACACTATTTTTATGAAGACATCGACTTTATCTGAATCATTTTATGTGTGCATGAGAAAGAAAACGGTAGCATATACTTGAATGATATTAGTCAAGACATAGACGGGTATTTTGTTCAAGGAACTTCCTACCTTGAAAAATGGATCTTATTTTCTTGTATGGATTTTATTGTTTTTAATAAATACATTTTGGAGTCACGCAGTAAAACTGAAAACTCAGACACTACATTCATTTAGAACAATTTTATCATCAAAAATATATATCAAATAAATAACTTGTTTTAGCAATTATAAAAAATGCAAATCATTGAATCAATAAAATTGAAAATCTTATTAATCAATTAAATAATAATGTGTTTGGATTATTTTATATTACTTTGCATCAGTATTAATAAAGGGCTCAAAGAAAGCTGCAAAATATTTTGCAAACAGCATTCATATCGATAGTAGCTCGAATATCACAATTGACTAGAACAAAAATTGTTCCTGTTTCAAAGATCTGCATGCATTTAAAATTTTATCAAAATCGGAGCGATAAAAAGGTTATTATGCAAAAAGGAGGTCCTTCATGCCTTTTTATAATATATTTTAGTTTGATGTATATCTTTTAAAATTAAATAAAAACATTTCATCACGCACTGAAGAAAACTTCAGCTTATATTTAAAAAAAGATTTCACCAAAATTTAACCATTAGTTTACGAGATATAAGCTTTCAAACACTTTAGACTCGATTTTCTCACTCACCCTTTTTGCACTCAATACATCAATTGCACTTAATTTCTTCAAAATTTTGATATGATAAGTTTCTCGAAATGAGGCCTCTACACAGTTTATTTAAAAAAAAGGGGGTTTTCACGTTTGAATTTCTTTGAAAGCTATTTGGTAAGCCGCCCTGGTAGAACGGAGAAATCCCGCAGCTTCAAAATAAGTCCAGAAAACTCTTTAGCAAGGCAAAGGCCACTAGATCCACAGATACGTGAACGAACTAAAAAATTAATACCATAAAGAATATAAGAATGAATTGAGAAAAGCACAAAGACAATTCTGGAGGATCTTTTGTGAAAAATTAACACAAACCTCAGAGGCATCAAGTCTTTGAAAAATTATAGCTATGGTTCCCTCCAATCCAAGTTTCATGACAAAGAGAGATGGTACTTTGACCATCAAAAGTGTGGAATTTCTGAATGTTTTAGTAGAAACCTAGTTTCCCGGATGCTCAGAGATATGTGACGACCCAATCCAGGAAGATCAGTGACCATTTGTAAAAATATCCCTAAAAATACTCACACAAACAAATCTTGAATGGGCAATCAGTAGCTTCAAACCACTTATGTTACCAGGACCAGAGAGTACAGGGTTGCCCATATTCGACGGACCCATCTGGCAACGCCATAACTTTTGACAGAGATGTCAGATCGCTTAATGACATACCGCGTTTGAAGCGTCAGTCCAAGCAGATTTTTACCATGGAACAATACACGCCACGCGAGCGCTCTGAAATAGTTGAAATTTACATTCAACAGAAGAAGTCAATTGTGAAAACTCAACGTGCTTTTAAAAGATTAAAAAATGTGAGAAGTGCACATTGAATGGGACCGTAAATAAGCAAAATTGCCGTATTTACGCCACTGAAAATCCTCAGGAGATTCAAGAAGTGCCTCTTCATGACGAAAAAGTCACAGTTTGGTGCGGCGTTAGTGCGAAAACGGTCATTGGGCCGTTTTTCTTCCAAAATGAAAATGGCCATGCTGTTACCATCAACCAGGAGCGTTATCGCGACATGATGACCAATTTTGTGATGCCAATTATTCGTCGAAAGCGTATGAGGCAGTTCTGGTTTCAACAAGACGGCGCTCCACCGCACACAAGTCGCATAACAATCGATTTTCTGAAGAATTTGTTTCCGGGCCGTTTGATGTCGAAAAGTGGTGATTTGGACTGGCCACTGCGTTCGCCCGATGTGACGCCGCCTGACTTCTTCTTGTGGGGATATTTGAAGTCAAAGGTTTACGTTAACAAGCCAAGGACCGTAGAAGAGCTCAAGGACAACATTCGTGAAGAAATAGCCGCTATTCCGGCCGAAATGTTGGCGAAAACGATGGAAAATGCTGCAAAAAGGGCACAATACGCCATCAACGCCAGAGGCGGCCATTTGAGAGATATCATATTCAAAAATTGATGTAAACAAATCTACTTGGAACAAATTAAATGATTAAGATTGCCAACCGCCAAATTTTTATTTTTTTCTTTGATTTTTTTAAAAAAAACATGGGTCCGTCGAATATGGGCAACCCTGTATAGCTCCTTTTGAAATTCAAAAGTAGTATGGCATCATCAAGGAGTGGCTTTTGTTGATTTACCAAAGCAGTCTTGGCCTAAATCACATTCCCAAACGTTGGCGTAATATTAAGGTTATCTTTATACCTATCTTATACCTATACAAGTCAAAAGCTCACACGTAAACCCAAAAGACCTTCGACTAGTTAGTCTCTCATCTTTTCTTCTAAAAATTTCTCGAGAGATTGATCGACATTAAATTGAGATTTAAAAAAAAAAAAAGCCATTGTCAATAGCACAACATGCTTACACCAAAGGCAAATCCGTGGAAACAGTTCTCCACTCCAAAGTCTCCATTATTGGAAAATCTCTCCATCAAAAGGAATATACAATAATAGCTTTTATTTATATAGAAGGGGTCTTTAATAACATCGAAGCAAGAGCTATCACTAATGCGCGGACAAAGTTTTGAGTGGATGCCGCACTGATAGCTCTGATAAATCGAATGCTATTTGGCAGGATTATAAGTGGAAAATTTCAAAAGGAACCCCTCAAGGGGAGAGGGGGGTTGTTTCACTTTTACTCTGGAACTTAGCAGTAAATGAACTGCTAGTAAGACTGGAACTTTGCAGTAAATGAACTGCTAGTAAGACTGGAACTTAGCAGTAAATGAACTGCTAGTAAAACTGGAACTAGAAGAGTGCAGGGATGGCATATCTTATGCCGATGACGTTGATATTTTTACCTCTGGAAAACACTTATTTACTGCTCGAGACATTAGGTCTGTTCGCGTACTAACTTCAATTAATTGTAATAGAATAGAGAGTGTCATTTTGCAAGTAATTTCTCTCTTTCGAGCTTCAAAATAAAGCTTTCAAGCAACTTCAAGCTACTTAAACCGAGTACGCGAACAGACGTTTTATACAAAACTGCCTAAGTACTCTAGTCAACTGGGCTATCAGCTGTGGGCTCAGCGTTAACCCAAATAAAACTGAATTAGTGGTTTTCACTAAACACTATTTACCCCTAATTAGTCTTCCTAAACTAAGAAACACAAGACTAAGCATCTCAGATAAAGCAAAATACCTGGACCTCATACTGGAAAGAAAACTAAACTGGAAGCCCAATCTGCTCGAGAGAGCCAAAAAAGCAAATATTGCTCATGCAATATTACTCATGCAAAAAGGCGTTGGTAGCAAATGGGGCTTACAACCAAGTATTACTCACTGGCAATATAGAGCAGTTGTAAGGCCAATCTTGCTATATGGTGCCTTTGTCTAGTGGCATGCACTCGAATAACAGACTCACCTAAACCTTCTCCATAAATTTCAAAGATCAGCGATGCCACTCCGATAGACGCATCTTATATATATTACGCAAGCGAAAATTTTGTCCTGCGTAAGGCTTTTTAAGTACAAGTCTAATCTTAATAAATTTACAATGGTTTGGTAGGTTGAGACCTATAGATGTGCAAACTGGACTTTTTATTTCTTAAAAATTTATATTTTTTAAGTTAAAGCGAGTTTGCATGTTGTTGTCATGTTGCTTCTTCTCTTCTTAATTATAATAAGCGCCACCTCTCGGCCAATAGCTATGAAACTGTTATACTGACGAATAGTCTCTTATAATTTCACATCTAAAAATATGAATTGATATATTCAATATTAAAGTGATATTGGCACGTTTTTATACATTTGAAAAAGATTTCTAAGCTGTTGGTCGGACAATTTTCTAATTAAATTTTACGCAAAAATTTTATGAAAAATACCACGTATTTTGGCAAAAAGGCCAAAACTAATTACATTTCAATTCAATATTTATCATTTCTATTCAATAGCTTAAAATAAAATGAAGGTATCTTTGATTTTGGCATTTTAACGCCACACGGGCTAACTAGTTAAACATAATGCTCCATCTTATACCCTTTGACATCCTAGCTAAACAGATAGCCGCTAAAACAGCCATCCGCCTAGATGCCACCTCCCAGTGGACATAAGGTACACTAGGACATTCTTGCATCAGAAAATTTATCCCTCCTATACCTAGGTTCATCGACTACATCACATAAAAACTATCCTTTTAAAGGAAGTTCGATATACCTATTCCCTCGCGAGAATAGTGGGAACTAGGAAACCTTTCACCTAACAATGCCATTAAGAACTTTACTGACGGATCAAAGCTAGATGGCAAAGTAGGTGGAGGAGTCTACTTTGAAGCATTAAGCATTAATATAGCCTTTAGGCTCCCTGACCACTGCAGTGTATTTCAAGCTGAATTCACTTCTATACATGAAGCGTTAACTTGGATTCAGGTAAATGTGATATCTTCCATGGAAATCTGCATACTATCTAATAGTTAAGCCGCTTTAAAAGCCCTAGGAACCGCTGAAATAACATCTGAAACCGGTTTCGACTGCCGCAAATCTCTAAATGAGATGGCAAAGCAGTTTAGAATCCTTCTATACTTGATTCCTGGACATTTTTCCATGGATTTTCTTGGTTACTGCAAAACAGATGAATTCACTCGTACAGGTACTATCAAAATGTTATCTACAGAGAAGGCCAGCCTTGGTATTCCCCTCACCACATGTAAGCTCCTTACACAAGAGTAATCCTGCATTAAAACCAACAACAGATGGTCAGCAGGTAGCACGTGTAATATAACGCAGCAAATCTGGCCCAATCTAGGCCTGATCGGCGGACACGCTCAGAGATTAAACATTCCCCACAACGACTTCTGCAAAAGCTGTAGAGATGAGGAGGAGGAAGAATCTACAGTACATTTCATCTGCACTTACCCAGCGCTGGCTCAAAAACGCTTCCTTCACTTAGGCAACTGGTTTTTCAATGGCCTTGAAGAACTCTCAGAATCTTCTGTATACTGAATCCTAGGTTTAGTGAATAGCTTAAATTGGTTTAAATAGAGATAGTAAAATCAACCTTTGGTATTACAATGGGCATCATTGGCCTAAGTGTGCTTCGTTTGAGGCACCACACTAACCTTACCTAACCTAATCTATTTGATCAAATATAAATAATCCGTTTGCAGTTCATAAAAAATGTTGACAGCTTTTTTTTCAAATATTCACCAAAGTCATGCTGTTTTTTTATGATTATTCAAATTTTCAAATTTTAGTCTTAACTTTATTTCACTAAAATCCTCATGCATCATTAACATTGCAATGTGCGAAACTATCGTATAAAAATTATAGCAAATTTTAAGCTTTTTCATTCGATGGCGATAGCGAATTAAAAAACGAATCGTAAGCGAGTCCAAAATGAGTCATTTGGTTTACTGGAACTTTCTTAAAGTACTGTAGATACAGTGAAGAACAAAGTTAAAGTTGGTAAGTGGGAAACATGAAGCAAGAAAACAGATTTTACAATTCGCGCCTAAGGATATGTTACGTGTTGTCTTTATTTCAATGTTTAAGGCTTTCCATGAAAATTTGTGCTAATAAAGATTTTATTCAAGAATTTCGTTGAGTATAAAAGAAGCAACAGCTTTTTAGACAGTTTGAGATTATAAAGTGGTAAAAACACACGGCATATTTTATCGATAGGCTATGCTTGGATTGATGGTAATTCAAGAAATAATGTATGCACGTGTGCGTGTGAGTGTAAGTGCTATTATCCTGTTCATGTGAGATTAAGTTTTTTTTTTAGCATTAAAATAGCAAGCAGTGTTAACAGCAATTTGTGGTGCGTTTTAATTTGATTTTCCCAAAAAAAAGCACACACGCGTTTTTATTTTACTTCATAAAATATGCCATTGAATTTACACATATGCAGCAGTAAACATATAACGTAGCTGTGTTTTTATTTACTCATATCTTTCATACTCCACAAAAAAGCAATAACATTTTAGTAAAGCAAGATACAATTTCAGTATTTTTGCCGTTTCATCGTTGCTATAAAGAGGGGGAATGAATAGAAGAAAAAATATATAGAGGACAAGAAAAATTTAAATTCACACTGAAAAATATAAGGACCTACCAGCCAAAAGGGTCATATGCAAAAATTGAAATATTTTTGTAAAACGCTTAAGGGTACAAAAATATGCTTCATTCTATTAGACATGAAAGCTAGTTGCGGTCATTTTAAATGACTAGCTATTTGAAAAACTGGCTTGCAACAGATTTTTTAAGTAAAATCTAGAAAATTAAATTTATTATAATACAGATGCTTATCTTGACAATTGCAGATACTTGAAGTTTGTTTAAGAAGTTAATTTTTACCCCTCACAATAGAAAATTTAAATCATTCGGTATTGTAACCAAAAGTTTGCTGGCTATCAAAGCAGCGCTTGTTAACAAGATTGAACAGTAATCAGCACAGAAATCAAATAATACACAGACTCTTTCAACTGAATCGTGCCCAGCCAATCAAAATTAGCACGAAAACACGTACCAGTATTCACCAAACAAGTTGAAATCACTGAACTACAACTAATAGAATGCTTTATTAAGGGACTCCAAATAATATCTGTTGTAATAAAATGTCTTTAGAAGAAATTCCTATTTTAATTTGTTCAAACATTTTGTTTGCACGTTTGCTTTCAAAACAATGTTTGCAGATGAGTTCATTACTATGTAGTTCATAATACAATTTACAAAAAAAATGAACAATTTAACAATTTGCATGGGTTTATACATTATTTTAAAAAACAAAAAAATTACAATTTTTGTATAAGTTTGATTATGAAAATACACTTTAAATAAAGAATATGAAACCACTTTTTGTAGCAACTTCTGATTTGTTTAGATGGCAGCAGGGGAAATCTTTTAAACACTCTTTGTCACTTTTTAACTCAATCTTCGTAAAAGAAAATGTCAAAATTCAAAAAGATTTAAATCTAGAGTTTTTGTTGGATTAATTTTTGCCATAAATTTATTAATATTTTTTTGAAAATGCCAATTAAACTAATAAAACTAATAAAACGAAGAAATATAATAACTAAATAATTAAAATTAAGAGTGATTTCTAGCAAAAGCCTAAGAAATATATTCCAACTTGAAATTTTACATTTTATGTTACAAAGTGCTGCACTAGTGTAAAAGTAACCTTTGCAAGCCGTCCTCTACCGCCGCTTAGACGAACTAATAGTGGCTTAAAAAATGTTATTTTTATTTTCTTCATTAATATGTATTATAATACACAACAGACGAACTATTAACTATTATGCACGAGAACAATTTTTTTTTTCAGAACAAATATCTGAACATTTGCGTTTGCTCCAATTTTGAAAACGAGTCATTCGCTTATGAACTGTTTTACAAAATATACAAAATCTTTAATTCTCAAACTATTTTCTGGTATTCATTTTGGTTCTGGAAGAGTTCTGATCCTGGCTCATGGGTCTTTTGCGCTTTCACTTAACTGTTTTCTATTCATATTCATATTTTTCTAATTCTCACATTCATATGCATATTCATTTACATATTTATATACAGGGTGTCCTAGACTTAGAGGATAATAATGCGGGGTGATTTCTCGAGATGAGACGAGCAAAAAATCGTATGATTGGGGATGGTCAAATGGCCCCCTAGGGAGGTAGGAGGGAAAAACAAAATGAATATGTGTCATTACGTTTTAATCCATAAGTAACATACCACCACACCAATTACCAAACCTAATAATTTATGAATCATAAAGTCACAACTAAAAAGTTATGAGCACCTAAAGTAAAAAATACGTTATTTTCTTTAAAAAATCAATTTTAAAGGCAATTTTCTCAAGAAGCAACCAAAGTTTTAACTTTTTTTTATGATGTTGCTCTTTTTCTTGGTGAATTCTCTATTAATTCACCTTACATTGTTTTATTCTCAGAGTAGCAATTTTTTCTTCTTTTTACTCTTTCCACTTTTTCCTCTCCTAAGGTTTTTAAATGCAAGCACTGCGAATTCGTTTACTTTGATTACAATAACTAGTAAAACAGGTTGATGAAATAAAGCGAATAGTGCACAATGATCCCACTATAAGTATGCGTAGGATTGCAAGCAGAGTTCCAGCATTGAAATCTCATGTTCACCGGTTGCTGCATCGTGAGCGTTTGCATCCTTATCATGATACGTTGGTCCAGGAGCTCCAGTAAGGAAAAAAGTGGTTTTATCCGAAACTCGTTTTTTACGATAAATGACTGCTCTGAGAATAAAACAATAAAAGGCGTATTAATAGAGAATTGACCAAAGAAAAGAACAACGTCATAAAAAATAATTAAAAATTGTTTCTCGAGAAAATTGCATTTAAATATTAATTTTTTAAGAAAAAAAAACTTATTTTTTTACTTTAGGTGCTCATAACTTATGTAGTTGTTACTTCATGGCAAAGTTATTAAGTTTGGTAATAGGTGTGGAGGTCTGTTACTTATGGATTAAAAGGTAATGACACCGATTATTTTTATTTTTCCCTCCTACCTCCCTAGGGGCATTTGCGAGAATTGACCACCCCCACCCTTACAATTTTTTGCTCGTCTCATCACTAGGAACCACCCCCCGCATTAGTGTCCTCTAATTCTGGGACACCCCGCATATATTCAAATTGATTTTGATAAAATCGAGCCCTAACCGCAGCACAGTTTGCGTTTTGATTAATCTAGCAGGACAAAATTATAAATTTTTGTGATATGATTCCTTGGTTTATTCCTAAAAAAAAATGTTGTGGAGTTGGGGTCTGTCTAAAACACCCTCTTGGTTATAGGGTGTTTCATTGAATCTACATATAAAAAAGAGACTGCAGTCCGTGTGTGCACTCATAACTCGAGAACGGATCGTTCGATTGTTACGATTTTGAGCTTGATAGATTCGAATTAGACGAAGAAAGGATGCAAAAGAAGCAAAATGGGGCTTGGCACTTCCCAAACGATCCAACTTTGCGATATCTAATAGCTTAAAAGTTATAAGTCGCACTGCCTAGCCATTTGGTATTCGTCCACAATTTACACGTACCGTTTCACTGATAACATTATATAGGCGTTCGATAAGGGGGCATGGCCAAATTTGCGAAATCGAATAGCTTGGTGGCAGCCGAACAGAAATATTTCTTCAATCGAAAAACATTCTGTCTGAGTTGGGAATCGCACCCGGGCTACCACAGTTCCTTGGCTTACACCCAAATTTAATTTAAGCTCAGAGATTTAACTTGAAATCGTGAGAGTTTCTACATTCATCCAAACCCAAAAAGGTTTTAAATTCAAACCCCAATTTTCGACCGTGTACGGGCTACGCAATATACTAAAAAAGCTTCGTCCGCAAATAAAATGGGTGTTGAACAAGGGTGCGTGGCAGCAACGTGCCAGGTTTCAGCCTATAGAGTAAAATTCGCACTTTGAATTTTTACTTCGAAACATTCAATTGTATTAGAACAACAGAACAGAACAGTTGTAACATTCTTCGTTGTTATTAACATTAATACCTTTTTGGAAGAACTTGCAGGCTTTTTTGGTTTTCAAAGAAAAAATATTAATTTTTTATCAAAAATACAAAAATTCTTCAGACACTTAGACCACTTCCTAAAATGCAAATAACAAATTCAATGTGTATGAAACATATGCGAATAAAATTGTTGGCAGTCCACCAAAGTGCTAGACCAATTTTTTTATTTTTTATTTATGCTATACTTGATTTATGAAGCTACTAATTTTATTGTAAATTAATCTTCATACCTTCACAAATGTTTTCCATAACAAAATAAGTTTAAATGCTAACAATTTTAATCAGCGCACTTAATGCAATATGCTTCTTTCCTGGATTTTCAAATAAATTTAAAAACCAAAAACGCACTGTTTTACAAAAGCCTTTTTAAGTATATTGGATTAAGCAATCGTTTATCACTTTTTACATAGCTTCTTGTGCATCCTTGCTTTATTTTCCAGAAAAAAAAATAAAATTTTGCAAGTGTTTTTTTACTTTTGCCCCCTAAGATTGATCAAATGCCACACTGTGCGCAGATAAACGTAAGCGCCACTTTTATCGAAATTCAGTTTTTAATGGCATCGTTTGCCATGACTAACACAACTTAGCCATCAACGCAAAAAATTTCACATCTTTGAGTGAAAACCGATATCTACCGCAAAACCCAAATTTACATATACAGCTTATGCAGACAGAACAAGAAAAATGCTTCTCCTGCAAAATTTTGTTTAGGCGGTTAGGGCTCAATATATTCATATTAACAACTAGGGCTTGGAATCTCAAGCATATGTAAGTTTTTACTGGCATCTTAAAATGGAAATAGTTAAGCTATCTTAACGAATCATGAAATTTCTTTTAAAATAGCATTCAATCGTTAGTGCATATATTTGCATATTTTACAATATATGTATGGTTTTAAATATTTTGCAAAAACTCCAG
Organism: Dichetophora obliterata; assembly: GCA_963920525.1. Lineage (NCBI taxonomy): Eukaryota > Metazoa > Arthropoda > Insecta > Diptera > Sciomyzidae > Dichetophora > Dichetophora obliterata. Next base: position 36,404,093 of record OY986437.1, on the reverse strand, counting down.
TTTTTCATATTTATTGCGCATTTTTCTGTATATTTTACAATAAATACGTGTGGTTTTTGCATATTTTTGATTTGCAAAAATTTAGATTTAGTTCGAAATATTTTGGGAAAAGATAATTTATAATTATTACTTATATGTTCACTACAAATATTTTTCGTTTTTGATAAACTAATTTTATATGTATTTTAAAATTCATTTGTTTTCTTTTTTTGTTAAACCCTATGCTATATTTATTTTTGAACCGATAATAAAATACCATATCCATATTCATATCCATATCCATATCCATATCCATATCCATATCCATATCCATATCCATATCCATATCCATATCCATATCCATATCCATATCCATATCCATATCCATATCCATATCCATATCCATATCCATATCCATATCCATATCCATATCCATATCCATATCCATATCCATATCCATATCCATATCCATATCCATATCCATATCCATATCCATATCCATATCCATATCCATATCCATATCCATATCCATATCCATATCCATATCCATATCCATATCCATATCCATATCCATATCCATATCCATATCCATATCCATATCCATATCCATATCCATATCCATATCCATATCCATATCCATATCCATATCCATATCCATATCCATATCCATATCCATATCCATATCCATATCCATATCCATATCCATATCCATATCCATATCCATATCCATATCCATATCCATATCCATATCCATATCCATATCCATATCCATATCCATATCCATATCCATATCCATATCCATATCCATATCCATATCCATATCCATATCCATATCCATATCCATATCCATATCCATATCCATATCCATATCCATATCCATATCCATATCCATATCCATATCCATATCCATATCCATATCCATATCCATATCCATATCCATATCCATATCCATATCCATATCCATATCCATATCCATATCCATATCCATATCCATATCCATATCCATATCCATATCCATATCCATATCCATATCCATATCCATATCCACATCCATATCCATATCCATATCCATATCCATATGCATATCCATATCCATATCCATATCCTTATCCACATCCACATCCACATCCACATCCACATCCATATCCATATCCATATCCATATCCATATCTATATCCATATCCATATCCATATCCATATACAAATCCTTATCCATCAAGTAGTTTTATCCATATCCATTAATCTGAGAGTTAATGAAAATTTATTAATTTTCATACTGGCATTAAAGTTACACAAATATTACAACAAAAATCTATCTCAATCTAAAATTGATTGCTGAATTCGGTTCCGTACTCAGATTCATTAGGAGCAAATAAAAGCGAATATCGTTGATTTTTTCCACTCAGTTATTATTTAAAAGCTCTCAATCTGGTAGATAATGATGTTCTTATCAAAAGTAAACACTTTGGTTGTAAAACCTTAATTTAGATAATATTAAAAGAAAAACTTTAGCAAATCGAACAATATTTAAGCGAAATAGGACTTATTATAAAAATGTTAATTTTCTATAAATGTAAATTTGTTGTAGTAGTATATCTGCGTAAACTACTAAGAATATTTTTACTTCTGTTGTAAGTTTGTAATAATGTGTTTTTTCTAAGTGCTCCTGTACAGGAAAATCTCCTGTTGAGCTTTTTCTACTTGAAGAATGATTAGCTATTCGTCCTTCGATATAGTTAGTCTTTCATTGAATCCGGTCATGAGATTGATGGCCCTCTCTGCAGAGTCATTAACGACGGAAATATTTTTGACGGTTTCTTCAGCTCCCAAAAAAAAATTTTTTTAGTCCATAGGCTCGGATCGATTTGCAAGAAACTGAGGTTGTCCGCTTCACCCAAATTTTTGTCCAAATACAACGATTTGAAAAAAAGTAAGTGTTTGCGGTGACGGAGTTTTCTATTTTTGATTCAGAAATTTCTATAAAAATTGTATTGATAGTTGTTTTTTTCTTATCATGCTTATCATGGTAGAATTTTTGGATTAGGTTTTTAACCCGAGACTATTTTCTGGTGAGAATAGATAAATTCGACCAAATTTGTATAAATTCATCAACGACACGATCAACTGAAGCATTCACAGAAGTGTTTTCCACAAAATGTAAATGTAATAGTTGCCTCATAAGTTGGTAATGATATTTTAGAAAAATAACGCCGAGTTCTTTCTGCGATCTTAGTTGAATATACAATAGAAATAATGTTTAAAATTTTTAATAACATTTTAATGCTCACCCTACCGATCATATAGTTTTTTTTTCGTTCGACATTTTTTATCGTTTATTTATATTATTTTGGGATTCATTTTTTCTTTTATTAGTTTTGATGAAAAAAGCGTGTTGACTACTATGAATAGTGATGACATTGCTCACAGTGACTACGCAATCAATTAAATACTATTTATCAAACTAAAAACTTCAATAAAATTTTCAGCACATATACTACTACAACAAATTCACATCTATCGAAAAAGTACATTCATATAATAAATCATATTTCGCTTAACAAATATTTGATTTACAAAATGTTTTCTTTAAGTACTATCTACATTAAGCAGGCTTTTGTAGACAAATATTCGATTTGCAAAATGTTTTATTTATATATTATTTACATCAAGCAGGATTTTCAATTAAAGTGGTTTATTTTGGAAAGAACATAATTATCTACCAGATTGAGAGACTTGAAATAATAACTGAGTAAAAATTTATTTCATGCAAAATCTGAATACAGAATCAAATTTAGCAACCAATTTTACATGGAAAAAGATTTATGATGTAATATTTTTGTAGCTTTAATGTCAATATGAAAATAAAGAATTTCACATTAACTCTAAGCGCCCGAAAAACACGTTTTTAACTGCCGCTCATAAATTTAAAGAAAAGTGTGATTTTTTTGGACATTTTACTATGGCCATGGAGAATCAGACACATTTTAGTAAAATCCATATAAATGTGAATGTATCTAATGTTCATATTCACATTCACATTCATATACATATTCATTTTAATATTTATATATGCATATTAGGCCAGTTTTTTTTTTTTAATTTTTTGATAAACGCGATCTTAAATATTCCTTGGCTCATTGCAGTACCCTCCACAAAACCATTTTTTGACAAAAAACCCCTTTCTGTGTGGGTAACTTTTTTGTTTTTATGAATTGCAAAACCAAAAAAATTTTAAAAATAAAGGTTAAAAAGTGATTTCGACAATTCGTAGAGACAAAAAACTTACCTATAAAAATAATAATTTTAGGCCAATAAAAGCAACTTTTAAAAAAAAATGAAATTATACGGGTTTACAATGAGGGTTTACCGACTCGGCCTAACATACATATTCGTATTGATTTAAAAAAAAACGAATTGATTGAAATCCTTTATTATTTTTTTCCCCAATAAGTTTATTTATCACTTTGAGTATGAAATTTGTAAAAATCGTATGGAAAAAATGCCTCTACCTTTCATATAAAGTGGCTTTATTAAAACAGTTAAATCACTTTGTATTCAACAAAAATTAGTACAATGGCTTCACTTATTCCACATACGTTTTAATTCTAATTATACACTCGATGTTTGGAATTTGGTAAACAATAACACAAAAATTACGCCCGCCTTCACACATACAAAGTGACGTCATAATAATAGTAAGATCTTTAAAAATTTAAAAAAAAATTAAGATTTTAAACTTGATATTTTACACATAACTTTTGATAATAAAAGTGTATTTTGAGTTTCAAATTTTTAATATTTGAATAAAAACCACGCAAACACATTTAAAACTTGTAATATACTAAAACTCAGCTGTGTGGGTATTTTTCCTACGGTGCAGTCAAAACTAAATCTTTACTAGTTTTTGGTTAATTCCTGAACTAAGTATTGAACATTGTGAATTATTTGAATTTTTTTTTATAAATTAAATTTATGTATTTAAATTTTTCCAATCTCTGCCGACTGCCAACTAAAACTATGAAATAAATAAAACTGTATAAAAAAATATGAAAATAATGTATGCATGGGTATTAGGTAAACATGTATACCTAAATATAATTTATACAATTATTCATATTCAAATCCAAATGTTAGTGTTCACCATGGCGTATGAATTACCTGCAATTCCATCAGTTTTATGTAGCAATTTAAAAGCCATCAATACATGTTGTAATAAACTGTTAATAAAAGCATGCATATATATATAGATACATGGGTATTGCTGGGTAATGCTTTAATAAATTGCGTTTATTAAATTTACATATATTTTGTATTAGATATAAAAATTCGAATTGAACTATTTGCTGATGTAATTTTGTTTAAAAATATTTACATACAAACAGCTAATTCTAAATAAACAACTAGCATGAAGTTGAATGACATTTTGTATAGTTTTTAATTAAATTATGCTATTGGGTGTGTGTATGTATGTGCGCGTGTCAGTATAAGCTTGCGTAACACATGCAAAAATACCTTTTACAGCTGCATTATAGATAATGACATTAAAATTAATTATTTTGCTATTATATCCCCTGCTCTTTTCGGCGTGTTTATGACATGCGAATGTGTTTGTGCGTGGATGTGATGCCTTGCAGCATGTGCTTGTGGTTGCTTGCTGACGTAGCTGTTATTGTTATTTTTTTGTTGCATTTGTAGCTCAACGTCATCCACCTCATTGATTGATAGATTTTTATTGCTTCACCAATATATTTGCATGCATCAGTATATGCATTAATGTGTAGTTAATATTGTGCAATTTTACAATTTATTTAATGCAATGCATTCAATGGTTGCTGAATTATTATTCATGCTAATGAGAATGACATTTTATATGTTTAATAAATTATATACAACTTCGTGAACATTCCAGCTTGTCATGCAATAAAAATGTGTTTGGTAATTAATATAATATAAAAAAAGCTCATTTAAATTTCTGATATACAATTTGGCATAAAAATATTAAAATTAAATAATTTTTGCTTTAACTTGCTAATTACAAAAATTTTTTGTACTCTGTAATTGTAACACCGAAAGAATTTCTTACCAATTCTCACGCATAGTTTTTCTTCAAGTTTTTCTTATGTTTTTTAACATTATAAATTTATATTTATTACACATCACTTTTCAACATGTTGTTTCACATTTGTCAGCAACATATGATGCTTGTCCATTCATACATTGTTACCACAGGCGCGTGTGCTGCATGCCATATTAAATTTAGATATACACTTACACACACACACACATGCACATCAGAATATACAATTTATTCATTACACTTCACTTCACTGCAAAGATGTGTAGAATCGCCGTTATTGCGCCCTAAACGGATGTCATAACATCCATCCGCTTTTAGTTAGTTTGCATTAATCGTGCTTGTACGTAAACATGTACAAGCACATGTATGTACACAAGTGTGTGTTTAACACTTGAGCAAACATATACGCACTTGCAAAAGTGTGTACACATGCATATATATAATAAGCCACTCCTACAGCAGCACCTAACATAGATGCATTTTAATCAGCTTTTGTAGTCATAACGGCCTCATTATTATTATTTTAATTATGCTGCAGAGACATAAGCGCACAACAATAACAACAACAACAAGAAGAACAACAACAAGAACAATTACAACAAAAACAATCCAAAAACTTGAAATTATTTTATCAACATCAAATTTGTCATCATCATAAACAACACAATAACAACAGCTGCATCAAGTACTTGTCTGTTAATCAGTTGTAGTTTTGCAGTTACATCCGCTTGATTAAACATCAAGTGCTGCTTTTCATTAACGAAATCAATTTGCGTGCCATGAAATTAGTATAGAATGCAGCAGAATATCAATGTTTGTGTGGTGTTTGCGTTTTCTCTTCCGTTAAGTGTGCTCACAACTAAAATGTTATTGTCTATTTTAAGTTGATGTTAAATTTAGATATGAACTGCTTTTTGTACAATAAAATTACTGTTATTGAGACAGGTCTTTTTCAGTTTCAATAGGCTAAAACTACACGATTTGATATAAACTAAAAGAGGTAAAAGATAAGTAACGATTGCTGAACTTTTAGAACTCGAAAAAGAGACATACATGAAAGAAAAGGTTCTAAGATGCAAAGCGTTTCATCTAAGATGATTTCTTAAATAACTCAACACTTTAATAAAATACATTTATTATTCAAATTTCGAAAGGCAAATACGCCTAAAAAGTACTGTAACACAAAAATGATATTTAAAACATTTTTCATAAAAATCGGCTTAGTACTTTAGGAGTTTGTCTGGAACAAAAAATGTTCACTTAAATTTTAAACAATAGTCTCACAGGCTCCTCCCGGGTCACAATTTCTGAAAAACACATGAATACTGCAAAGTTCCTGCAATGTTTATTTTTGATTTCAATTTGAAAATAAAAAGAAAATATTATCGTTTAAACATTTAATAACTATAACTATAATAAAACTATAATAACTATAAATTTAATAACTGTTTGTTTCTTTTTCATTCTGATCTTATGTTTGTTCGAGATATATATTATACTATTTTATAGTACGCAAAAGAATAACTATTTCGTATGTACTAATATATGAATAAAGCCAAATTACAAATTACATTTATTCTTTTAATTTTACTGTTATAAACTAACGTTAGTATTTTTTTTTAAGATTGATTAGTGTTTACTGAATAATCAAACCATAAAGTAAAGGAGCCTATGAGACCCTACGTTATTGGTAGTGCAAAAAGTTCACGTCACCACTTAAAGGTTAATATAAATTAAAAAAAGCTTACCACTAAAAGCTTATAAAAAGCCTTCTGGATTTTGGATTTATTTAGAGAAAAATAATATCTATAAATTAACTTAAGAACAAATGTTAATACCAGCCATCATCCATTCCATACGTAATGAAACAAAACCCACCACGATAACCTCGGTTATGGAACGGTCCCGCTAAAAGCTAAGCATATTTAAAACAATTACCATCTTTTTCTTAAAACCTCGGAGGCAACTTTGCTCGGATCACACCATCGTATAAATTTTGTCATCATCAACTATAGCCCAGAATGGGACGGAAAATTTGTCTAAGTATATATTTTACTTTATAAATTGTGTTGGTTATATAAATAAATTGTAAACATATAATCTCAACTGAATTATTAACACAATCTCTTAAAATAAACTGTTAATCTTAATTATTACCACGATCTCTTACATAAACTGTTAATTTAAATCTTCATATAAACTCTGTGTCCTAAAATCTAAATTTCACGTGACTCATTCACACATAGTTCAATTATACATTGGTCCTTCGAGCCGGAACATATACGGGATCAGACGGATGAACAGACTTGGGACAGATTATTTGTGGATATTGACTTTAATAACACCTTTGATTTATATGTGAAGATCCTAGCTTTCAAATGTGTCAATTTGTTCGATTTTGTTAAATTTTGTTGATAAGCGCCACCTATTGCAAAATTTTTGCACTTTGTAAACAACGAACGGCTTTCTATACAAAAATCTGTCTATAGCTTTTGCAGAATAACATTTTTTTACGCGAGCTTGCATTTTCTGATTTAGCTGAGCATAAAAGATATGTGATATGTGAATATGTACATTCATTTTCTATTTCTTTTTTTTTTAAATTATCTTCGTATAGTAATTATCTAACTATTTAAAAAAATTGATATTATTGAAAGTTGCGGCAGCAGAGGAAACCAGAAGCTTTTTGCAATTTTGTTTTATATATGCTTATTAGTAGGGACCGGAATCTCATGCACTAAAAACATCCAATATATGCGCATATATATGCAGCTAAAATTAAGAAAATATGCACTTAAAATATGCATTAAAAAACAAAAAAATTTTTCTGTATTTATGACAAACAATTACATAAATATACATGTACTTACCAAAAAACACATAAAGTTCAAAAAAATATTTGTAAATATTAGCTTAGTTTGTTATCATTCCTCGTTTCAAGCTCAAGTTTAAACTTAATACGGAAAACAAAATCAACACGAACTATAAAATCAAAATATGAATCTACACTCATTCAAGTTCAAATTGAACTGTGCAATGTCTCTTGTTATATTTTTCTGAGTTAAGCCAGCAACGAAACAAAATTGATTTAACAAAAAATAGTTAATATATTTAAGAATAGAAGAAAGTTTAGCAAAATTATAAATATGAATTTTGCGATATGGAATCAAAACTCTTCTATTCCATATTAGCAAATCATATCTGAAAATTTGTTTATCGATCCAAATTAAGCAGACACAAAATGTTTTAACCAATTTTTTTTTCAAAGCTGAATTATGATGACCGCTCTCGAGAATAATCGCTCATACTTGTCTCGTTCTCTTAAAAGTGAAAGTGTAGATTTTTTATTCTATAGGCCTCATATATTTAATTTACTTTTCTACAGATATTGCCTTGTTAGCAGAGACAACAAAATGTTTTTCAAATAGCGATTTTAGTGAAAAGTACCCAAAATGTTGACCGAATTCTGAACACTGTTGCACTAAAAAATTTCTTGAATCTAAAAATTTTCCTATTTACAACTTAGGTGTCCTAGATACCTTTAATTTGCTTTCATTTTTAGGTAGTTATTTTATATTGATAAAAAGTTACGTCGAAAAAACCGTTGATTTTTGGCGAAAAAGTGATTTTTTTTAAATCAAAACGGCTGGATGATGGTTCCACCGATTTCGATATCCTTTTGGATTTAAGATCTACTTGAATCCAGCTACCAGAATATGAGTGTCAAAAAAAATGTTTTTTTTTATCCACCTTACTGTTCATGTTGTGTAAAAAAATATTGGACGTGAAGAAAATTAAATAAAAAAATAAAAACATTTTATAAAATGTTCAAAGAAAACGTGAATTTTAAAGAAAATATGCAAAAGACATGCATTTATAGTAAAATATGCACTTAAAAAGAAATATGCAAAAATATGTACTAACTATTGAATGCCATTTTAAAGGAAATAAATCGCAAAGATATTCTATTCATTTTCTTAACATGGTGACCACTGCAAACATGCATTTGCATCAGATTTCAGTCCCTATTTATTAGGTAGGGTCAATTTGTATGGATTAAAAAAAAATCACCTAATGGTTGTCAAAATCGTAATCTACGACGAATTCGAAGAAGGTTTGTCCAAAATCAAAATCGAGCTTTCCGTTTTAACGAGAAACTTTTCGCATTTTATATTTTTTTTTGTTTTCGTTAAATATGCTAAAATTAAGATAAAAAAGAAAAACGTATTAGAAAATATATTCGAAAAATCCAAAAATAAGAATGATTTTTATGTTAAGTGCTGTTACCTGTCGTCCGATCAAAAAAATTAAAATAAACAATTTTTAGATGTTTTCCAAACATCAAACTTTAATGACTTTCATTTTCCGCAAAATCATGTTGTAGTAAACAAAACTATTTTATATTAGGCCTGTGCGAGTAGCTTTGAGTTTGAGTCAAGTCAAGTAGTGCATCTAGACTCGAATTTCGATTCAAGTAACTCGGTATTTCAAGTAACTCGAAATTACGAGTTACTCGAGGAATTATCGAGTAACTAGTGATATTTTCGAGTTACTCGTACATTTTCGAGTATTTTTCTACTCAATGCTTGTTTTTTTATTCCATGTTCTCAACTTCACTCTAAATAGGCTTGCCACTTCTTTAAAAGCTTATTACACAGTACGACAGTGGTTGGTACACGTGAGAAATGTTAACAGAATATGAAAAAAGGCTTAAAATAAAGAAATACGTGTCTCGGCGCATAGAGGGGTGAAATCGCAAAAAATGGATATTAATTGAAAAATGAAAATTTGTTTTTTTGAAAAATACTTAGTGTCCGATTAAAGTATATAAAATTCTACATCACTACTGAATATTTCAATGTCATGTGTTGTTTACTTGTCAAGCTGCATTGTGTTAAAGTTAAGTAATTTTTGAGCTATCGCGCACAATAGTGTTAATTGAAATTCGGTATATTTCGACGCCTAATATATAGTTTTTCGCAAGTCAAAAGTAATACTTTCACTATGGAATCTTCAACCTCAGGTATTTTAGCGTTATTCGAAAAATAATTGTGTAAGCAAAAAATGTGTAGAATTATTTTTAAAAATTTTTTTAAAATGTGTCTAAATTTTGGCTATTTTCAAAATATTCGTGGATATTTAAATATGAATGGTGTTATTTGGCGTTAGTATATTAATTTTTTAAGAAACTACAGTTCCTAGGCTTTCATATTCAGTAATAAAATGTTGCGCGTTTTTGCGCGAAATTTTTTTATTAAATTAACTGTGAAAATAGTCACTCAAGCAAAGAACACCAGTTCTTGTCTTTTGTTTGCTTTGTCTTCGTTTTCTTTGTTATAATTGTTGTTTTTGTGTATCGTTAGCAACTATGTGTTACAATGACAAGAGTATTTGTTATTGTGCGTTATGTGTTGTGTGTTGTGTATTGAAATGTGAAAACGTCAAACGTATTGAAAGTGATGTAAGAGCTTGTAATTGGGTAACTGGTACTATACAAATACTTTAAGCTTCTGATCTTTTGCAAACTCCTATCTAAACTTTTTAGGAATAAGCAGAAAAACTAAATTTTTCTCTCGTCGAAGCCTTTACGATATTATTCGAAATGCGGATTTAATAAAAAAATTAATATATTGAAAGAAGAAATAATAAAGCGTACGAGCCCTATTGACATGAAAGATTTTGAAGTGAAATTCAGCACTTTCATTTCTGAATTTAAGAAGCGATGGTCCAAATCGAATAGACATCATAAGCGTTTTTCTGTGCAATACAAAAATTGGTTAGACACTTCCATCTCGTTTGTAAATCACCCAACAAATAAGAGAGGTCGCAAAGAATTGGAATTTGATAAATATTCTATAAAAACAAAAACAAAAAATGCAAAGCCTTTAGAGATGATTCATCGCTGTGGCATCGCTGTTAATAAAAATGGAAGCTATTACCGATCGGAGAACTGTCTGAGGAAGCCCAGGAAGCCCGAAACAAAGATTTTAAAAACTACAGAGAACATTTTTCTCGCAAATGTAGTCGGGAGGATTGCAATCGAGACATATTCAATAGGTTCCTACCTAGTTCAGATCCAATCCTATCTGGTAAAACAAAATTGCCAAAAAAAAAATTCCACCAACTTCCAAAATCAGTAGTAGATTTACTAGTTTCGCCTTCAGTTTTGCCGAACGTGGCACCAGAAGGCACAAATTATGATACAGATGACGATGATGATTATATCGAGGGCGATGCATTGGAGTTTGATGAATTTGGGCATATTTTTTAAAATAGCAGGTCAGAAACACATGTCTTATAATATAATACTATATATATAAATACTTATGTATAAACTTTTTTCCTATTTTGTAGATATGAAGGAACAAGCTATTTATATTTTTGAACAAAACGCTCACCGGACACATCCGTACACGATCGAACAATTTTAATATCTGCTTTAAGTCCCGAATTTAGTTACATATGTGATACAATAATCCCCCTTTTGTCTACGTAATTATATTAAAAATAAATTGATTACTATCTAAAAATTGTATTACTTTTTTTCCAAAAAAAAAATGCGACTGAGCCAGAGCATTTTTTAAAAGGGGGTGTGGCACCGCCCTATTCCACCTTGGATGTAATTCATACTGTACGATCAACATATATACCAAATCTCATCTTCATACCTCTGATAGTTCATGAGATATATCCGTTCTAAGTTTCAGGTTAAATGGGTAGTGCCACGCCCTTTTATCCAATCATAACCAAGAATAGCCAAGGACTATAAGCAGGTCAACAGTACAACATTGGGAAAGTTTCATGACAATCAGTCTATTACTATGGCCGCTGGAGCTATTTGTAATAGTGGGGAGTGTCACCGCCCACTTCTCCAAAAGATGTGTAGCCTATGTCACTCAGTGATAACTTAGCATTCTAATAGTGAAAGAATTTTTAAAATCGGATAAATAGTTTAATTAATCTCCATTTTTTGCGATTTCACCCCTCTGTGCGGCGTTTTGCTGTAGCTTGTCAGAATTTTGAGAAAATCGATTTTTAAGCTTCGAAGGACCGTGGTGGTTCACTTGTAATGTAATACTATTATAAAAATTTCTATAAAAACAGAATGAGTGAACCGATTTTAATGCTTGAGCCAGTTTTGAAAAGGGAATTGGATTTTTTTTATTAAAAGAACAATTTTTCTCCGCTAGATGGCACTTTAGTTTCCATGTTAAGTTAAAAAATAACCAAAAATTTAATGTAATGTAATGTTAAGTAAATATAATGTAAAAATACAAAAATTAATATGAAATCTAAACTATTATTTTGTGTTAAAAATTAACAACATTATATTTTTAATGAATTTTGTACATTTTTGGCTATTTTTTAACTTTACATGAAAATTAAAGCGCCATCTAGCGAAGAAAAAATGTTTTTTTTTCGGCTCACCCATTCTGTTTTTATAGAAATTTGTTTACTAGTATTACATTACACTGAACTTCCACAGCCCTTCGAAGCTTAAAAACGGATTTTCTCAAAATTCTGATGTGCTACAGCAAAACGCCGAGACACGTATTTCTTTATTTTAAGCCTTTTTTCATATTCTGTTAACATTTCTCATGTGTACTTAAAAAATTTTGATTTTGTCGTACTGTGTTATAAAGATAAGTTGGGTTGAAGGAAACTTTATTTCCATGTCTATTAAGTTATGTAGTCAAAAGAATAAGAGAGAGAGAGAGAAAGAAAGAAAGACAAATACAACTACATTTGGTCATATAAATTTTAAATCGATTTTTCATTGCTGAATTGGCCATATAAATGAAGTAAAAATCTATAAACTTTGTTTGTGCTATAAGAGATGACCGTTTCTCATTTACAAATCCAATTAATCGTTTCAATTTTCATGGGCCTCATTGGTGTTTTCTAAATTCATTAATTAAATTTAACGGCCTCTGCCTTTGTTATACTTTATAAAAATATACTAAAACAAACTTGAACAACATTCACCATGTGCCACTTTTACTGAAATTAAATTCTTTAAAATTTCAAGTTCCCAATTTTTTTAATGAAGGGAAAAATTTAAAGATGAGTGAAATCTGAAAATATTCGCAAGTTAAAAACAGTGCTTCAAATGAAACATGACAACTCTGTGCAGAAAGAACTGAATATCGTTATTCTATTCAATGAGTCGTTTTATAGTTAACCTTGAACGCACCACACAGTTTGTCAAACATGCAGATACGAGAAGATAAATTAAATACGTGTATGGGGCATGTCACACTTAGCGGACGCGGACAAATTTGTTATTGTTTGCGCGGGTAAAATAAAAACCTGGAAATTGAGAGAGCTTCTTTTACCCTTGAAAACAACAACAACTTTTTCCGTGTCCGCTAAGTGTGACATGTACCTATACAATATTAAGCTTATTTGAATTAAAAGTTAATTTTACTACGACGTTTTAAATGTTAATTCAATAGGGAAAACTGAACCCAAAATTTTCATGCTTTTCATTACATGATAATCATGATATATAGAAACACTTTGAAGGTTTATATATGTATATAAAAACTTAGAGAGTAGCTACCTATATTTTTTATATTCGATGAAATTTAGTTATTTATAAGAACTCCTGAAATATTGGTATTAACATTGCTTTAAATTTTTTTATTTTATTAGATCTAATACACACAATAAATATATGCGATTATTTAAAATACCATTCCACTGCTCCACAGCTTAGAACAGTCATGACTCATGAGTGTTCTAAGCATTTTTACCCAATAGGAAATCGAAACATATTCCCAAAACATGCAATATTGAAATCCATGCATCTTGAAGGGGTTCAAGATGAAACAAAAAGTCAAGTCTATATTCTTGGTTTGAGTGGAAAGGTATTTTTAAGTGCAGCTTAGTTTAGTAAAAACAGTTGTTCATGCCTTATTATTTAAATTAAATCTATAGAATCATAAATATTTTTGGGAAAATTTTTAAGAAATACAAGGATTAGCTTCGCTACACGCCGCATTTTGTTTTTTTTTCAGATTTAATTTTACACAATTATATTCTTAGTTCAATCCTGTTTAGTATTAGTGGATGTTGTTTTCCATTTCTAATAAGGCAAATGGCTGTGAAACATTAATGAATGTCGACGCTAAAAAATTCGAACACATAAATTTGAAAAATCAATTAAAACAGTTGCAACGACTATGAGAGGTCAGACCAAGTCCGATGGACTTGGATGTAATTCTTTGAGATTTTTTACAAACGGTTCTTGTAATTTTAACTTTTTTGTTTTTCGTCGCACTATGATCTTAGAGTACTATCAAAAATCAGAACAGGGCCAACAAAGTTTCAAGTTTGCTTGATTTCTTCATTTTTAGTAACTTGAAAGTTATGTGACCGTTACCTGAGTCACTAAGGAAATGCCCATATTGTATACATATTTGGTTTGATCTCCAAGACTCAAAGTTTGGCTGTGTTATTATTTCATTATCTTTACATTTGGACAAATCAACCCAATCAGCCATTCTGTAATAGTGTTTGGAGTAAGCTTACCTACAAAAGAATAATTGAAGACTTTTCCAAACATGCTTTGAAAATATTTACTTGCCCACGTAATAAATTTACAAGTTGTGTTGTAAAATTGTATTGAAACATGATAAAAGTAAGCTTTTTATAATAATACTTGCAGTAAGTTTACTAAAAGTTTTATTTACTAGCGTGTTCAAAGCATGATTAGAATATGCTTTCAGAAGTAATAGTTTAACAACTTTCACATTATATGAAAATTTCCCAAGCATAGCAAATTACAATTGCAATAAAAGACAAAGTTCCATCACTAACAATTTTGATTTCAGTGACTTGTGTTCAGTGATTAAATTCAAAACTTGTAAGATTTCTGTATTGATAATGTAAGTTTTTATTTAAGATTTCTAAAAATGCATTATAACTTATACCTTAATGTACGGGATTAGAGCAAGAAAGTTGTGGCTTTACTTTAAAAAAAAGCCACATCAAATTAATTCATTCTAAATCCTTTAAAACAGTTGTTTAAAGCTTAAAATAATACTTGCTTCCAAACCAAACAACACTTATATCCAACTCAATAGTAAACGCTTGGAATAATATTACATACAGTAAGGAATATTTTTCCAAGGGCTCCTTTTTGCTTATTCTACAATAACTGTGAAAAGGGTAAAAATTAATATACTTTTTGTTTTAGAATTAGTTGTTTTTAAGGTTTTGTTTACGGTGGCAACTAGTTATTGCGTTTCGACTTTCAACCTTGACTGCAATAACACCGCCGCGTCTTTTTTCAATAGTTCGACAAGAAACACTTGTCAGTAGTCAATCAAATCGCTCGGTTCCATTGTTCCTTTCGAAGAAGCCCAAACATAATCACTTTTGTTAAATTTCTTAGAAGACTCAATAAAATTTTAGCATATTTCAAAAATATATAAAATACGAAAAGTTTTTTGTTAAAAACGGGAAGCTCGATTTTGATTTTAGACTCATGGTTTCTTGGGCAAACAACTCTAATGTATATATATAAGATATATAAATAAAGCTTTAAAACAAAAGATGTGACAAATGGTTTGAATGCAGGCCAAAATATATGGTGTTTTTTAGCTGCATGAGAAGTTTCGTTGGTTGTTGTCTATGGTTTGACAGTTGAGAATGTTAAACTGTGTCTACATTTCTGTTCAGCTTGGCAATTCAGAATAAATCGTTTAACGCCAGAACAACTCTTCCAAATTGTGGAAATTTACTATGAAAAAAAATAAATCTGCTCGCGAAGTTCGCAGAGCACTTCGTGCATTTAACGGTCAACATAATCTGCTCATTTCTGGTTAAATGGCTTCGTCAATAAGCAAAATTGCCATACATGGGGCATAGACAATCCTCAAGCTATTAATGAATCACCATAACATCCAATAAAATTGAGTGTTTGGTGCGGTTTATACGCTGGCGGCATCATCGTTACTTATTTCTTTCAAAATGAGGAAGGAGCTGCAGTTATGATGATGGCTACTAAGCCATGCTGACTGATTTTTTGTTTTCAAAAATTAATCAGCTAAACATCGACGACAATTCGTTCCAAGAAGGTGACGCAAATAACCATACAGCGCGCTTAACCATCAATTTATTGCAAAATCAATTTGGTGACAACTTTGTTTCCAGAAGTAGTCCAGTTTACCGGCCCCCTTGTTCGTGCGACTTAACGTCTCTCTATTACTTTTTATGGGGCTATGTTAAGTCATTGATTTATACTGACAAACCAGCAACTCTTGAAGCATTGGAAGACAATATTCAAGCCTCCATTGACGTCATACGGCCAGATATATTAGAAAAAGAAGTGAAAAACTGGAATGATCGAATGGACCATGTATCTACCAGATTAAAATAATAAAAAATTCATTCCAAAAATATTTATGTCTTGCATTATTTTTTAAAGTTCTCATGCAGCTAAAAAAAATACGCTTTATATTAAACATCAAGGAGAATATTTTGATTATTATTGATATCACTGTGCATGAATCGGACACTTTTTTTTTGCAAACAAGCTAGGGACATATCATTTCAGCATAATTCGCGGAGAAATTGAAGGTTTTTAGGTCAAGTCCATGTTGATGCAGTTTTTGTTAGAAAAGCTTTTTTCTCATTAACTTTATCGACTTCATGTCAATTACCTGAAAAATAATATCTTAAAACAGTTTAACCCTCAAAACCCAACTCTTATGGTCCAAATTGACCTCATAAATAAAAAAAAAACCAGATATGATTTAAACTATCAAACATTTATAATTTGCATTTAAATCATATAAAATCAACATAAAAAAAAACCTTTTTTACGAATAAAAACTTTGTTCAAACCAAAACAAGCAAGCTTTTTGACGGAAAAATATTTTCCTGATATAGTGGCGCTAAATTAAATTACAAATTAAACCAAATTAACCAACCTTTTGTGTCTCTAAAACGACCTCAAAGGTATTAAAACTAAGTTTTTCATACATTTTTTTTTTATTTTCTACTAGCTGAAACCCGGCGCGTTGCTGCCACTCTCCCTATTCAAACGCCCATAAAATGTTATCAGTTAAACAGCATGTCTAAATTGAGGTCAAATACTGAATTCTGAGACTGTGCGACCTATATCCACAAAGCTATTCGATATAACAAATTTGGGTTGTATAGGAAGTGCCACTCTCTCTTCATCACCGCTAATAGAATGTAATCAATTAAACTGGATGTCTACATGGAGGTCGAATACCGAATTCCAAAACTGTGCGACATATAACTCCAAAACTATTCGATAGCACAAATTTTGATTGTATGGGAGGTGCCACTCTCCTTTTCCCTACGCCCATAAAATTTTAGCAATGAAACTGCATGAGTATATTGAGGTCGAATACTGAATTTTGAGGCTGAGTTACCTATAACTCCAAATCTATTCGATATCGCAAATTTGGGTTAAATTGGAGGTGTCACGCCCCCCCGACAAACTCTAAAAAATTTTATCAGTAAATCTGCAAGCGTAAATTTTGGTCGAATACTGAGTTCCGACGCTGTGCGACCTTGAACTACAAAGCTATTCGATATCACAAATTTTCGTTGAATGGGAGGTGCCACTCCCCCTTGATCAACGCTCATAAAATGTAATCAATGAAACTGCATGTGTACATTGAGGTCCAATACTGAATTCCAAAGCTGTGAGACCTATAACCCCAATGCTATTTGATATCTCTAATTTGGGTTAAATAGGAGGTTTCACGCCCCCTTGTCGTACGCCCTTAAAATGTAATTAATGAAACTGCATGTATAAATTGGGGCCGAATACTGAATTCTGACGCTGATATTCAATATCGCAAATTTACGTTAAATGGGAGGTGCCACGCCCCTCTTACCAATGAACATAGATTGAATCAATGAAACTGCATGTGTATATTGAGGTCGAATACTGAATTTCGGCGTTGTACGACTTATAACTCTAAAACTATTTGATAGCACAAAGTTGGGTTGTATGGGAAGTGCCACTCCCCTTTGCCCTACGACGACAAAATGTAAGTATTGAAAATGCATGTATAAATTTAGGTCGAATACCGAATTCTTACGCTGTCAACCTATAACTTCAAAGCAATACGATATCGCAAATTTGGGTTGTAAGGGAGATGTCACGCCTCCGTGTCCAACGCCCATAAAATAAAACCATTGAAACTGCATGTGTAAATTGAGGTCAAAAACTGAATTCCAAAGATGAATTCCTATAACTTCAAAGCTATTCGATATCACAAATTTGGGTTGTATCGGAGGTGCCCCTCCCCCTTGTCCACTCCCATAAAATTTCATCACAGAAACGGTACGTCTAAATTGTGGTCGAATACCGAATTTCTAAGCTGTGCGACCCATAACTCTAAATAAAGCTATTCGATAACAACAATTTTTTATTTATATGTGGGAGGTAAAAGGGGGTGTGGCATTGCCCCTTAAACCATCTCGTACTCAAAGCAAAGCGTACTTACAAAATTTGAGCTCAATCGGACCAATGGTTTCGAAGTATTTTGATATTTTCTTTAAAGTAGGCGTAGATGAATTGTGACCACGCCCATTTTTTCAAAGTTAATTATAGTTATCATACGAACTTATTTACCAAATTTTAATTTCATACGACCAAAACCGTCTTAAATACAGCATTTTTATTGATTTGTGGGCGACAAAAAGGGGTGTGGTACAAAACCTGCAAAGATACACACATGCAATTTCTTATGTGCACCCTCCACACAGACCCCAATCACCCCTGAAAATTTCATTGAAATCGGGCAAGCCGTCTAGGAGGAGTATGCGAACAGGAAGTTTTGCCACTTAATTTTATATATATAGATATCAAAACAGTGGGCGAAAAAGTGGGCGTGGTCAATTTTTCTTTTCGACAAAACTTAAATTGGATTACTATGAACATTAAAAAAAAATTATCCAAATCGGTCCAGCCGTTTTCCGATTTTAGATAAATCAAAAAAAGTGGGCGCAAAGTGGGCGTGGTCAATTTTTCTTTCCGTAAAAACCTAATTTGGACTATTACGAACATTTTAAAAAAAAAATTATCCAAATCGGTTCAGCCGTTCTCAACTGATGCAATTACCAACGAACGACATTTGATTTTTATTTATATAGATGATAGATTCATCTGTTTCTTCATGTAAATTCCAACAAATATCTCCTAAGAGAGCATTTTTTTACCACTGCACCGGTGCTCGAGTCTTGCCGTCATCTGATGGAAACGTGCGCCATGCTCATCAGATTCGTCCGGAGATTTTTGTCCTAATTTTTTAGCGTGGCAATGCAAGAAATGAATTTTTAGCGACATTTGAAGAATGGAAAGCTGTAAACATTCTGTCAATGTATAAGCAAGCGCCAATCGTTGGATCGCTGAAATTCTAGAACATTTTATATCACCGCTTTGACACAATCCCATGCCAACAACTCATTATGGCTGCGAGATAGTTAAAATGGCTCATACTTTAATAACCGACAAATTTTGGGGTTCATTTAGTACTCCTGTAAAACAAAAATGTTACGAAATTAAATTTAAAATCATGTAAATATTTACCTTCCTTAATTTTCATCCTTGAGTGGGATGAAACTTTAAAGGAAAAGTTCTGCATAATTTGTTGAACGCATTTTCTTCTGGATTCAATGCTTTTATAAAATTGTTGACTATTCCTAGTTTAATATGAAGCGGTGGTAGCAATACTTTCTCGATTGGCACAAGTGGTGTTGTTTCGCCCCAGTCTTTTGTCTTCACGTAAAGGCGAGTTCCGCTAGTTGTATTGATCGCCTGCATAACGGGTGTCCCCGTTATGTATTACATGGGCACATGTAACACATATTTTTACTGTAACCTGTTTGCATAACCAACAAGGACACAGAAAGTGGGCTAATTTGATTTAATTTGTAATTTTATTAAGCGCCACTATATCATTAATTCAACCAACGACATCAACATTGAGATCAAACGAAGAATAACTCTTGCCAACAGGTGTTACTTTGGGCTCAGTAGGCAATTGAGAAGCAGAGCCCTCTCTCGACGAACGAAAATCACGCTCTATAAATCGCTCATCATGCCCGTCCTACTTTACGCATCACAAACCTGGACGCTGAGCAGTTTAGATGAAAAGACTTTAGGAGCATTCGAGAGAAAGATTCTTCGTAAGATCTACGGACCAATCTGCGTCAATGGCGAGTACCGAATACGGTGGAATGATGAACTGTATGAGCTGTACGCTGACATCGACATAGTCAAGCGCATTAAAATCGAGCGGCTTCGCTGGCTTGGTCATGTTCAGCGCATGAAAGACGATGCTCCAGTGAAGAAAACATTCGATTCGGTACCCAGCGGCGGTCAACGCAGAAGAGGACGACCGCATCTTCGTTGGAAAGACCAAGTAGAGGACAACCTGACGAAGCTTGGAATTTCCAACTGGCGCCAGCAAGCGAAAGACAGAAATGGCTGGCGCAAATTCTTAGATGAGGCCAAGACCGACATACGGTTGTAGCGCCAACTAAGTAAGTAAGTAAGTATATCAGGGGAATATTTTTCCATAAAAAAGCTTACTTGTTTTTGTTTGAACAAAGCTTTAATACGAAAAGAGGGGGTTTTTTATTTATGAGGTCAATTTGGACCACAAAATTTGGGTTTCGAGGAAATTATTTTCCAAGTAATTCTTAATGTCTTACTCAATAACGTAAAGTCGATAAAGTTAATGAGAAAAAAGTTTTTCTAAGGAAAATTGCATCAACATTTTCTTAACCTTGAACTTTAAATTTTTTCGAAAACGGACCAAAGGATTAAAAAACGGTAAACGGCATTAAATTCAACATATTCGAATTATGCTGAAATGATATGTCTCCAGCTTGTTTGATATTTGCACATGCGCAATGTATTTATTCCCGAAATATATTAAGCAACCCTCGTAAGGATAATAGCATCGAAGGCTTCGTTCAAAAGCCGAATGTCAGCTGTTTTCGCTTGATGTAAAAATAATTTCTTAGCCCAACGAGAACAGCAGATTCAGAAATGAACGATAACGTAACTGTAGTGAAAATTTGGCTTGATCTATTAAAAAAATTTGAAACGAAACGTCAAATATAGACGATGAAAATTTTCTTATCGTTTAGAAATTGTTGACATGGAAGTTGCTGAAAATAAATCGTAAGTATTATTTTATTAACAAATGCAAGAATTTAGAATCAATTAATTCATATTTTATTTAGCACACAAAAAACCACAAGCGAGCAATTTGGAGTTTTACCTGCTTTGCAGATTTGCCTGCTTTGTATCCGATTCATTAAAATTGTATAAAGCGATCGCGAAAAACATTATAATTATTATTTTTCACAAAACTTTTCACTATGATCAAATTTGCAGCAAAAATTAATCATATATGTCAAAAAAAAAAAGCAAAACAAACGAAACAGCTGATGCAAAAAATGATGCCACCTATTAAATATTGCTTAGAATAAGGCCTTTTCCACACTTGGTCAACGCAATTCCAACACAACTTCAACGCAACAGCGAAAAAGTTGTAAAGCAATGCAACTATAAACCGAATGCTTTCAGACTTGCTTCAAAAGTCATGCAACATATTTAATAACTCATGTTATTATATATGTTATATTATATAATATTATATAATATAATAATATTTTATTATATAATATTATATAATACAATAATATTATATAATAACTCATGTTTTTCGACTTCTTGCACTGATTTAATATTTAACACTTGCTCATTCATCTTGCAAACTATTTCTTCTTCTTTTAGATTCTATTAGGAACTAATTAATTAGCTTATTCACCTTGATTAATATAAAGCCTAATGCACTACAAATACTTGAATTCACAAAACAAACAAACTGATGCAACACGTCGCGGATGAAAATTTCGGAAAGCCGCGTTGCGTTGAACAGGTTGAGAACGTGTCGAGAACTTGTTGCGTGCAAGTTGCTTAATCTGAAGGTTCCGGTATAAATTCCGGTACAGGCTAGCAACTTGAGTTGGAGTTGCGTTGACCAAGTGTGGAAAAGGCCTAAGTATAAAATATTTAAGGTTTTTGTCAGTTTTACGCAAAATGATGAACTTTTACAATCTGGTAATAATGTTTTTGACAAATACTCACGTTAAGAGTATTTGAGTAACGTAAGCAACGTAACAGTGGACGACGACGCAAGGAAAAAATACATCAAGCCAATTTTGTCCGATATCGTCGGAAAATGAACGAAGCTTAAGACGAAGGCTACGTTTTACCTAAAGATGCCATAACTTGGATATCTCTAGTAGATTTTTTTCGTTAGTGCAATAAGACTATGGAACTCAAAACCAAACACTATTAAAAATGTTTCCGATAAAGGATACTTTAGGCATTTGATTTCCAAATTCTTTTGATCGATAGTGGTGGTCATGCCTTGAGAACAATTATGTATGGCAGTTTCTACTCTCTGAGGCTTGCTTTATTTAGCGGAGAGGTGGCGGCCGAACAGAAATATGATATTAATTCAATTAAAAAATGTTATGTTTGAGCTAGGAATTAAATTCGGGCTTCAACAAATTTATTAATATAAAAAGTAAAAAAACTACTTAAAATATGGCCTCGACATAGTTGTTGTCTTCACAGAGCTATACATAAATATTATTAGAAATATTTTGTTAAACATTTTACACTCTAGTGCCCTTTTTTAATGGATCATGTTTAAAAAAAAAATTTAAAGCGCCCTTAAACGAAGTCGTAGAGGATTGAAATATTTAATACAAATGTTAAATATTTTTTATATTTTATATTAAGAAATGTCTTAAATATTTATTTTTTTGAATAGTAAAATGTTTTTTATAAACAAACTATTACTAAGAAACAAACGTCTTATCAATAATTTATTATTACAATAATCAAAACGAAATAGCTTTTCAAAGTTAAACCTCATTTGCCTGAGTTTTAGGTACATTGAAGCAAACTTAACATTATACGCACTCTCACATATTTCCAACACATAATCAAGCATGTGAATAGTTCTCACTATTATTAAATCTTTCTGTAATCGGTATTCCAATAATTTTCTATTGCATTCATGCAGCATTAAATCGGCTTTTTTTCTCCTCTTCTTCTTAACCATTTCCTCAGTATTCAATGCGTAGTTGTAAAAATGTTTACCAAGTTTAAAATTAGAACAACATAACGTAAAAGTTTGAAAATTGCTGCAAGTGCTAGAGTTGCCAACTTAATGTTGTATTATATTAATAGCAATGTTGTTGTTGCTTCAACTATGTTCTGTTTACCGTTACTGTTGCTGTTGCTGCGGCTGTTGTTGAAAGTGTTGCTAGGAAAACACAACCAATAAAAGCCGCAATAAGCAGCACCAGCTAACAAAACTTAACAATATGAAAAAATATGAATTGCTGTTGCATCATTGGACTGAATGTTGCAAATTGATTTGCTGCAGACATCTTTCTACTTTTTTTAGCATGATTTAATACTTTGCCAACTTTATCGAAGCAAAACTTTTGCTTCTTGAGCTTCTTAGCTGATAGAGATATACAAAATTAGCAATTCGCTAGTGCGATTATAAATTCCGATTTGATGGCAAAGCTGAAGAAGAATAAAAGTTTATCCGAAATATTTACAAACAGAATATTTACGAAATACGAAGCTAAATTGCCAGTTTTAGAAATCAAGGGCAGAAAATTTAAAAATATTTGCGAATTGAAAGATATTGCGGAGTACTTCACTAAAGATTAATGAAGAAATTTTATTTATATTAAATTCTTACTAAAAAAAAACCAGTAAAAAGCAGTAATAACTCTTAAGTTTTTGTCATCAGATTAATATTTTTGTGAGTGCTAAAAACTTAAAACTCTAAATCATACTCTACACTTATTTATATCACTTTTATTTAGAATACCATCTTCACCATTTTAATGCTTCTTTAAAGAAAAAAATTGTTTGCTTAAACCAATAAAACTCTTCGCCAAAGATTAATAAATCATGTCATGGGCAATAAATCTAAATAAAAAAAAAGTATAGTATTTCTTAGTTGAAAGAGTAGAAAGATGAAAGATAATTGAGCTGGCAAACTTGGAAGCAGGAAGTTATTTATTGTTTAGAGTGTTTAAAATACTTATGGCTCAAGAATATTGGGGTAACTTTACTTAAGCTTTACTATAATAAATATATAAGTAATACAAAAATTATAAATCTAACATCTGAAAATTGAAAAGCTTTTGAGCAGTTTTGTTGCAGTCAATGCATTTGTGATCATAAAATTAATTTTTTTCGTTCAAACGCTATAAAACTCGAAACTTCCTTCGTGAAATTTTTATGATATTGAATAATATATATATGTATGTCTTATTTTGTTCCAAAAAAAAAATTACACATTCCAATGTTATGACCACAAACAAATCAAAATCAAAAAGCAACTGAGCCAGTTATTTTAAAAGTGATCCAATAAAATTTATTTAATATCCTAGTATTTACATTTCACTTTTAATGTAATTTTTTTTATACGCTTAAAACCACTAATGTTTGGATATAATTTTAACTAATAAATTACAATTTGACTGAAATTTTCATTTTGATGACTAAAGTCCCATTTGAATAATTTCAAATAGATATTATGAATATTAGCAATAAAATTTTACGAGATTAGAGAATTCTGGGTTGTTTCGATGTAGTATTGTTTGACTTCAATTAAAAAGAAAAAACACTGATGCATCGTAGGACACTAAGAAGAATCAAATTTAATTTTTTAAATATCATCTATATATAAATAAAAATCAAATGTCGTTCGTTGGTAATTGCATCAGTTGAGAACGGCTGAACCGATTTGGATAATTTTTTTTTAAAATGTTCGTAATAGTCCAACTTAGGTTTTTACGGAAAGAAAAATTGACCACGCCCACTTTGCGCCCACTTTTTTTGATTTATCTAAAATCGGAAAACGGCTGGACCGATTTGGATAATTTTTTTTTAATGTTCATAGTAATCCAATTAAAGTTTTGTCGAAAAGAAAAATTGACCACGCCCACTTTTGCGCCCACTTTTTTCAATTTGTCTAAAATCGGAAAACGGCTGGACCGATTTGGATAATTTTTTTTTTCAAATGTTCGTAGTAATCCAATTTAAGTGTTTACTGAAAGAAAAATTGATCACGCCTACTTTTGCGCCCACTGTTTTGATATCTATATAAATAAAAATCAAATGTCGTTCGTTGGTAATTGCATCAGTTGAGAACGGCTGGACCGATTTGGATATTTTTTTAAAATGTTCGTAATAGTCCAACTTAGGTTTTTACGGAAAGAAAAATTGACCACGCCCACTTTTACGCCCACTTTTTTATTTATCTAAAATCGGAAAACGGCTACACCGATTTGGCTAATTTATTTTTTAAATGTTCGTAGTAATCCATTTTAAGTTTTTACTGAAGAAAAATTGACCACTCCCACTTTAACGCCCACTTTTTTATATATACCTAAAATCGCAGAACGCCTGCGCCAATTTGGCTAACTTTTTTAAAATGTTTGTAATAGTCTACAAACGTTTTTTACAGAAAGAAAAAATGGGCGTTGGACAAGGGGGCGTGGCACTCTCATACAACCCAAATTTGCGATATCGAATAGCTTTTTAGTTACAGACCGCACAGGCTCGGAATTTAATATTCGAACTCAATTTACACATTAAGTTTAACTGATAACATTTTATGGTGTTGGACAAGGGGGCGTGGCACCTCCCATACAACCCAAATTTGAGATATCGAATAGCTTTTGAGTTATAGTTCGCACAGCCATGTAATTGGGTTTTCGACCACAATTTACACGTGCCGTTTTACTGATAAAATTTTATGGGCGTTGGGAAAGGGAGCGTGGCACCTCCCTTAAAACCCACATTTAACATTTTGAATAGCTTTTGCGTTATAATTCACACAGCCCCGGAATTCAGTATTCGACGACAATTTACACGTGCTGTTTTACTGATAACATTCTATGGGCGTTGTACAAGGGGCGTGGCTCCTCCCTTGCAACCAGAATTTGCGATATCGAATAGCTTTGGAGTTATAGACCTCCACAGCCTCGGTATTCGAGCACAATTTGCACATGTCGTTTTACTGATAACATTTTATGGACGTATGGTGTGGCAACCTCCCATAATTTGCGATATCGAATAGCTTTTCAGTTACAGCTCGCACAGCCTCGGAATTCGGTATTCTACCACAATTTACACACGCCATTCAGGGGGCGTGGAACCTCCCATACAACCCAAATATGCGATTTGCGATATCGAATAGCTTTGAAGTTATAGCCTAAGAATTCATTATTCTACCACGATTTACACATGCCGTTTCACTAATCAAATTTTATGGGAGTTAAACAAAGGGGCGTGGCACCTCTCATTCAACCCAAATTTAGATCAACCCAATGCAGGTTCACTGATAACATTTTATGGAAGTTTGGCAACGGGGGCGTGGCAGCAACGCGCCGGGTTCCAGCTAGTTTTTTATAAAAACTAATAAACTAAATCATTTTTGAAATAAATAACAATATAAAGTAAATTAAAAGCACAAGTTTAGATTTATTCCTCTAAATTTTATTGTATTTTGTATTACTTTTTATTGTATTACATGTTGCATTCAATATCACTTAAATTGTTATTATGAAATTTTATAAAAGAAATTGTTGGTTTGTGATAACTGAAATATCATTAAGATATCTAGCAAACACTGTATCAATAGATATTGTGTTGTGCAAATATCTGGATCGTAAATTATTGATAAAATAAACGTTTCAAAAAGGCACTGTTTCAGTGCCTGTTAAAATATCAAATGAAATCTTCACATAAAATCATTTGCTTATGGTGATGAAATTCACCCACTTCAGTTAAAATTCCTCATGTAGAACATAAAAGTGATCTGTGAATAAATTGAATTGTGATAAATCGATTTATCAACCTGTTCAAAATCTAACAGGAGATCAACATAGTGTTAGTTTTCTGGATATCTTAAAAGTATGTTGAAAATTGATTTGGATTACGACCCAGTTGGCAAAAGCAGGGCCTTCTACTCGCAGACCTTAATATGGATTTTGTAGCCCTTTCGCACTCATATCCAAGCCCATTAATTTTTTAATATAGAACGAGAAATCTGTTTATGGCTTCCTGTCTGGCAACTCTAAATAGGTATGCTAAAAACGCTTTTTTAAAATGCATGTTAACAAAAAATCATCATGAATATGAATTTAACATCAAATTTGACTCTGAAAATATCCTGACCTGAACCTCTTGTGTGCTGTCCGATAGCTTATCCGATTGCAGTTGTTAACAAAGTTTCGCTTACTTTGCGTCATTAAAATTTCAAGATAGCATTCGAGATCGTGGGTTTGATACCCAGCTCCGACAGAAATTAAATTTTTTAAAATTAGATAAAGAGGGTAAAAATTTTCGAGTCTCGTCACGAAAAATTGTTCGAGCTACGTCATATTATCTAATTTTTGTGTTTTTTGTATGTGGAACTTCAGAAGAGTGGCAGATAAAGTGTAGGTGCGTTTAAAAGAACTGTTGAAGGGGAAAAAATTAAAAGAATTAGCTCATACATTTGACCTCTCTAGGGGTCATAGATTTTTCTTACATGTACTATAATAGACTTTTTTCCAATTTATTTTTTCCAAAGTTTTTTTGTGTGGAGAACTCTAGCAAGGTGGCAGATAGTGTGTAGGTGTGTTCAGAAGAAATTTTTATAGAAAAAAATAATAGGACCAGTTCATACATTTGACTCCCGTGGAGGTAAAAGATTTTTTGATATAAATAGTAGGCAATTTTTTCATTTTGTGTGGGGACACACGGACCCTTCTAAGACACCCTTGTCAGATAGACTAAAGGTTTGTTTAAAAGAAATAATAAGAAGAAAAATTAATAGGACAAGCTCATACATTTTACCCCACTACGGGTAAAATTGCATTTTTTGATATGAAATATAATAGCCATTTTTTTACTATTTTTGCGATTTTTGTATTGGGACCCCCAGAATGGTAGTAGATAGAATGTAAATGTTTTCAAAAGAAATTTTCAAAGGGAAAAAATAATTAGGACCAGCTCATACATTTGACCTCCCCTAGGGGTCAGAGATTTTTTTATCTGAACCACTAAAGACATTTTTTTTCTATTTTTGTGTTTTTGGTACAAAATACAAATCTAACAACAAAACAAAATATCACTAGAAAAAAAAATTTCTGGTATTTAAAATTTTTCTAAAATTTTTTAAAAATTTATTCATACAAAGTGATATGAAAAGACTCAGATCCTTGAAAAGGTAAGTATTACTCATCAATACAGCTAGCATGGAAGGTATCCAATATTGACGCAAATAATAGAACTATTACACCCAAATAAATATTGTTGCATTATTAAAAAGAGTAGCCTTTTTCAATTTCTTTTAAAAATTTTCGTTAATATTACCTGACTCTTGTTAATAAAAAAAAAATGTCTCTAACATAAGGATTTGCCATTTCTCTGAGTTACAACATGCTTGTTATTATAAACATATGATTCTCGTTAAACTCTTTGTTTACTTATTTTGTATTAATAAAGAAAGCATCTTTTAAATTAAAACATTGTTGTCAATCATTGTATTACTACTTTTTTAATTGTGATTTTTCTCCCTTTTGTCAAAAAAATATTTATGTTTTGTTTTCTATTTACAAAACTATCTTTAATAAGAACGGTTTTTCTTTGTTTGACAATGCTTGCTCTTTCTCTCTTTTTGTATTTAATATCACCTATTTTGTATTTAACATCACCTATCTTGTTGCATTAAAAAGCTATCTTTTTGGATTCAAAAATAAAAGATTTTTTTAAATGGGCACACAAAATTTTTTAATGTTACAACATTTTTTTTTTTGTGTTTAGTATGCCTTCTTTTGCGTAGCCCTAGCTTAATTGCTCACTGGGGATCCAGAAACTCCATTTGGTGGTGGGCAATCCAAAAAGTGTAACATCATAGTAGTTGCAGATATTGACTATTGAATAATACGAATATGGTGATTTTCAATTAAGCAGTTTATCGATTATTTCAAATAAAAGACCAGTCTACAGTGGTTTTATATATAAAATTCATATGTATGATATTTGAAAAAAAGTGAACATAACTTCAATAAAAAAACGAATAAAATTGCTTTTTTAAAATTTTCAAGCCATGTTCGAAAATCTAATCACGAAACGAAATATCATCTATGCTTCCGTGTTTTGACATATCTATCAACGACTTGATCCACAGCCACTTTAATGTCATAATGAATATTTTATAAGGAATGTCCGTTCAATATTTCATCCGCTGTCCTAGGATTTGTTTCAAATACGTTTTTATTCTTAAAAGAATTCAATTTCTCCTCTAAAAGGCAATGTTATTAAAATATTAAAAAGACTTTGAAGTAGAAAATACACTTCAGCATCAGAGCAGTCTGATAAGTGTATAGTAGAGTGGCTCGAATTATATGAAAGAATTAAGTATAATAAAAAATAATGATATGGAAAATTATGTCAAAAAGCACACCCAATTTCTGAAAAAAACAGATATCCTGAATTTGAAGACAATCGTTTAAGTATCTAGCCATCGGAAATGCCCATGAATTTCCTTAAAATATTTTTTTTATATTTTTTATCGACACATTAATTTGTTAATGAATTTAATGATTCTTATTTAATCAATAGATCTTCACAAGATCTTTCCAATGAAACCCTATTCATAAAAATTCAATATTTGCGCGATTTTGAGAGATTTCCGTAAAACGGATTAGACGAGAGGCAAATGGTTGAATTAATCAATGTTGTTTTCCAGCTAAAAAATGAGTTCTCTGCGAGAGCAAAAATTAAATTCGAGTGTAATCAAAATTTTGATGACGTTTAAGACCAGAATTACTTAAAGAGAACAATAACAAGTGACGAACTTCAACGTTTGATGCTCGTCTTAATTTAGCCATTGCGAAAAATTATGATGTTTTAGTTTTTTTGCACTTATTTTGGAAGCCAATCAAAATAATTCCTACAAACAGTTTGGGTTAGTTTGTACGTGTTTAAAAAATTACGATCAAATATTAAAAAAAAAGAAAACACATGCGTCGTTGGGCACACGAGAGAAGCGAAGCTTTTTCGCAGTTTCATAAATTTGATAGTTTAATGGTTTTTCTAATAAAAAATTTTTGTTTTGGGATAAAAGCAAGCTTACATGATTTTTATTTTATGATAAGTGTAGATCGAAATCATATTCCTTGTAGTATCCCAATTATAAATTTTTTTCAAAATATTTAAATACTTCGCTTCCTCATCTACACCTCAACGTGGAATTTAAAAGTTTTTCTCAACGTAGGACTACGGTTAATCACTAAATATATATATAATCAATAAATATATATATATATATATATATATATATATATATATATATATATATATAAATAGGCGTAGGCAAAACAGTTCGGTGCCATTTTCACCGGTGCCGGGACATAGCCCCAAGGGACATAGTCCCAAATTTCAAATATGGTATTATGACTGCTTTAAAAGAGGACATAATCCGAAATGGGGGTTCGGACCTCTTGGGATTATGTCCGCTTTTAAGAGATCATAATCTCAAGAGGTTTTAACAAATACTGATATCTGTGCCGATAAGCAATAAAAGCTTAGGTCTGATTTCAAAGTTTCAATCGAAATATAAGTTATATGAAATGGTTTTTTAGTTTTGTGTCATAACTTTGGCTCCATATTTTGTGTGTTTATAGTGTTATGTGCGTGGAACACAGCTGCATCAATAACTCAGATCAGTCTTAAGTCGACCTAAGCTATTTTTTATTAATACAGATATAAGAAAAAATGATTTGCCCTTGTACGAAATGGTGATAACAACATCAGCAAAGTCAAATCAACTTTTTATGGTTTTTTTGCGATAAAATAATTTGCCCTTTTAGACAGCGAAGCCGGTGTTGGACTTACTGAGGATTGTAATCCCTAAGCAGCATTGCATTTAGTTGAAGTTTTAAGGCTGTGTACAAATTGATCTAAATGCGACCTTAACTTAATTGTGTTGATAGAGCAGTGCTTCCTAATTTAAGAAATTTATAATCATATTAATTTTTCTTAGATTATTTTTGTCAATTAAACATTGAAATATTATTTTAAAATTGGGTCATTTTTCATTTCTTTTGGGTGATTTTTCATTTAATTTTTTCTGTCATGAAATTTCTGTCATGATTTTTCAATTTCTTTAAAACAGTTCTCGGGGACTTTTTAATTTCTTTAAAAAAGGTTTTCGGCGATTTTTCATTTAATTTTTTGGGTCATTTTTCATTTGATCGTTTTTTCATTGGGCGATTTTTCATACCTCCGGCGCTTTCTTCTCCCATCATTTAAGGAAATTAGTAAATATTTATTTCCAAATTCAAATTGATATCACCATTCCGTACAAAGGCAAATAAATTTGTTTAAAATGAAATAATTTGACTTTTTACGGAAAGTAGTTAATTAAGGCATATTTACCTTACTTAGGGCCAGTTTCACGACCATTAGCTAACCACTGACCAGAGGTTAACTAACAGATTTGAGTTTCACAATCGAAGTTAACTAATGGTTTAAGCCACCAGTGGTGGTGGTTGATTTCACAGCTGATTTCTGTAATAGAGAAAAAAAAACAAAAAGTGAAACCTCAAACAAATATTGATGGATTCCGATTGGGATTACGGTGTTGATAGCGATTCAGACTATGAGGAAGTGTAGAGTGTTTTAATTACTCGTCGAAAAAGGATAATACAATCACCACCATATTTTTTTCAAAGCTATGATGCCCAAGATTTCCGAGATAGAATTCGCCTCAATAAAGAAGTGGCTTGGGAGGTTCTTGGTACATTTATTTGAATTATAAAAAATGTGTATTCAAAATATATTTGAAGGAACAAAGCATTGCTTCCAGAAAGCATGCTTCTTATAACATTGCGATTTTATGCCACAGGATGTATGCTTCAGATGGGTGGTGATGTGTTTGGTGTATCCAAAGCTACCGTATCTAGAGTGGTTAAGGTGGTGTTTTATAACATTGCATTACTGCGCGAAAAATTTATTACTTTTCTAAAAACAAGCGATGAAATTAAGAAAACCCAGAAAAACGTCTTCAATCGTGCAAAATTTCCACTCGTTATTGCAGCGATAGACTGCAACCACATTAAAATAATATCCCCTGGTAAGCCACGAATAACTATATACTTTATTTTCAATGCAGATTTCATTTGATGAAAAGTTAGCACATCTCGCACTATCACTATTTATTGCATCCATTATTTTTTCAATTGTGCAGAAGAAAATAATTTAAAGCAAATGTCAGAAACATATGTTTTCTACAGTGCTGCCATATTTTTTTAATAAAATTGCTATTAGTTAACTAAAGCATTGTGAAACCCAAATCATGAAAAGTTATAGTTAACTAACAAACTTTAGTTAGTTAACCAATTGGTTAACTAACGGTCGTGAAACTGGCTCTTAAAGACTTAAGTAAGTATACAAATTAAACATTTCATTCTTTTTTATTAATAAATAAAAACAATTTATTAATCCAATTAAAATATAATATATAAGCATCCACAACTATAAATGCAGCATTAATATAAGCATTTTTACAACGAAGAATTCAAAACTTTTATTTGGGATTATGTCCCCTTTTTAAGCGGTGATAATCCAAAATTCACTTTGGGAATTATTTATGTCCTCTTTTTTTGGGACTATGTCCCCTTTTTTTGAGGACATAATCCCAAATTTGTAATTTGTAATTTGGGATTATGTTGCTTGGAGCTATGTCCCGGCATCTTTTCACCCGTGTTTCTACACCGCTTTGAATAATTTTTCTTTTTCGGTTATTTTGACATCAACTTTATGAGGATATCTCTAAAACTGTAGATTTTCTCAGTACAAAGTAATTTTGTATGAAAATTCATTTGCTAACACTGAGCGGCAAACTGAAAATAGAAATAGAGTCGTTTTTTAATCCTTTTCTACGCTCATCTGAGAACAAAAGCGATTTCGTGTCACAGTGTAGGTCGAAGGTCACAGTTAAAAGGTCGAATTTTGGCTACTGGCGAGCTCTAGTAGCATAAAATGATTGAAGAAAAACAATTTTACTTGAACGCAGACATTCGTCAACGAACAACAACAATTTCCTATTCAAAAACTACAATAAACAAAAGTTAAATAGTAAAGCTAAACAGTACAAGCAACAACAACAAAAGCACAACTTCAATTTGAACAACAACAATAAGTTTTTCCTTTAGCTTCTCACTAGGTACTTGCTAGGTACTTCAATAGCCGCTTCAACAAAGCTTGGCAAATATTGAAATTTTCATGATTTTACTATTTTTTGCATATTTTCTTTGTTATTTTTTTTTTGCATTAGTTTGCAGTGAATTCCATGCATGTAAATAGCATGTTTTACTCTACGAGTGTCAGTTTGGGAGTATGTGTGTATGTGCTGTATGAGAGTGTGAAGTATCAACAAACAGCTTCAACTAGAACAACAACAGCAACAACAATACAAATATAAACAGAAAACTCAGCAGCAGCATCAACATAATGACAGCAATAAAGCAAACAACAAAAACTAAAACAGCAAAAGCAACAACGACAGCAGCATCCTTGAGAAAACAATCAAGAACGCTTTCCGTTTTTTGACAAATATTAATAGTATTTGACATATTTTATATGAGAAACGACGACTAACTGACTAACTAACTCGTTGTCTGACTAGTTGACTGACAGCTAACTGTCACCGGTTGTCAAAATAAAAGGTACACTGTGAAAACATTATGTTGCAATACATTAAATAAATCAATAAATCTCTCTAATCAATAAATCAACAAATCAATTATATGTATAACTAACTTATAGCAAAAAAACTTTAAAGATCCTAGTTTATTGTAATATCACTAATGTGTATGTCACAGTAAAATACCATAAATTTCAACAAATAAACAGATGACATGAAAGTATGCCTCCGAAAAAAATTAAACAAACCAAAAAATAGAAAAACTCCTAATCGTCAATATATCCCATGATATAATCGAAACAAAAAACAAGAAAAAAAACAAAACAGTGGAAAGGGAGTTAAAATATTGTTGTCTTCTACGATTTATTTTCTTTTTTTGCTTGAAAAAGCTCTGTCGTGATACTACTAAGTATACTCAAAAATGTATCTATTATTGATTCCTAACTTTCTTCGATTGATGTCAAAAATTAAGGTTCCCATTAACAGGAAACAGCAACCATAAAAGGGTCTAGAGTACACAGCCCAGCAGACAGACAGACAGACAGACAGACGTTCATGTTCCTTAAATCATCGTCACACCCATACAAATGAACCAACCAGCAGACAAACAAACAATCATTAACGAGAACGTTTTACAACAACATAGACGGCGTTCACAAATTATTAGCTGCCTTAAGAGAAGGAGTTGCTTTGACAGGATAATTAAGCTCTTCAAAAGCAGCCTTCATACATACGTTTACAGTTGATGTTGTTGTGTTTTTTGTTGCTTTTTTGCTGAATTATTTTCTTGCAGCTAATGTCAACATGCGCTGCATCTCCAACACTTTATACACCCACTTCATATTACTTCCTTTTTGATTCATATAATTTTTTAATTTTTTCTCTTTTTCTCTTTTAACATTTGTCACATTCTAAATGATAAATGCTGAAATTTTTAACGAACACTTTTAACTTCGCTTTCGGCATCTTTTTGTTTATTTCTCCTTCATTTAAATTTCTTTTTTTTTGTGTTTTTTCAGTTAATGTCAAACGATTTGGTGATAGAGTACTTTTTCTAATCCTTTTATTATCTTTCCTCTTCACACATTCCTTCGGACAACAACACATCGTATGCCTGCTACACATCCTCTTCTCTCAAAGTGCTCTTTTCTTATTTTCATTTAATGAGACGCGCCAAATTAAACTCATCTTCATTATCCTTGGAGTCAATCCAAATGAAGTGATCTAGTGCTGGTCGCTCGACCATTTTTAAAAAAGTTGAAAAAATTATCAAATTTTGCTTAAAGTATTGGCATCTCAGAACCGTAACAAAAAAATTTGTTGTTGTTGTAATTTCAAAATGGCGGCCATATGTGTCTTGCTACCTAGAGCGATTTTTGCGTTTGAAAGCGTTTGCGGAAACTAACATTTCTCAGCTTGTATTATATACAGAATAATGAATCAAAAACCATGAAATTAAACACATTTTGAACTGTAATACTGTATTTAAAATGTGCTTCTTAAAAAGTATCTTTAAATAAAACAAAATATTCGAACTTTTTTGGTAAAAACGTTATATTTTGCATCTTTACGAATTTTTTTTTTATAGAAAGCAATTAGTAATTGACTTCAATTTTTTTTTATAAGTGCAATATAACAATTAGTTTATTCACAAATAATTTCAACTTTCTACTGTACTTAGTTTTTTTAATATAGCCTCTTAAAAATTGAAATTTCGAGAATTTTGTCAACTTTGGGGTCAAATATCTCAGGTGGGCACACGTTTAAAAATCTGAAATTTGTTCAAAATAAGGTTAACAATAGTAAATTCATTCAGTTAAAATTTCGAGTTGTATATTTGCTTTATTTGGAAGATACAGCCCTTCAAACTTCATGAAAATTCACTTTCAAAATAATAAATAAAATTTTTAAAATAACGAATTTTTTGTTTCCTACCATCACATGCACACATTATTTAAATGAGTTCATAAGTTAATATTCTGAGAATTTATTTTGTGCTAACTTACACAGCTTACTTCGATAGAAAAATAAAAGGCTTGCACAATTCAAAATAAAGCCTGGTGTACAAAATAAATTTAAAAGATTCTTCTTTGTCTGAAAATTCTTTTAGAGAAGGTTGCTTAAGTGTTCAAAATAATTATATTGAGTTAGTTTAAAAGTCTTATAATGGAAAGTGTTTGCTCTATAGGAATTTTAACGAACGATGAGTGCCACAAAAGTGTTTATGGGCCTCTACAAAGTGATTTAAAGCAAATAATTCAGTTTAGTCAAGAAGAACAACAACTTTTGTATTATAGGGTTTCAAAAGATGTAACTACTTTATGTAATTACCACGAAAAAAAGTATATTGATAAGTATCATCATTTGTTCGGCCGGTATTGTAGTGATCCGTTTAAAATGCATAAGAAAAGTATTAATAAAGGACTAAGGGAAATTCGTCTCGAGCATATATCTGAACATGTGATTGGTAATGTTGAGCTTGTTCCTGGAAAATCCCTTTGCATTAATTGTTACCAAAAAGCCTTTTTAACATCCGAAAGTACAGAAAATGATAAGTGCAAAGATTACATGCCTCCTGCTGAATACCTCAAACATGTGGACTCCGTTTGTGATCTTTTAGAAGTTTCGCCTGCTTCTAAAATACAAAAATTAAGTTCAGAAAAAAGGGTTTCTGCTATAAAATCGAAGATAGGTAAAGTTACAAATGCTTTAAAAAGAAACCTCGAGCAGTCCTTTGATGAAGTTATTGCAGACAACATGGAGAATGCAGAGCCTGTTAATGAATTTGATGATCTGATTAAGAAACTTAAGGATAAATGTGTTATGGCAGAAAAAGGAGAGAAGATTAAAATTATAAGTTTGTTACCAAAATCATGGTCAATTAAAAAAATTACTTCTGAGTTCAACGTATAAGAACGTCTTGTAAAACTTACAAAAGATCTAGTTAATGATCAGGGCATTCTTCCAGATCTGGAAAAGAAGAGGGGCGTCCCCATTCCACCCGAAATAGAAGCGTTAGTCTTTGAATTTTACGAACGTGATGAAAATAGCCGCCTTTGTCCAGGTATGAAAGATTGTGTGTCTGTCAGAATTGAAGATAAAAAAGTTCAGAAGCAGAAGCGTCTCATACTTTGCAATTTAAATGAACTCTTCGTCGAATTTAAAAAACAATACCCAAATTGCAAGGTTGGAAGATCAAAATTTATTGAACTTAGACCAAAGTGGTGCGTCATTGCCGGATCATCGGGTAGCCACTGTGTCTGTGTTTGCGTTTATCACCAAAACGTAAAACTCATGGTTGATAGAATAAAACAAGACTATAAAGACCTACTTGAAATGCTTGTCTGTGACATAAATGGTTATAACTGTATGTTGGACAAATGCGACAAATGTCCAGGACAGGAATCCCTGTGGAGGCTGCTTAAAAACTTAGATGAAAGTGACAACCTCTCCGACAATATTATTTACAAACAGTGGACAATGACCGATCGAGCTGAAATGATAACTGTTGTTCAAGCAAAAGAAGATTTCTTTCAATCGCTTATTGAAAAACTTATTTCAATGAAGTTACATCACTTTATCTCAAAGGTTCAAGCGCAATTTCAAAGAGAAAAGAAGGACACACTAAGCCCAAATGAATGCATTGTTCTTGCAGATTTTGCTGAAAACTTTAATTTCATAATCCAGGATGAAATACAAAGCTACCACTGGGTTAATCGGCAAGCAACTATTCACCCATTTGTATATTATTACAAAGAACATAACAAAGTATTAAATCAATGTTTTTGTGTTATAAGCGATCATATGGACCACAATACAGAAGCAGTTCACACTTTTCAATCCTGTTTAATAAAGCACATAAAACATACTGCACCAGCTGCTAAAAAAATAATTTACTTTTCGGATGGCGCTGCAAGTCAATACAAAAACAAAAAAAACTTCACAAATATCTGCCATCATAAAAACGATTTCGGACTTGATGCAGAGTGGAATTTTTTTGCAACATCTCATGGTAAGAACGCATGTGATGGTGTTGGAGGAACTACGAAACGGGAAGTTGCAAAGGCCAGTCTCCAAAGGACAGAAATTGACCAAATTCTAACTCCTGAGGATATGTTTGTTTACTGTAGAGAAAACATTAAAGGAATTACATATGCATATGTTAAGGGAGAAGAAATAATCACTCGTAAGAAAATCCTCGATAATCGTTTTGAAAACTGCCAACGAATTCAAGGCACACGAAAGTTTCACCGTTTCGTTCCAATTTCGGAGACGAAAATGCGATGCTTTATAACGTCTAAGTCCGACGAATATGAGGACCATCCAGTCACAAAAGAGAAATAGGTAGGTTACTAAAATAAGTTATTTCAAACATTTGACAATGTTTACTATTTTCTTTTCTTTCTTCTGTTATTTTCAGAGCAGTTATTCAAAATTTAATTATTGTAAAATGTATTAAACTTATTTAAATATTGTGTGCATGTCATGGCAGGTAAAAATAAGTTTTCTTTTAAATTTGACTTTGTTTTCTATTATCTTTTCTCTCTGCTTTTATTTTCAGAACAGGAATCACAACAATTTATATATTTACAGAACATTTGCAAAAATTTATTTATGTTAAGCAAAAGAGTGTTCTATAAAAAGGATTAAATTTAATTAATTAAAATAAAAAACGCAATTGTTTTGAGATTACATTCAGTTATTAATATCAACTGTTTCATTATTTAAGTTTTATTTTGCTTGTAATTGAAAAAACATTTAAAAATATCCCAAAAAAAGACATATTATTTAAAGTGAATTTTCATGAAGTTTGAAGGGCTGTATCTTCCAAATAAAGCAAATATACAACTCGAAATTTTAACTGAATGAATTTACTATTGTTAACCTTATTTTGAACAAATTTCAGATTTTTAAACGTGTGCCCACCTGAGATATTTGACCCCAAAGTTGACAAAATTCTCGAAATTTCAATTTTTAAGAGGCTATATTAAAAAAACTAAGTACAGTAGAAAGTTGAAATTATTTGTGAATAAACTAATTGTTATATTGCACTTATAAAAAAAAATTGAAGTCAATTACTAATTGCTTTCTATAAAAAAAAAATTCGTAAAGATGCAAAATATAACGTTTTTACCAAAAAAGTTCGAATATTTTGTTTTATTTAAAGATACTTTTTAAGAAGCACATTTTAAATACAGTATTACAGTTCAAAATGTGTTTAATTTCATGGTTTTTGATTCATTATTCTGTATATAATACAAGCTGAGAAATGTTAGTTTCCGCAAACGCTTTCAAACGCAAAAATCGCTCTAGGTAGCAAGACACATATGGCCGCCATTTTGAAATTACAACAACAACAAATTTTTTTGTTACGATTCTGAGATGCCAATACTTTAAGCAAAATTTGATAATTTTTTCAACTTTTTTAAAAATGGTCGAGCGACCAACTTTCGTTTTTTGAGATCACTTCATTTGGATTGACTCCTTGTGCAGTTTTTTCTTTGTACAGATACATGTAGTAAGCGTGTGTGTTGTCTTGGTTGGGGAAATTTTGCCGATGTAAGAGGGTGTTCTATTTTTTTAAGTGCTAATTATGCATTCGTGCTGCACACGCATCATCTCTGATGAATTGAGTTATTACAGGATAGCCAAAGAAGACAGAACAAATTTTTGCGAAATTTATTCTGTTATTTCTAACAAGAACTCATTGTCTACATTTTCAGCGTTGAATGCTTTGCTTGCTCGGGTCATGCTTTTGGGTTTTTCTGTAAGTTCTTCTTCGTATTTTCTTAATGTTTAGCTCCTTCTGAATTTTTGGTTATGTTCTACGTTGCTAATCAACTGTTAATTGCTTCAATTAAAACAGCACAAATAAATTTTTGGTTCTGCAATAACGAACGAAATGTCATTTTTGGAGCATAGAATTTGAGGTTTTTCTGGTCGGGGAGAAAGTAAAATTGAGTTAATTTTCTTTTTTTCTTAAAACACATTTGCTTGTACTGTTGCTTGTAAGGTATTAGCTTTTGTGAAAACGTCGACTGCAAATTAAATATTTATTTTTGGGGAAAAGCCACCAAAATTAAGGATAATATTTATTTGGAAGAATAAGTTACTTTTTCTTTCTTTGCTTTCATTTTCATTTTTTGCTTTTATTACTTTCATTACTACTAAAATTATGAAACATGAATTTGTTTTGTTGTTTTTTTTTCAATTGCCAAAAGGTAAGGAAGAGTATATTTAAAAGCAGCCATAAAGGGTTAAAATATTTTTTGAAATATTTCGTGGAAAATTTCACAATAACTATCCACAAACCCGATTTTTCTTTAGCTTTGATCTATGGAAAAAATAAGTATATCATCTGCTGAAATGTTTACTTGGCATCAGTAGGGAACCCTTTAACGCAGAGTTTTGTGCATTGCAGAGTAATGTGGGAAGGTTTTTTTTTTTATTAAGTCTAGTATTTGTCTGCATAGAGCAGTGATTCTCAAAAAATTTTTTTTGTTGCGGCACACTTTTAAAACGATTTCAAAATTTGGGCACAAAAAGATAAATATAAGTTTAAAAATTATTTACTTATCTAAAACACACTTCGTAAAGTAGTTTATGATAACAATTTTAAATGTGCGAAATAAAATAAAATGTGCGAAATAAACAGAACGCTTATTAAGGGATTACTTACAAGTTAATAATAAAAATACTTTTAATGTGAAATTTAAGCTTGATGTTTTTTGATAATTTCATTTATATTTAGTCGTAAAAATGACAATGCTACTCTCATGTCGTCTTCTACATTTAACAATCTTGATCTTTAGTTTTGATTTTTAGTTTTTATGTTAGTTAATGCTGAAAATCTAAATTCACACAAATAATATGTGGAAAACTGTAGTTATATGTTTGAAGCTTTTTTGGCACTCATTGGATAATCGCATCTAATAAGCCACAAAATAGTTAATTGTTTCTTCTGAATTTTATAAATTAAATCTTAGCTTAAGACCATTGATGTCAAAGCTTTAATTTCCTTTGTCTTAAAATTTTAATTTTAATATAATTATTAATAAATAAATAAATAAAATAAATAAATTAAATCTTGTTTATTGGAACGCAAAATGAGTTCTTCCTCTTCATTCAAAGTTAAGTCAAATACAGAAGTATCCGTTATGAAAAATGGATGCCCAATCAAATTTTTTTATATATAATTTTGAGAAATAATGAATAATTTTCTTCTCTAATGTTGTCAAATGGCCAATAACAATTATTTTAATAGTTTTATAACAGGCTTTTGGGACTGACCCAAACTTTTCAAATTATCCTTTTAGGTCTTTATTCTTCCATAAAGTTATTAGTTTTTGGAATCCCACCAGCTTATCGGTAGAGTTTGATATATTTTCATTTTAAATTCCAGCACACGAGATAAAACTTTTAATCTGGATAACCACCTTAATTCCGTATGCAGTAACAAGGATTCGTACTTGGCTTCCATGCTTGGCATTATTTACTAAATAAGCGACTTTTTAATGGTCTTGATTTAATATAACTAACAAATCAGTTTAACACATTGTTCCAGAACTATTTTCATGCTGGTGGCAAATATTTTGTAACAAGTGCTTCTAGCTGCAAGAAAAAACAATTTGTAACTAATATATTCACATTCAGTTCTTTAACATATGCTACAAATCCTTTTAGATGTCCAGTCATAGCTGGAGCACCATCTGTACAAATGCCAATACATGACTTCCACGAAACTTTAATTTCTTCTACATATGCACTTATTACATCAAAAATATATATGCCAGTTCTAACATTAGGTAATTCCCGATAACTTAAAAATTTATGAATTATAGAAATTTTCGTGAATAAGTCTAACGAATGCAATTAATTGAGCTTTTCCTGTAATATCTGTTGTTTCGTCGATTTTTAGAGCAAAATTTGAATTTGCAAAGATTTTTGCGGTATTTTTCTCAATATTTTGCGACATATCTTTAGTTCTGCGACGAACGGTATCATTCGAAAGTGGTATTTTAGAAATATCAATTTCTGCTTATCCACTTATCATTATTTTTACGATTTTGCGACAAGCTGGTAATATAATTTCTTCAGCTGGTAATATTATTGTGAAGTTTTAATTTAACAGCAATCAATTCAGCTATTTCATAAGAAGCTACTTGATTGAGCCTTTTCAGACACACCGATTTGTTTTCCAAAATCTTTTATCTGCTTGGATTTTGAAGATAAAGACTGTTGAAAGTAGATTTTATCTTTTGTTGAAAGCAAAGGATGATAAGTCACCAAGTGATGTTGGAGTTTGCTCGGAACCATAGCACTATTTGATAATTTATACTCACATGTCACACAGTCGGGACAAACATCGTAATTTTTCAATGTAAAGGTAAATCTAAATTTAAAAAAATCATCATTGTATTTCAGATAAACAACGTATTTTTTGGAGCAAGAAGTATCTTTACTTGTGCCGGGCATAGGCTCATTAGCTTGGTCGCTAACGTTATCATTATCTTTTTTATCATGCTTAAACTTTCTTCTTTTTAACCATTTTTCTATTTTCAGAAGGTTCTGTAAAATAAAAATAATATTGTCGAAACACTGTTAATAAAAGGCGAATCAAATATTACCTTTAAATACGATTTATTTTAGTTTGAGAATACAATACTGCAAAGCTAATATGTTTATATAATTTTATAATTTGACACTGCAAGCAAAAAAATTAATAGTAAACTGAATCACATACATTTGCCAATTTTAACGAAAGAAAATGTGCAGCAGCTACTATCAAAGAATATACAATATCTAGAATGCGCATCTAGGCACAGAACGAAAACATTTTTGTGAAGGACTATTTAATCAGTTTAACACATTGAAAGCAACACAATAAACAAGAGGAAACAACAATAAGGGTAAACAACGAACACTTTGTGCGAACCGCAACATTCGCAACATGCATTGTGTTGTTTGGCAAAGCACAAAATGTCTAAGTGAGTTCGATCATTAGCAGGAGTGGCCACAATGTAGCAGAAGCATGCGAACACAGATTCTCTGATCCCTTTAAAACGCGAACACATAATTAACGAAAAGTAACAACAACATCACTAATATTGCAACCTCATACTCGCGTACAACACGTTTAGTTATGT
Source organism: Dichetophora obliterata (assembly GCA_963920525.1). Lineage (NCBI taxonomy): Eukaryota > Metazoa > Arthropoda > Insecta > Diptera > Sciomyzidae > Dichetophora > Dichetophora obliterata. The sequence continues at coordinate 36,361,080 of OY986437.1, read as the reverse complement.
TTGGTTCAAATACGCATTATGTTTGGTTCGAAGATCTGCAACGAATCAGATTTTTGAATCAATGAGCCACTTACTCAAAAATGAGTATGAATAAGTATAAGTAGTTTCCAAAGGAGTACTCATATGTGCTTTATTCAAAACACAGTGAATCAAATAGGTATAGAATGAATTAAATATTAAGGCATGCTACCTAATAATATGTAAAGGGTCCGCCAAATAACTTTTTTTTTTTTGAAAATTCAATAAAAAAAAACTACTGAATATTTTCTCAAATTTCTTTCTTCATTTAAAAGTACAATCCTTCCGGTTAATAATAAAAAATAATTTTATTCAAATGGCTGCCTCGGCTGGCCATGCAGTAGCCTACACGATCGGTCCAATTTTTAAGCACATTATCGATTGTGTGCAGCTGTATTTCACCAATGGCTTCACGAATATTATCCTTTAAAGCGTCAATTGTCTCTGGCTTGTCGGCGTAACACTTATGTTTGAGGGCATCTCACAAATAATAGTCCAACGGTGTCAAATCGCAGCTCCGAGGTGGCCAAACGACATCAGCTCAGCGTCTGATAATGCGATCTTCAAAAAAGGGCGCAAAACATCGAGTGTAGCTTCGGCTGTGTGGCACGTAGCACCGTCCTGTTGAAACCAAATGTTGCCAATATCCTTCTCTTTAATTTTTGTGAACAAAAATTCGTTCAATATGGCCCGATAACGATCGCCATTGACTGTAACGGCTACTCCTTGCTCATTTTCGAAGAAAAATGGCCCAAATATGCCTCTGGACCAAAATCCGCACCAAACAGTGCCTCGTTTTGGGTGCAGCGGCTTTTCAATGTATACGTGCGGGTTTTCTGTGCTACAAATGCGACAATTTTGCTTGTTTACATACCCGCCAAGATCAAAATGAGCTTCATCTGAAAAGATGATTTTTTTTGGCAAAATCGGCATCTTCTGTAAGTCGAATGCAGGCCCACTTAGCGAAGCAAAAACGCATTGAATGGTCAGTTGGCTTCAACTCCTGAACAACTTGGACTTTGTTTGGCGTCATACTAAGGTCTTTATGCAAAATTCGTCTCAATGATGTTTCCGAAATCTTCAATTGTTGAGAACGACGGTGAATTGATGTTGATGGCGCTTCACGCACACTTTCTGCCACAGCAGCAATATTCTCGGGTGTACGCACTGCTTTTGGCTTTTCACGTTTTGGTTTATCGATGAGGATGCCAGTTTCTTTCACTTTTTTTACAAGATAACGAACATACGGAGCTGACGGTGCTTCTCTTCTTCCAAAATCCGTACGCAATTTTCGCACACATTCTGCAACATTACCATGATTTTCAAAGTAATTTCGCAATATTTCCCAGAATTGTTCAAGCGTATACACAACCATATTCGTTTAGCGGAAGGATAAAACTAATTATCTGTTAAATCAGACATGAGCTAAGTGTTACCATTCACGAAATAAGCACTATTTGAAAAAAAAACGTTAGATGGCGGACACATTTTTAGGAATTTAAAACATCAGTTAACAGTGAGAGGTCGCTGATTTCGAATCTGAATTCTATATTTAAAAATTTAACATGGTGGCTAGGGCTGCCACCTTATTTTTTATTTTTTCGATTTCGGTACTGGCGCGAACACTAGGTAAAAATGGGAAGCTAGTATCCTTTCCGTATCCTTTGTCAGAAATTCAAAATTATGTAATTTTTTTATAATAAGGCTGCTACCTAATAATATGAACTTTTAAGAGTTTTAAGCATAATTTAATAGCGACCCCAAAAATTATATAAGGTTAGTTGGAAGCAACCCTATTTTAAAAAAGTTACATAATTTTGAAATTCTGAGAACGGATTCGGATTCAGCGACCCATTTTCAGTTATTGTTCGCGCCAGTACCGAATTCGAAAAGATAAAAAAATTAGGTGGCAGCCTTATCTACCATATTAAAATAAATAAAATAAACTGGCCATTTCAGCCCTTGGAAGGACTTTGACCTAGCTTCTATTGATCAATTGTGTTGTGCGTGTATTTAAATATTTGATCACAAATGATCGAGAACTGGACCTACGTGTTTTATGCCGACTCCGAACGGTTTATGTTCTCAAGAAGCTTAACAAAGCAATTTTTACTCTCTGAGGTTTTCCATTGTCTGCAGAGAGGTAACGACCGAACAGAAAAATTAATTCAATTGAAAAAACTTTCTATCTGAGCTGGAATTGAACCCGGGCTACTGTGGTTCTTTAGCTTAGGGGCCACGCCCTCTACCCACTAGGTTACGGCCGCCACCATATTATATTTTTGAATTCTAAATTCAGATTCAAAATCAGCTACCCCTTTACACTGTTAAATGATGTTTTAAACTCTTACAAAAGCATATTGCTAGGTGGCAACACCATTATAAAAAAATTAATAATTTTTAACTCATTTTCACTTATTGTTCGCGCTAGCACCGAATTCGTAAAACTAAAAAATTATAGGTGGCAACCCTATTAACCATATTGAATTTCAAAATTCTGACTTCAGATTCGAAATCAGCGACCCATGAAAAATTTTGAATGAAGTCTAAAACTTTTAAAAATACATGTTATTAGGTGTCAACCATATTATAAAAAAATTACATAATTTTTAATTCTGACAACGGATTTGGATTCAACGAACCATTTTTACCTAGTGTTCGAGCCAGCACCGAATTCGTAAGAATAGAAAAAATTAAGGTGGCAATCCTATTAACCATATTGAATTTTAAAATTCTGAATTCAGATTCGAAATCAGCGATCCCTAACACTATTAAATGATGTTTTAAATTCTTAAAAATACATATTATTAGGTGGCAACCCTATTATTAAAAAAGTACATTTTCACATTCTGACAACGGATTTAGACCCATTTTCACTTATTGTTTGCGCCAGCACCGAATTCGTAAAAATAAAAAATTATAGGTGGTTACCTTAATAACCATATTAAATATTAAAATTCTGACTTTAGATTCGAAATCAGCGACCCCCTAACACTGTTAAATTATGTTTAAAATTTTTAAAAATACATATTATTATAGGTGGCAACCCTAAATATTTAATTCATTTTATACTTATTTGATTCACGTTGTTTTACTTACAGCCCTATTCTGGCAAATTAAAAAATTGTTATAACCAGTATTTTTAATATTTCTATGTGTTTTTTGTATTTTTTATTTTAAAACAAAATTTGAAGCTCAAAAATATAAAATTTGTTAAAAATTGTCAACTGCTTTTCAGTTATTGACAATTTCATAAAAAGTTTTGTTTTTTTTTAGCTTTAAATTTTGTATTGAAAACAACAAACACATTGAAATATTCAAAATACTGGTTAACAATTTGTTAATTTGCCAGAATAGGGCTGTTACTCATACTTACTTATTCATATTAATTTTTGAGTATGTGGCTCATGATTCAAAAATGTGATTCACTTTGTTTTGAATCAATCACATATGAATACTACTTTAGCAACTACTTATACTTATGCATACGTATTTTTGAGTTAGTGGCTCATGATTCATAAATGTGATTCATTGCAAGTCTCTGATTTGAATCACTGAGTTAACGAATACTACTCGAGTACTACTTATTTTTAAGTATTCGTTGCAGATTTCTGGTTTGGTTTTCTCGTCGTGCCGTTCGTATTTTTGCTCGATCACGGAGACGACTTGAGGCATAAAAATTACTTTATGATTCTAAGAAAAAATGCGTTGCAAAACAAATACTGAAATAATTTTAAAATTTTTTTATGGATTCAAAGATCTTTTCCTGTTAAAGGGATTTTTATAAATCACATTATTTAATAATATTAACAAAATTATATATTTAAAATTTGGCGTCAGACTTTTAAAATTTTACGGTACACAAAAGTGCCACGGCACAGTTGTTGAGAATCACTGGCATAGAGGATAGCTGTAGACAAATCTTGTTAAAGATTTTATAAAAGACACTTTTTAGTGAAATTTTTCAGGAAACAGTTTACTAGAATATTTCAACCCTCGACGGCTTTGTTTGTGGTGTGGTGGCCGTAGCTTACCTGTAGAGTGCGTGGCCCATAAACTAAAGATCTGCGGTTTAATCCCCAGCTCAGCCACCTCTCTGCAGACAATGGCAAGCCTCAGAGAGTAAAACACTGCCCTGAAAAGCTTTTTTTGAGGCTTCATATTAGGGTTTTTTAAAAGCCATTTTTAAACAATATTACCACAAACATATAATGTGCCTACTTGGCGTAATGGGTAAGAATTCCGACTGACGATCGAGAAGTAGCAAGTTCAAATCTTGATAGCAGCAAGATATTTTTGCAATTACTATTTTTTTGATGGAATAGACAAGAGCAAAAGCAACAAAATTATTAGAAAACCATATAGCAAAAATCTATCGGTTCTTGAAATTATCATGCAAGTAAATCAATAAAACTAGTCGCACAGAGCTTTGTGTCAAAAAATCATAAAAAAATTTGCAAAAGTAGCTCTTTTTGTGAGCTTCTAAACTAGAATGAACCAGAATTGTATAATGAAAATCATGCAATTTTTTTTTTACTATTAAAAATGGAATGTTAACATTATGTAGGTACAAATACCTTCAAATAAATAAAAAATTTATAGAGCATTTATCTCAAGAACAATACCTGATAGCAAAAAAAGGTTATATATATGTAGATGAACCACGTTTAAATCGTCATATCGGTATCACGGTTTTTTGAAGAATTTTTAACTGTCCACTAGTATAAAATGTGTCAAGTTTTTTTCCAGCCATTAAATTATACCATCTCTATTGAATTAAATTGTCTTATAGTACAGTTAAACTACTACTTTAAGCCATATATAAAAAAAACTTGTCTATGTATATTTAGCACAAAATTCTCATCGATAAATAAAACGCAAACACACATTTTCCTTCAATTTAGAAATAGCAGAGAAATTTCTAATTATATTTTTTAACAAAAACTTCAAAACAGGCAAAAAATATTCTTATTGTGAAAGCAACGTTTTTATTTCCAATTTATGTGAAAATGCCAGCTCTACACAAATTTTTGTGGAAAAAAAACAACTTCAAACTAGAACACAACTATAAAAAATGCGTTACTTCCAATAACTCCCAAAGGAATACGTAAGCAAAATACATTTTGTTTTTTATCATCTAAAGTCCGGAGCTTCGTTGGAGTTTGTAGACAAAGTAGGACAATACTGAGAGAAAAAAATACTAACAACAAAAAGCATTTTAACTTCATTCTGAACTTAGCTGCGTGTGACAACGTACAGTTTTCACAACCGATTTAAAATATTTTAAGCTATAACGTCAGAAGATTGAATAGTGATATAAGAATACAGGAAATAGAAACAGAATAGAAAATAAAAAATAGTTGGGGAAAAACAATGTAGAGAAAAACAACCATAAAAACTTAACAAAACAGAGGAAATTCAAACAAAGCTGTGTCTTATTGAAAAATTGATAGACACATGCCAACTAGCAACCTGATCTGAAGGATGTATCTAAGATGTGTGAAGAATGTGTGAACTGTTTTAGAGATTTAATGATACAATATAAGCAACTTTCAATTTTTTTTTTTGTGCTGTCAGTTTTGAGCAAAAGTTTTTAGAGAAAAAGAAATAAATATCTGCCAGCAAAGTTGATGACATCAATTCTGTCACAAAATAATAAAGTGCTGGTGACAAGAAGAAAGAAAAAACAAAACACCAACAAAATAGATCAGTAGAAAAGGTGGTAAGTGTTAGTTCGATTATTTTAATGTTAAAATAGTGGCAGGAGAACTTTCTTCAATAAAACAAGTTTGCCAAAGTAAATTATTTTTTAACATATAACACATACTCGCATACTTATCGTAAAATAAAAAAAAAATACGAGAGCAATTCAATGAGTCAGTGACTTTTTGAATAAAACTGAATTTTTTTTAACATAGATTGATACATTTAGTTTAGTGTTTTTATATTTTGTTGCTTTCAAATAATAGGAAAGTTTAAGGACAGGCTTCTACCATACAAACTAATGTATTCCGTTACGTTTTTACAGTATCGGCGGTTGCACTCTTAGTCATCAGCCTACCTGGTTTTATTTTACCAAGCAAACTAATTTATTTCGTTTCGGCGGTCGTGCTTTAAGTCGAGAGCCTGGTGTAACTATAGCAGCCCCGTAGACAAGGGGAAGGTTTTAAAGGTTAGCCCTCCCCCCCTTAGGGTCTAGAAAGTATAAAAATCTAATATATTAGCATTAAGGAAACTACAACGCAACAGCGTAAAATGTTGCAAACCACTTCAATTTTGAACTGAATTGATACTATGCTTTCAGATCATAGATAATATGAGGACTTCGGCAAAGATTGCGATTTTATGTTTGGGCAGGGTTACGATGATGCGGCTGTCATAATTGGTGCACTACAAGGAGCACAAGCGTATGTAGCGAAAGAAAAGCTACAGACTGCTGTTATTAAAGCTTAAGACATCGCAACCGAATTTCGAAATACCTCTCGCATTTCAACTTATAAAAATAAAAAGTAAAACAAATTTTTTAAAAAATAAGCTTATTTAAAAAAGACGTAAGCTAAAAAGAAAAAAATAAACTTAATTGACATTTGTCATATATGTATATTAGGGCGGGTCGATTTAAAAATCGCCCATTGCTCAGTAAAAATCGTATTCTAGGGATCAAAGTAAGAAACTTTGCCCGAGAAACTATACCTCTAAAACGAATTCTAATGCCCCAACTTTTGACTTTTGTCCCGTAGGATCAAATTTTGAAAAATCCCTCTTTGACCCATTTAGAGTACCCCAATCGAGTCCAAATATATGACCGACCCCCACTAACTTCGGAGCGCCGATCCACCCATGCCAGTGGCACACCCCCTGGAGCCCCCTGGGGGTTTTGATTTGAAATGGTGATTTTTTGAAGTGTTTGTATGGGGAACCCTAAGGGGGTTCCAGGGCGTGTGTCACTGGCATGGGTGGATCGGCCCTCCAAAGTTAGTGGGGGTTGGTCATAAATTTGGACTCAATTGGGGCACTCTAAATGGGTCAAAGAGGGATTTTTCAAAATTTGACCCTACGGGACAAGAGTCAAAAGTTGGGGCATTAGAATTCGTTTTAGAGGTATAGTTTGAAATTGTTGAATATATGCTACAAAGCTTTAGAGCTAAGCATACAATAAATAAATAAAAAATTAAATAATCAAAATAAAATAGATTTATGTCAAAATATTTATGCAAACAGAAATCATGTAACCACACTTCGCAATGAGACAAGTTCGATAACGTTAATACTAATTGTTGTTTTTTGTATTGTTTGGAGCACAAATTCGTAACAGTTGCATATTCAACCATTGCATATAAAAAATTATTGCGATCGGAGAACATTTGTTTTGTACTTTTGGTTAGTACTTTTTTTTAGGTTTGCAAAAAGAAAATAGTCGCAGGGGGCTAAATATTGCTGATAAGGTAGCACAGTTTGTAGCCCAATTTATGGATTTAGCCAAACCATCTACAGACGTGCGTGCTGGTGCGATGTCACGGTGGTAAAGCACTTTTTTCTGACGTTTTTGATTGAAATCAATGCCAAATCTATCTAAAATCTGTAAAAAATACTCGCTGTTGATCGTTACACCTTTTTTAATTGAATCGGTTTCCATGGCTGACTCCCCATGCATCCGGAAAAACTGTCGCCATGACCTTATTGACCAACCTTGGCCTTCTTTGGTGCACGTTCACCCGAAAAAATTCCACTACTTTGATTGTTCTATGCTGCCTGCCTGGTGCATTATGATGAATTTATGGTTACAAAACGGTGCAAAAAGACCTTCAGATTGTGGTTGGACATCGCTTAACACTACTTTGAAGTGGTCACACGGCTACGGTTATGGTTGAGTGTGAGCAATCGTTACACCCATCGAAAGGATAACTTTTCATGTCCAAATATTAGTGAAAAAAAGTAATGTTCCCGCTCAATTTAGACGACTATAGCCTCAGTCACCTTATGCATTTTCATTCTCCAATCGTCCTATATCAATCTATGAATTTCATAGACGATTTCTGGTGCGACGACCTCTTTTTAGCGACCTGATTGTTAAGCGTCGTTTGTGCTGGTAAGATCACAACATTTTCAGTTAACCTATTCTTAACCATTGAAATTGATGATGCATAGTACCCATAGTATTTATCAAGCCTTTCCATGGTTCCGATGATGATATTTTTTACACAAAAAAATAATGCTTAACGAGTACACGAACTTCACTTTTTTAATTTTCATCGAAATTCATCAGGTTGTGTGCTTTCATTGGATGTCAACACAAATTAAATGGCGCAGCTTGCTAAAACTTTGACAGTAATCTTCTAAGAGATGTTAATTGACAGGATTTTTGTTATATTAAAAGTTACCACGCAAAAATTAAAAGAACTTGTTTTGAAATTCTGTTGCAAATCTTAAATACGTTTTTATTTTGTTGTGGTTTTTTTTTTTAAAAAAACTTTAAGATTTAAGCGGTTCTTCGAAAAATGGTTGCTGTTTTTTATTTTCTTCAATTAAAATTTTGCTTTGCAACATCAAGAAAATTGCTTATGAAATCCTGGCAGCCTTCAACCATGTTAAAACCCAAAAATCAAGCTACCAAACAACAACAGCAACAACAAGAGCAGCATCTCACATCATGCTCATCCAAATGTGCAAAATTTCCATTTTCATCCTCTGCTTCTAAAAGAACTATTAAAAACTTCATAACTCATCGCCTCAAATTTCATTACCAAGAATATAAAAGCAGCAGCGGTAGCTGTCGGCAAATTTTAACTTACTACATTTATGCAGCTGTATGTAGTATATTTGTACATAATATCTGCAAGATTTAACTATCCACAAGATACAATGTAAACATTTACCATATCTACTCAGATAAACTTGAGACACAACTAGCTACAAGCTGTATTTGTGTGTATCAGTTGGAAGCAAAAATAATATAAAAATAATAATAAAATAAAATCACACGCTGCTTGGCTTGGAGCAATTGAAATATTTAAGAAGCAGTCGAGTCTATGTAAATGTAAAGCCAACAAAAACACCAAAAACAAAATGTTAGTGGCTCTAATTCAATTGCATGTGTTAGGAAATTGTTGAAATTCTCAAAATGCTGCATATAGTCTCAATGCTGAAAGTTGGCTGGCACTTGCATATAAATGATTACATAGTTTTCCGGTGTTTTGGGCTTTATCAAATTGAAATAAAATTTGATATAAAATAATTTCTTAATTTGACTCAGAGGTAAGTTGATAAAGAATTTATAGAATCAACTGGTAGATTAGCTTTTAAAAACAAATAAAACTTTAATGAAAACTAAGAACTTATATGGAACATAACGTAATAAAGTGCATCAAAAATCCAAGGCCAAGACTTTATTGTATTTAGATGAATCAAGATGGTTATATCCCTGTGAGTACTACCTTTGGGCCTAAGTTACCTGCAAAAGTGCCAGAACTTTTGAGTGTTTGTTTTGCACAAAAGCCAGTTATTAAGATTTACTTCTTTACTTTTTAAAAAACCACTAAAAATAATCTGAATGCTTTGTAACCCAAGGGAGTTGAGAAAAGTTTAAAATTTCTTAAATGTCTAAGTTTTTGGAGCTAAAGTTTAAAAGTAAAGTCAAACTGTTTCTTTGTTTTTTCAGCTCGAAAATCTTGCCACACTGGCACAAGGATTGAAAAGCATGTCAGATCAATTACTTTAAATTTATCAAAAGTTTTATTCACAGCAAGATTTTTTTGCTATTTTTGCGAAATGGCCTAATTTTTACTTTAAAATAGAAATATTAAAATGTTTTCATTTCTTCTTAATAATACCATTTTCGTATGTAACTTAACAATTTAAATGTTTTTTACCAAAAAATTTAATGGCTGCAAAAAAAAGCCCACCAATAACTTGATTAAATTCATTCAAATGAAAATTCCAATCATTCATTCAAATGACATGGAAGACACACTCGGAAGAAGCGACTTATCAATCGTACAACATGGCGTATGAACGATATTAACTCTGCCATTTCATAAAGGCAATTGTTGTACTCTGTTTAAAAAAGGCACATTGCTAAACCCTCGGATTCAGGGACCTTTCGGATTTGGTAGGTTGCAGTGTTAGGTCTGGCCAGACCTAATATAAAATGTATGGCCAGGTGTTTTCGTGTCTATGTTTATGGCTGTATATTAGGGCGGGTCAATTTGTATGGACGAATTTTTTGGAGGTCTGGCTCAGCGAAATTCGTAAAATACATGTAATTTCAAGACTTTTTCTCCACTACAGCATATACAAATTCTGAAAAAAAGCTGTGCGGACTTTCGTAAATAGATTTTGTTCTCAATTATAAAATATGAATGTATGAATGTATGTGTATGAATCTATTTACGAAAGTCCGCACAGCTTTTTTTCAGAATTTGTATATGCTGTAGTGGAGAAAAAGTCTTGAAATTACATGTATTTTACGATATTCGCTGAGCCAGAATTTGACCCGCCCTACTGTATATATATATCTATATAGTTTTATAGTACATTATACATGTAAATATACATACAGATATATGTACACTACTAGCGCGTTGCTTCCACGCCCCCTTGTCCCACACCATAAACTGTTATCAGTGAAGCTGCATGTGTAAATTAAGTTTGAATACTGAATTCCGAGGCTGTTGGGCATATAACTCAAAAGCTATTCGATACCACAAATTAAGCTTTTATGGGACGTGCCACGCCCCTTTGTCCAACACCCATTTAATTTTATCAGTTAAACGGCACGTGTAAATTGCGGTCGAATACCAAATTCTAAGGCTAAACCTATTCCAAAGCTATTCAATATCGTGAATTTTGGCTGTACGAAGGTGCCACGCCCCTTTTTACAACACCCATACAATATTATTAGTTAAACGGCACTTGAAAGTTGTGGTCGAATATCGAATTCCGAGGCTGTGTAACCAATAATTCTAAAGTCATTCGATATCGCAAGTTTAGGTTGTATAGGAGGTACCACGCCCCCTTTTACAAAGCCCATAAAATATAATCAGTCAAACGGAAGCTGTACGATCTATAACTCCAAAGCTATAGTGATTTTATATGAGAAATCGTATGGCGAAAGGGGATCTACTATTTTTGCAATATCTCGAGAACCACTCATCCGATGTTGTACAAATAACTTTAAATCCAGTGCCATGACTGACCGAACACACCCTAAAAATGCAAATTTCGTTTACACACACCGGGCCATACAGATTCCATACATTTTATATGTGATCTGGCCAGACCTATTACTGTTGCATTTACGAAACGATATAAAAAGCAATATTTATCAATACTAAAACAATTTTTTTTGGATGTTTCGCTAATTCAGTGTTTTCTTCTCGTCGTGCCTATCAAAGTCGTGCCACCATTCCGCTCTCCACTGTCATAAAAAAAGTTGCATACATTCAAAAGGTCAAAAGGTCTGGCCAGACCTAACACTGAATCCGAGGGTTAAAAGGGTTAGTACACTTTTTTTAAAAAATGTTGACATATACTTATCTCAAGAATATGTGTACAAAATTTCACATCGTTATCTTAACTCGTTTTCGTTTTACAGGGAAGGGGAGGGGTTTTGTTTAATCGATGTACACTATGTTTAAAAACTGTGCTATGAAGCTCAAAAGACGACATCGTATTAAATTATATTGTAATATACCTACATTTCCTAATTCCCAGTTTGGGTTTGTACGGGAGTGAGGGGGTGTATTGGTCCGATATGCACCATTTTTTTATTTTTCTTAATAGCACTCAAATTTTATCAAAATCCGTCAATTTTTACTATTTTTGACTATATGAAATCAAAACACTGAGCAACGTCTTCTGGAGTTAAAAACTGTGAAAACTGAGCTGAGTGCAAGTGTTCTACATATTTCAAAGCAAATCCTTACTTGTTGATCGCATTGAAATTTAAATCCTATGAAATAAAAAGGCGCAGGTGCCTTTAATTTTAGATTTTTTTGCCTTGGTCGATATGGATTGAATACCTTCTGCAGTTTGATGGATTAAGGTATCACTTTCTGGAGCCGAATTACAGCATCCGTGTTCGAGCAAAATTACGAAGGGCATGACGAGTGCCTATAAAACTTGTATAATTTTGCTCGATCACGGATGCTGTAATTCGGCCCCTGTTTTAAAATTATTTATTATTTAATAAATTTAAATCATGAAGCAAAAAAAATGTATGTGTTATGAATGCGTGTCTCAAAAAAGTTGGTTTGTACAAAAAACTTTTTATTTTTACTCGAAATGCACATTTTCGGTGAGTGTGTTTAATTTGCAAATAACAATAATGCCAATTTATTTCAAATTTTACACAGCCACCAATTAACCATTTAACTACTGCACTGACCCACAGTGTATATTTTTTCAATTTAAGGTGTACAAAAGTCCCAACAATTTTTTGTTAAATTTAAAAAAATGTGTTAGTTTACCGAAAGATGTATTTATCTAATTAAAAAACAATACCTAGATGTTATTTTTATATTTTTATATTTATATTTTTTTTAAATTTCTTTCAATTGAAAAGTTTTCAATCGACATAAAACTGAGTGCAACTCAAAAGTTGCATGTCAACTTCCACAACAAGTATAACTTTTATCGTAAATAATATTTTGTAATAATTTCTGTTTATTAAAAAGCATTGCTTAATTTTGTTTTGATTTTTGTAAAAAAACAACCAAAATACAAAAAATTAATAAAATTAAAATAAAAGCGATGCTTTTTTCATTTGAAATAAAAATAAAAGAACTTTTATGTACACATTTAAAACAATAGGTTACTAGATTTTACTTAAAATTTAACGCTTTAACAATGGTAAATATTCCTACCTTCAATTTAGATTCAATTATTCAATTATTCTTACCTTCAAGTTTTTTCTCAGATTATAGAATTCCTCATAAAAGCAGCTGTACCTTTTTGTAACATTATTTAAAATATTTTTTACTAATAAGGATAATTTTTGTAAATGAAACAGGATAAGGTTAAGTTTTGGTAATACTATTAACAATAACAATTTACATAATTAAAATTGAATTTAGCAATATTAATTTAACCAAAAGAAAAATAAAGTAGTGTTTATTACATTTTGTTTTTATATGTGTTGATATATATCTATATTTAAATAGCTATAAAAGCAAAGATAACGAAAACAATCTTGTGATAATTTTAAATTATTTTAATCAATAATAAAAATTACTTGACTCCAAAATAAATTTCGAAAGATAATTTTATTATAACTTTTAGTCTTCTTCATGTCTTTGTGTTCCTTGGCCTTAGCCATTTTATTGATTAACATGATAGTTTGATGAATGACTTAACTGGCAGATGCGAAGAACATAACGCAATGACTTGTAGTCTTTCGATGATTTAAACTTGTTAGATAGGCTTTCAAACAAAGAAAATTAAATTCTGAAATGTCTCATAAGCTCCTTTTCGGAATAACTAGAAAGTAGCTCGCTTAGAAAAATGTTGGTGATTTTTCTGCGATAGTACAAGGTTGTAATAAAATCCGCAATAATAATTTGTTTTTTGCATTCATAACCCTCAGAAAACATTTATAAAAATTCTTTATCACTGCTTTCAACTTCGCTAGAAGAATTTACACAAAATTTACAACACTCTTACTGATATTTACTCTTAGACGGTTTTAGTCCTTTTTTGCTAAAAAATTGTGTGCAATCTTTATATTTACCTCTATGCATACTTTTTAACAAATCCCTTAAAGCTGGTGTTTTCATTGATAAATGGAAAGTTTCGCTCATAACCCCAGTTTTTAAATCCTGCAATAAACAAGACGTCCTAAATTGCAGACCTATCTCTAAGTTAACTAACAGTTCCAAGCTCTTTGAGAAAATAGTAAAAGATAAAATGTACTTTGCATTAAAAAATGTTATTTGTCCCAACCAACATGGCTTTGTTTCTGGTAGGTCAACTACAACAAATCTTAATGTATTCACAAATTACTGCATCACCACAATTGAAAAGCGGTACCAGTTGGATGTCATTTACTCCGACGTATCCAAAGCCTTTGATAAACTATCACATGAAATTTTACTACTCAAGCTTGCCAAGATTGGCTTCCATTCTACATTTCTTTCTTGGTTGGAATCTTACCTTTCAAATAGAGTTTCATATGTAGTCATTGAAAACGTAAAATCACTTCCTTTTTTTATCGACTTCAGGGGTTCATCAGGGTAGCATTCTTGGACCATTACTTTTTGTCATTTTTATAAATGATGTTTTCAAATGTTTTAATAATGCCCAATTTTTACTTTATGCAGATGACTTAAAAGTTTTCCATAAGGTTAAAAATCAATCGGATGCTTATCGTCTTCAGGCTGATCTCGTAAAGTTTTTTCTTGGTTTAATCTAAATCAATTGTCACTAAACCTTTTAAAATGCTTATTATAAGTTAAATTCTCCTCATCGTTTGATTATACCTTATAAGCTTATAAGGTTATCCGAAATTCGTGATCTAGGCGTTATTTTTGATTCTGGCCTTAGTTTTGGCTGTCATTTAAACCATATTATCCCCAAAGCATATTCCCTATTAGCGTTTGTTAAGCGAAATAGTACCGGCTTCTCTGACCCATACACATTTAAAAATTTATATTCGTCCCTCGTAAGATCTAGCCTTGAGTACGCTTCATTTATTTGGTGCCCATTTTATTCAGTGCATATTTCTAGATTAGAACAAGTTCAAAAAAGATTTTTGAAATTTGCTTTACGTTCAATTAATTTGTCGGATCCTCTTCCGTCCTTTAGAACACGTTGCCTGCTTATTGGTCTGTCTTCTCTTGAAGCTAGAAGGTTATTGCACAGTATTATGATCATTTACGATTTGATCAACGGAAACATCATCTGTGAGAAGTTACTTGAATTATTATCGTTTAATATTCCACAAAGAATGCTTCGTAACTATTATTATTTTTATATAAATTGCCATAGAACCAATTATGTCATTAATGAGCCTATTAATAGAGTACTTATAGCTATAAACAGAATGTATAATAATAACTTAATTGATTTTTCTATGCCTAAAAATGCCTTTAAAACTACTATTACTCTATTGTTAAACAGTTTATAATTTTGTTCCTATTTTATATCCTGATATGTTATTGTCTGTAAGGATAATTTATCCATAAACGGAAATAAATAAATAAATAAATATTATTAAAAGTAATTTTTATAGAGCAAATCTGTACTGCAAAGTTGTTCTGCAAAGAACTTATTGTTGTTGCAACCTGTTGCTTCATGAACTTAATTGGCATTAAGCTTATACATAATTCTATAAAATATTATTTTTTTTTTAAGAATTATTAAAAACAATATTGTAATTAAAATATGCCATCATTAACTTTTCATCTGTACCATTGTCATTTATACTTATTTATTGCTATTTACTTTAATTTATTTAAATAAATTGTAATTTAAAAACTTGCAAATATATTTTTTATCGCACAACATGAGCAAACCAAAGAAATGCCAATTTGACATTTACTTGTTCTTTTTGATGCTTATTCTTATGATGCTGGTAGAAATTTTGCCAGGACACTTTAAGAAACTTTCGAGCACGAGAGACCGATTTTATGCCCGTCTTATTTTCTCCTTTGAGGTAGGAAACGTACGTAAACATGTTCTAACATCTTGCAAGTTACAAAAAAGTAACTGTTTCGAGTACGAAAACAGACCTATATATGAAATTTTTTTTTTGTCATTTCCTATCCCTTTCTATACCCAAGTGAGCACGGAACTTAAATACCCATAACAATATCTGAATATTTAAACGACTGAATTTTCGCAAATTAAAGACATATATTAATAATTGTCAATTTTAAGGAAAAAGACAACTATCAATATTTTCATAACCTACCAAAAAGTTCCAACTAAATCGAATGATCAACGTGACGAATATAAAAGTAAAGCCGCAAATACTGGTTCTATTTTATTTATATATCTGTGTGCAGCTATAAAAACCTTTAGCTGGGATATACAATTTTGAATGCATATCTCTTAAAAAAATATTGCCAAAAATAATATTTGCTGCTTCTTCCTTAAAAGTGTATCAACAACATAAACGTAGCAATTTCTCAATAAATCAATAGCAGCACAAACAAGCAGATGAAATAAAAAAAAAATAAAAAGCCTCAGAAAACATTTATGCTCTCCGAATTGTACGCTATTTTAATTCACGAAATTGTGAAAATTGTAAAAGGATGCAGCAACTATTGCAGCATATAAAAGTTGGTCTGCATAGTTGTTGGGAATGTATTAAAGAAAACAACATTGTTACTGGCAACAATCAAGCAACACAAATACTCTCACGCATACATGTGATGTGCTATACGAGACCTTGATATGTGCAGGCAGCATATACATATTTATACAATTTCGTGCAAAATCCTTTGCAACACATGCAATAATGTTGCTGTTGCAACTTCATATGGCGCCATGAGTCGTTCATCAAAAGATCGTAAGGTAGAAGAAAAAGTAGAGAAAGTATAAATAAAAGACAATAAATTTTTAATTCGGCACATTCTGTACTCAAATTATTCAAATGCTGTTCTTAGGAAAAGTAACAACGGAAAAAAATGTAAAATGTTTAATGTTATTTTGGCGAAAGTTGTAACGTGACGTTACAATTAGGCTTACTATACTAAATAAACCTAAATTAAGTAATAATATTACTTATAAGAAATCATAAATAGTACCAAATATTAGGAATATTATTAAATAATATAAATTATTATATTAATTATATTCATATTACAATTATTATTGGGTTTTTTTAAATGATAAGCTTTTATTATTAGTGATCAACTTTAGTATAAACCATTATGTAAATACATAAATTATAACAACCAGTATAAACGGTGTGAATATGTTGAAATACTATAAACACTATTTATGAGTAACATTCTAAAAATTGAATCACTTATCATAAGCAATTAAGTATGGTAATTTTTATATGCAGCATAGGGTAACCTTAACAACAACGTGACATACATAAATTACCAGCAAAAACCATCATATGACCACACCAGGTTATAAATAGATTTAGTATAGCAACAACAACAACATGACTCACACTCTAGTAGCCATTAGCCAGCCGTCAAACATTCTTTTGCATACGCCATACAACAGACGACTTATAATTCCCATGTAGTTATTTTCTGAAACCATATAAACAGACACTACAATTTCAGCCAAGGCGGCATTCCTTTTTTAGGTGAGCTCAAGCTCAGTTGCCACAACCTCGGCTGACCGTCAGGTCTATCTTCTATTTTAAGGCCTATTTCCAATCATGTATGAGATGCTTTGCCGTTTTACGCTGCGGAAGCTGCGAAAAAAATCAATTTCCTATAGAACGTGTGCGTGAACATATGATATGACGTACTTCTGCTTAGCAAAACATAATTTTGAACAGTACCCGGCTCAGTACATTTTGCAAGTACAGTCTGTGAAAAATGAAATAAGAAATTATTTTTTAGGGCAAAAAACGATTAATTTCTCAATATAGTTTCCTTTTAGCTCGATACACTTCGTCCAACGTTCCTCAAATTTTTTGATTCCATCCGAAAGAAACCTTCTCGGAAAGTCCTCATAATAGCCCTCTGTTCCGGTGATGAGCTTCTCTCTGGTGGTGAATCTCTTTCTGCCAAGCCATTTCTTCAGGTTTGGAAACAGAAAATAGTCGGAAGGGGCCAAATCTGAAGAATATGCTGAATGAGGAAGCAATTCGCACTTGAATTCATGGAATTTTGCCATGGGAGCTGGACATGAGTAAACGCGCGCATTGTCTCGATAGAAGATAACATTTTTCCTCGCCAAATGCGGACGTTTCTCTTTCAAAACGTCGTTGAAACGGTATAATTCGGCAGCATATTATTTAATCTATTCTGCATTGGTCGCTATTTTTGGTGGAATGAAATGGATGTAGATTATACAGCGTTTATCCCAAATTGGCCAATAGCATCGGAAGCACCGGAATGAAGTCTACTGTTTCGACTGTTCCTTTGTCTCTGGTGTATAGTGATGGATCCATGTTTCCTCCACAGTTACTAATTGACGGAAAAAATCCTTCTTATCTTTGTTCAACTTTGCCAAACCCGCCTTTGAATCAATCACACGATCGCATTTATGGTCGAGAGTGAGCAAACGCGGCACTCATCTTGCGGATAATTTTTTCATATCCAAATGATTTCGCAAAATGTTTTACACCCATTCGATTGAGATACCTACGGCCTCAACAATTTTGCGCACTTTAACTCTGCGATCGGCCAACACGATATCGTGCATTTTAGTGACCATTTCTGGTGTGGTGATCTCATTTGGCCTTCCAGAATGTTCGGTGACACGTGCGCTTGTACGACCGCAGCGGAATTCTGTAAACCACTTGTAAATCATTACAATCGATGGTGTAGAGTCCCTATAGTATTTATAAAGCCTTTACTTGGTTTTTCTGATGGTTTTTATGCGCAGAAAATAATGCTTAACGAGCACACGAAATTCACTTTTCTCCATTTTCGCCAAAATTCACAAGATCGTCTGCTGTTATTGACTGCCAATCAAAAACTAAGCGTCGCAGCGAGCTGAAATTTTTACAGTAGTCTATTATAAGATGGTAGTTAACAGGATCAGTGTTGCATTTAAAGTTACTATGCGAGAAATTAAAAATTCACTAACTTCTCAAATTGCCCACGTACAAAAATGTTGACAAGGATGTGTTTACTGACGTCTTCTTTTCAATCGTGCTTAAAAAATTTACTTGTAAGGCAAATGGTGCTCGTAGGTTGCTTTATGTAAAAAACATTGAAAAATTCAAATATTTTTAACAATGTTTTTTAATTGATTGTTGTCAAGAGAATTATTCAAACATAACATTTTATATTTTTTTAATGCAAAACTTTTTTTAACCCTTAAACAATACCTAATTATAGTCTCTAGTAAAAAATGGTGGTCTATTTTTGATATAATCGCAGTTCATTAAGTTATTGAAATTTAAACAAATTTTTCGCTTAAGTCGCCAAACTTTTTTAAATTATTGAATGTTACCCAATATTTCTTGAAGGGAACTTTGAACTCAATTTGAACTCAAATTAAACAAAAAAGTTTCCTTGTATTAATCATCAATAAAATTTATAATAATTTAGTGGTTGGAGTTCAGTTTAATGATTTAAAAAAAAAAAAAATTGCAGTTTCTATCAGAGAAAACGTAAGAAGTTAAAATATTTTTGATCTTGATTAATTTTTGATATAAATTATTTACAGTAGAATTTATCGTTTTTGTTTTATTATAGTCTTTATTCTCTAGGGACTGTCATTTTTCATGACTCATGCCTAACGCTCCCATCCGTCGTGTATTTCGCAGGACCGTTCTGTTTTTTCGAGCAATGTCCCGCGTCCTGTGCAACGGGCTCAAAATCCTGCTTTTTATTCTTTTGTCCAATTTAGTCGACTATGCTTACTATTTATACTATTTTTAGTAAAATGTCAAAGTTTTCCCTTAACAGACTTTTACTTTTTTACGAACTTGTTAAAAGTTTCTGTGCAAATTTTTTCTTAAACTTGTAGAAATGTCGAAGCGAAAGTGTGTGTTAAGCAATCAACATAAAAAAATATTAATTCCTGGAAAAAACAAATATTGATAGTGAGGTGTTCTGCTCAAAGGGCAAGGTAGTACCTGGAAAATCTAATTAACGTGCTATTTTTATAAGACTAATTTGGATTTTTTTTATTTTTGTTATATTTTTGTTGTATTAAAAACAATTTAATATTTATATAATATTGAATTTTATTTTTGTTTTAACAAAATTACATATTAAATACAAATACCTTATATTAATAGATATTTGAAGCTTATGCTACAATTATTATATTAAATAATAAGTTTGATAGTTTTATCAATGAAAATGCTTATTTTAATTCTTTGAACGTACAAGTAATAATAATTTTTCGACTTTAAATGCGTCCTGCGAAAACATCTTGTTTTTTTGCGAGAAGTCCTGTTAATCCTGTAAAATCCTAAAAATTTTGTATATTTGTCCTGTTTTTGGCGAAAAAAGAGATGGAAGCGTTACTCATGCCTCTCAATAAGTGACCAATTTTATTAGTTTTGAGCCCGAAACGCAATATTTCTTATACAACAATGAAAATATTTTGATGATTTTTTTTTTCAATTTCTTTCTAATTTATGACCAAAACTTAAAGTAATCCTCCTAAAGGAGCATTCCTTTTTTAGGGATACCGAAGCAATCGATAACGATGATCGAAGCGATTACTACCAGGTTACCACTTACCAAAGCGTTAACCAATTGATTTCCACTTACCGAAGCGATTACCAACCGAACCCAGTCGACTACCCAGCCTAGTACCATACTGATTACTAAGCCTTCTGGCAAATATCCGAAGCTGCATAATTAAGACATTATAATATGGATAATGCATTCAATAAAGTAACTCTTTGGATTACCGAAAATCCTGCGTCTTTTATTTTTCAAATAATTTGTGAGAGTTAGTGAACCTTTTCAAAGGACCCTGGAGCAGCTAAGCTTAACCTCAGCCTTTGATAAAACCATGTCACAAAGTATTATTCTACATTCAAAAAAATAAAAGTAAATTTACTACTACGTGTATTATTGTAGAAAGTACCCAGCAAACCAAAGTTTCCGAAAATTATTCCGAGTTCGGCATCCGAATTCGTTCCAATTCCGTAACGATAATCGTATAGAGGGGTTGACACGAATTCGGAACGAATTGTCGTAACGAATTCGGTAGGAATTTTAGCAACGAATTCGTAACAAATTCGTAAAGAATTGGAGCATCGTATTCGTAACAAATTCGTAAACAATTGAATTATCGTTTTCGTAACGAAATCGTAACGATTTCTTAGCGAATTGTATCACCGAATTCGTAACGAAATGAAGCATTAAATTCGCAACGATCTCTTAATGATTTTTGTGCCGATTTTTGATTTTTAATACAAAATTAAATAACAATTTCGAATCAAAGTTTAGTTAATCAATCCGCTTAAGACGCCCCTGACTATATGTTTCGTACAAATGATATGCCAAAAATTACAGATCCTTTGCAACTACTCTTATGAAACATATATAAATGTGCATTTGATATGTCGTTTGTATTTGCATCTGTAAAAATTAAAATTAGAACCATCTGTAGTATCATCTGTTTTAAAAAAAAGTTGTTTGAAACTAAATTATTTTACAAATGGAAAATTATTAGGCTCATGGCCTACCAATATTTTTCAACTCGAAATATTTGGAACACCTCACAATTTAAATTTGAAAATTTGACTTATTTATTTATTTTTTTATTTATTCAATCAACTATTAACATTTATTGTTATACAGTTACTGTAAGTACATAATTTAATCGTAGGTTATAAAACTAATTCAGCATGATATCGTTTTTAAATACTACCCTATTTTGGGTGATTTCAATCGAGCTGCAAATTTCGGAACTCTTTCGAATTATTCGGAAATGTTCCGAAATTACTGTTTCGAAATAGTTACGAATTCGGTAAGAATTCTCGAAATAAATACGAACTAATCGGAATTCAGACAAATTCGGAAACTTTGGTTTGCTGGGTAATTTTTTGTTGAAATTACAATTTTACTATATTTTTTATACTTATCTTTGGGTGTTTACCATTAAACATAATCCTAAGCAAAATTTAACAACAACCCAGTAGGCATTGGTTGCGCTGCTAGAAGGCCTTCGTATGGATTTTAGAGTACTGCCGCACTCATATACAATTACACTTGCTTTTTTATATGAAATGGGAAAATTTGTCAGGCCTTCCGCTCTCCTTGCTCAAAAGAGACCTGCCAAAAGCGCTCTTTCGAGAAGTCACGTTAGAAGGAAAAGCAATATAAATATCAACTTCAAATAAAAAACGACTAACAAGTTCAGATTTGAACCATGGTCCTCTCATGAAGCGGTCCGACATCTTACCCACTCGTCTATCGTGGTTGTTAAGAATTAATAGCTTATTTTGCATCAATACAAATTAAAGTAAGCTTTTAGGAGCCCGAGTTCGAAACCCAACTCGGAAAAAAAATTTTTTGTTTTTTTTTAAATCTAAATTTTTTTACAAACTGTTCTGTGCATTTAAAATTTTTTTTAATTTTTTTATAAAGTTTCTTCATAAACAATATCAGAAAAACTTGGATTTTTTTCCATATAAATATTTTCATATAATATAATATGTAATGTGTTAGTTTTCGGAAGCCCGGATTCGAGAACCAACTCGGACAAAATAAAAATTTTTTTGTTTTTTTTAACTAAATTTTTTACAAACTGTTCTGTGTATTTAAAATATTTTTTTTTTAATTTTTTTTGTAATTTTTTTCATATAAAATAATATGAAAAGAATCAGAACCTTCAAAAAGTAGACCTTACAGAAGTACTCATCAATGCAGTGATCATGGAAGGTGAATTGACACCAATAATAGCAGTGCTAGCATGCCTTCTTTTGAAGAGCACTCGCTAAAATGCCCCATTTTGCATTGAAAAATCTTTTGTATTGCTACATAAATGTAATAAAAATTAAACAGTTGAAAATTGATTTCAATCTACACAATATTTTCGACACATGCTCATTCTTTAAAAGTTATCTGATTTTAATTAAAAAAGTGTAGAAAAATTGTGTTTTTTAGTA
The DNA here is from genome assembly GCA_963920525.1 of Dichetophora obliterata. NCBI lineage: Eukaryota > Metazoa > Arthropoda > Insecta > Diptera > Sciomyzidae > Dichetophora > Dichetophora obliterata. Next base: position 36,338,348 of record OY986437.1, on the reverse strand, counting down.
AAAGTTTATTTCATATTGTGTTGCTAATTGTTAAAACTACAACGCTGGAAATTGAAAAAACTAACTTATCTAACTAAAAAAATTGTTTTATTGTGAACAATACATAAACATTTAAAACCTATACATTAAACAAAAAAAAAACTATCTTTGTTTCATTAGTCTTTCGGATATGCATCGGGAAGCATTTTTTTATGGAAAAAGTTAGTACTCTCTTTTGTATTTCTAGTGTCAATTTTTTTAAGGAATTAACTTTAAAGGAACTTTATGTATATGTAAAGTATAAACCTGTAAAGTTATAAGATAAACTAGCTAAACCTGGCGAATTGCGTATTGCGCTTTACAAAATGAGCAAAATTTAAAATATATAAAAATTATTTTGTTATCTGATTTTTAGATATAATAAATTTTAGTAAGAATAACAATACATTTGTAACTCTTATCAAAAGCTTAAATCCGTTCCGTGGACTAATTGCAATTGCGCAGTGATTGAAAGATTTTCAGTTTAATATTTAAGAATTGATCATTGATTGAACTGTCGAAAAAATTAGTTAAAACAGAGGGTATTGCATTCAAAGTAAATTTCTATTAAGAAATTGTGCATGTTAGGAAAATTGAAAAAGTTTTCGAAAGATTTTCTAATAAACATCCACAAAATTGCTGACCAAAACAGTGTCGTCTTCATGATCGCAATACCATTCACCTTATATATTATGTTCTGCTTCAACTTCTGTAAGGCGCTGAGATAAATTTGAGGTTAAATTTTTAAATACGCGTCTGTACAAATTGATGATTAATTACACCGTGCGATAGCACTTTTTACCCACAAAGTAAGCCATATGCATGTGTAACTAAAAGCAAAGGATAGTAAAACTGCGCTCTCACTTTTTTTCTAGATCATAAGGCCATTTTTTAAAAGTACTTTAAAATTTGAAGTCATGTATTTGTAAAAAAAATTATTTAAATACTTTAAACCTTCCAAACATGGCAGTATGGTATTAAATGAAAGAGTGCAATCAATTTATAAAATTCACTTTCTCAATTCCTTTTATGTCTCTCACTTCTCAAAATGGCTGCCAAGTTCGGTTGCGGGTTGTAAAATTATTTCGGGTTTGGGCACTTGTTTTTTTTTAATTTGCGAATTTTTAAGCTTCCCAATGTGCACAAAAACGGATGCGGATCCGTTACGAGCCCGTTACGAGTCCGTCAGTACGCACTACGCTTTCTTATGTTTCGACGGACCCGTTACGAACCCGTTACGAATCCGCCAAAAGAGTCTGAAACGGATTCGTATATGAAGTCCGTTACGGATTCGTTTCTGAAGTCCGTTCTGAGTTCGAGGCGGATCCGAAAAAATAAAAAGCAATTCGTATTTTTGAGAGGAATCGCTCTTATGTTTTGACGGACCCGTTACGAATCCGTCAAAAAAATTACCACAACGTTAACATAAAAGACAGTCTTAAATTTGTTTTACAATTTCTTATTTTATTTTCAGTGGATGAGGGATACGAAATACAATTGTGTACTTATTTTTATTTAAAACAACTTTTTTATTTCATTAGGCTCGTGCTCCTCAAGCTCTCCTTCAAATCGAAGAAAAGTACTTGTCAGAATTTTTAAATAATTATCATTAGTGAACAAGTTAAATGTGACTATAGGATAGCCGTACACAAGATATTTTTCGGAAACTTTTTTAATTGCGTGAATTTTGAACGCTTTGTCATTATAGCAGTAAAAGTTATTAGGATGCTTCAATGAAAAATAATGTTTAGCTGTTTGAAGGAACAAGTATGAGCCATCCTGGAACTCACCAGCATTGTACTCGTTTGTTTGATATTTTGAATTATTTTTTTTACCATTTAAACTAGCCTCCACTACTCTCTTATAAATTTGATTACAAAATAATATTTTTTGTTTTAATTTACGTTTAATTTCCTGCAAAAAGTTTTCGAATTTGAATGCGTCAAACTTGTTTAGAGAACCTATATTGTTAACATCTGTAGCTAAATGCGTCAAACGAGTCCATTGCGAGTTCGCATTATTTAAAAAAAAAAGAGTCTGAAACGTCTGTTTCGTATATGAAGTCCGAAGGAATTCGTATCTGAAGTCCGAAACGGATTCATATCTGAAGCCCGAAACAGATTCGTATCTGAAGTCCGAAACGGATTCGTATCTGAAGTCCGAAACGGATTCGTAACTGAAGTTCGTAACGGAGAGAGGAATTTCATACGAAAAAGGATCCGTTCCGGATGCGAAACGCAATCCGTTTCGGACAAAATATACGAAGAAGTGAGTTCGTTACGGATTCGTAACAGATCCGTTTGGCACACTGGGTTGTTAAAAAGAAATATTTTTAATACAATCATACATTTTCTTAATTCTACTTATTTTTCTTGAAATTTCAGGTCAAAGTTAATTCGGAATATCTCATCTCAGCTCTAAATTTTAACATCCCAAGGAGAGGAACTAGACATTTTCTGTTTTTCAAGTTGAGTCAGTGCAGTTCTCATTACGCACTTCATGAACCTTTACGATGTATATGCAGTGATTTCAATGATAACTTCAACATGATTAATTTTTCTGATTCGGTAGACGTCTTAAAACGGAAAATTATATTACATTTAAATAATTAAATCAATTTAACTTCATCCTATTATACCTAACGCAGTTTTATAACAATGTAATATTGGCAATTGAGATTGTTCTGTTTCTCCTTTTTGTCTCGATATTATGTTTTATAAAGTAAGCACCATCATATATGAATCGTTTTTAAAACTTACTTTTTAATTATTCAATATTTTAATTTTAAATCGAATTGTGATTTACGTGCTCACGTGGTTTCCTGATTTGAAATTAGACTGAACTCACACTATCACCTGGATTGGTGTGCCAGAGTATATCTCTTTTCCACACAAGTTTATGCCTGCGTTGGCCCAAATGCATATCCAACTAATTGGGATTTTGATTTGGCGGATATGAGATTTATCTCATTTCCACGTAGGTCCTTGGGTTGGACAATGGCCGCAAACCAGTTAAAATGAGTTTAGTGTTTCTGATTGTTTTTCGGGTACCTTAAATTGATAATTACTATTATTTCATTCGATGTTGCTTATTTATATAGAATCAAGTATACTTAAATACGCGTTTATATATATTCAATTTTTAAATTCCGCTGAAAAGCCAATTAATGTGCGTAGTGGAAAATCCTAATTGCCAATAGGGGGTATGTTTTGGTACGTAGGTGCATTCTGTCTGTCCCGGCTGATTTGGGCAGATTTAAGAATGTGAATCGTACATGCGTATAGGACGGGTATTCGTATCTTTGGAAGATTTCATACCTACGGGCGAATCCAAAAAAAAAAGAAAAAAAAGAAGAGATTTGTGCATGGATTGTTAATGAAATGATTCGAATATGTTGCAGTATTATACAACTTTTGCCATTAAATATAATTTCACGTTCTTGAAAAATCTGTTAGTGTATAATTGAAAGTTTTCTTTCAGCAAAGGCTGCAATTCAATGAAAAATACTTCTTGTGTCATAATTGCGCTATTTTTCACAACTTAATCATTCTGTTCCACTTTTGTTGTAATTAAAAATCAGCTCGTAAATCTTTTTCATTAATCAAAAACTATAGAAAATATTTACCAAACTGTTTTGAAACTCCAAGAAAAATTTTCACACACTAATTGTTGCAAAATATAAGCCATGAAAAAAATCTAATGTTTCATTAAAAAAAAGGAAAAAATCTACCACAGCAGCACGACAAGGACCAAAACAAAAACAAACTACTATAAATAAAGATGCATTAAGCTAAAGTGAAGTCGACAAAAAAGCAAAGACAAAAAAAAATACTTCTAAAAAAATAAATTAGAATAAAAACATTTGCATAACTTTCAACGCAAGCCTCAAGTGCTGAACAACTAGTTGTCGCTGCCAACGTCACTTTTTCAGATTAATTCTTACCCATATTCTTAAGAAGCACTCATAATTGCAATGCTCTTTTCTTATTTTCTATTTATTTATTTATTTTTTTCCGCTAACATTTTCTTTTCATTTGTAAATTCTTTTTTAACTAACTGCATTCAACACATCCGGCCTGGTCAGAGAGATTTTTTTCTTAACTGCAGGCACAAAATAACAATGAACAGAAATAAGAAACTACAGCAGAAAAAAATGTATGTACATATATATAAATCTTTCCAAAGATAGAAGAAGCAGCGCCAAATTAAAAGGATATGCATGAAAATTAGAGAAAAATTATGACTATCCTTTGGCTTTGCATTTTTTTACTATTTTTTTTTTTTTGTCATTTTTGTTTTGTTTGGACTATTTTGAGCGAGTCTTTTGACTGCTTATGTCAAGCAAAAAAGTGGCTGTTAGTCGTTTTTTTTTTTTTGCTTATTTACTTTCTTTTAGTTGGTTTTATTTATTTTTTTTTTTGTCTTAACTACTTATCTAGAGTTTTCTCAAGGATTCAGTTATGCTGTAGTTTCTTGCAAAAACAGTTGTTTACTTAAGATCTGCATTTTAAGGATGTAGCTTAAGTATATTTTTCAATTTTCGGGTTGTGTAAGCAAATTGTGAATGTTCAAAAACTTATGGGATTAAGTTGTGTGCCTGCTTCAACTTTTTATTGTGGATTTTGAACTTTTGCAATGATTTTGGCTAAGTGTTTGAAATTATGAAAATATAAAGTAGTTTAAGGCTTAGGGTTTTAAGGAAAAGGGTGTTTTTAGGAAACTTAAAACAAAGGCGCATCTATTGACTTGAATGGTCAAATAAATGGTTTATTTTTTAGTTTCAAAATAAATACATTCCGAAATATTTTAATCTTGTTGTTAATTTGGTGTTTACGAAGTAAAACCAAAAAAATGGGATAGATAAAATAAATGTGATACTCTTTTACAATGCTTGTGGAAATCAAATGAAACATAACTTTTAAAAAATCACAAATTGTTGTAGAAAAATCCTACAATTCTTAAAATTTTATGCAAAAGTTTATTTTAAATGATTTTTTTTTTCAGTATAAAAAAACTTTACTCAACTTTTAAATGCAGCACGTTATGCAGCTACTTATGCGCCCCTAATCACTTGGTGGCCTTGTTGCGTTTGCAAACCATTGCGATGGTTTTTTGGAAAAAGTTTTTTTTGGGGTTTGTTAAAGCAAAGTTGAATCCTTTTTGATGTTTAGTTTTAGTTAACAGTTTCAAGTTGCTTACTTTTAATTGTTTTCACAATTACTTTTGCGCTGCCAAAGTAAACTTTTTTTAATATTTTGCTGAAATAAGTTTAGGAAAAATTTCACAAAACTGCGTTAAACTTACTTTGAATTGTGGTGGAGTATTTATTTCTTCAAAGCTTTTACATAAGCAGGCAGAAGAAATGCAGTATAATAGTTTGTCAGAGAAACATTTAGCACAAGCAAGCTTACCTGAAAAAAAGAAAGAAAAGTTAGACATAAATATTTAATATAACTTTACATAAAAAAACAATTGCATAATAAAACCCAGTGAACCTAAACAATGTTTAATGTTTTTAACTATGAACCTTTTGGGAAAGAATAGATCTTTTCTGAACTAAGAAATTAAGCTTTTTTAACCATTCTTCGGACAAAATTTTGAAAACTAATTTTGTTTAGAAATGTGTTCATAAAAGTAATATTAAGTACAGTTTTTATTTCGAATATTGTTTATAAATGTGATTTTTTTTAAGACTATCTTAGTTCAATATGAAAATTTAAACCAATTTTAAGGTAGTTTAGTTGGTAGGTAGTAGCAAGCTAATTAATACAACATGGGTTATTATAACAACGCACTATCGGCCATTTGATTATAAAATTTATCCAAAATATAAAGGCATAGTTCAATAAATTTTAAATTCGGAATATGGGAACGCTAAATACGAATCTGAAGTCCCAAATTAAGAATTCAAAATAATGCTCCTGGGCCTAATACTGGATAAGAAAATCGACTAAATTGATTTAAGTTCCACTTAAAACTTAAGTTTTGAAACATTACCATAGACCATGGTTTTCAACTACGATTAAATTTCTCAACAATAAACGAGAAGTAGCCTGTTTTGGATCAAAAATCTATTAAGTCTTTGTAAACTTAAGATAGAATGTTGAAATTTTGCACACATAGAAAGTAACATATGATGCTTCTATTTAATTACTTTTTATTTGAATTTTTGCCATAAAGATTAAAATTATGTAAAGTAAAACTAAAAAACTTCAAAATTGACAAATATTTTATTTCTCAATAAAAAAATTACACTAAAAGTGGATGTTCTAAAAGATCCATCAACGAAAAAAACAAAGATGGATGAACACTATAAAAATTTGCATTTCTGCAGTAGGTCTCTGAAGATCCCTACGATGTGATGAAGCTGAGAGCCTTCTCAAAAATTGCAAAATCATTTTCAAAACGCTAGAAAAAGAAGAAGGTAACTACACTATAAAAACTAAGTGTTATTTTAAACACCGCCTTAAAATCATCAATAGCCTTAATTTCATTGTCGTCTTTATATTAAGTTTATGCAGCCTTTGTTTTAGACAGTAGGAAGTTGAAATGCAAAATGTTAAAGCGTGCTAGTTGAAAATCATGCAGTCTTACTCTTATTTTCAGCAGGGCTCACATTAATTTGACATAAAGGCTGCTTTTTTACTAAAAATAAGGGCTGGAATTCAGCGAACCTACTGTTGCTTTTACAATTTTACTGCCTTAAAATAAAATTTAACTGCCAGTGTTGGATGCTGGTTTGCAGCAAATAAAGGCGAGTGTAATTCCAGCGAAAGCTGTCTTAAAACTGTTACAACTTATTTTAAGACAGTTTTTTACCTTATATTAAAATTTCCCTTTTACAGTGTAGATCCGTATTCGAACAAACCTTTAAATTATAAGAAACGATGAAAAATACGTAAAATGCTTATCTACTAATAAACCGGTATATTATAGACACTCCATTATACCTGATTAACTTCAACTTCTAAAATCAGAACGTTGACTTTCAAAAGCTGCAGAGTATCTTCATCAAACTCCTGTACAGTTTTGGTATATAGTTTTATAATGCTGGTGATGTACGGATCAGAAGTATATAGAAGAGTATGAAATACATTCGCATTTGTATGTAAACGAGCGGATTTCCTAGCGTGATGAAGGCGAAATTTTTTATAATCCTTGACCGATAAGAATACTGTAAAATGCTTTATGGTATTTTCTCCGTGAATTCAAATTTTGTGTACTGAAGAAAGCATATAATACCATCCATAACAGTTCGCATATATTCGGCCAGTTTCTAAAGCTGAGCACAGAGCTTGAAGTAGTACTATGTACATAAAGTCTCTTAATCAAATTTTCATTTACGCCAGTGATATCAGCAGAGCATCTTTCATTGTAAAAAATTTTTCAAGCAGTCTTACCATCATTGGTGTTATTTTTTTTATCGATGATCATTCCTAGCTCCTCACAAAAACAATTTCGTAGCAAGATCTTCTTCTCTTGTTTCAACCGTTTCTTTTCTTCACTTGTGGTTGACCATTTTTGGAAAGACAAGTTGTAGAAAACATGTAATATCAATTCCGTACAACGAATCCAGGCATGTAATGTAGACAGTCCGAATTTTCATTTTTAGGCCTAGCGACCACTTAAGTTATTTAAATTTAATCGATGTCAAATAATAAAATTTTTATTCCTTCATAGGACTTAGTCTTAATACAATCAAATAGACCGAGTGGGTATTACAAAAAGTTTAAATTAAAGTCAGCATAAGTTGCAACCAAAAAATTATATACATCATGGCGTATGAATAACTTTAATTGCTTTGAAGCTTCGAAGCTTTTAAAGCGGTCCATAAATGTGTGGCTTGTAAAAGTTTTTAAGACAATTTTAAAGGATTTTTTTCATATTTATTTGTTCGGCAAAGTTGTTGTTCAGAATAATAAGTACAATTTTGCTGAAAAACGATGAAATTATTTAATACAGGAAAAAAAGTGTGCCAAAAAGCATACAGTGTTATTACTAATTTTACAGTCATATCTTTGAAAATTACGAAGAACCATGGAAGACTAGTTGTCCAAACATGTCTGAATATAAGAGCACTACTATTATTTTGCACACAGCTGTACGTAATAGAGTTGTCAAGCTGCGGATAGCTTATGCCCATATTACACGATGCTAGTTTACTCGGCGAGCAGATAATTTTGTTGTTGCCGCCAATGCGAAACTGTCAAAACTTTTGGAAAATACAACAACAACCAAAGTGCACGGCCATGTGTACGCCATATGGGCATTAAAATATCACAATGGATGGTTTGTCAGCTCTAGTACACACGCAGAGAAAAAACATGGCCTAGTTCGTTCGATTTAACGCCTCTAGACTATTTCCTTTGGAACTACGTCAAATCATTGGTCTAGCCAATAAGCTGACGATGTTGGAAGAGCTCAGAGCCAACATTGAACTCGAAATAGTGGCCGTTTCGGTCGAAATGTGTGGCCTAGTCAACGAAAATTGGGTCCAACGAATCGACCGCTGCATACGTGCCCGCTGTGTCCATATGAACGAAGTCGAGTTCCATTCATAAATGTTTTGATTGTACTTCAAGCCGATAATAAAGTTTTTTAAATATCTCAAATGGTTTGCGTTTTATTTAGAAAAAAAAAGTTGTTAAGCCCTTAATGGGAAACCCTTTACATATCAAAAAATTAATTTTTTCACCTAGATTGTAAAAATTACGCTCTGTGCAGCGTGGCAAATATTAAAGTTGGAGGCATTGATGTAACAAAATAAAAAACTGATAATTAGTTGTCATCATAACTCATCAAACAGCAACAAGAAGAATAACACAAGAACAGCACTAAAACAAAAAACCAACAGCTTGTAATACTAACTGCTGCCAATAGAGCGTGCTGCTGCAATAAACAGCGACACACACATACATAAATTAGTGTAGTCAATATATTAATTTATTTATAAATAAGCTTTATGTGTGCCCAGCATGGCATGAAAATGTGTGTGTGTATGTGTGTATGTGTCTGTCTCTGCTACGCACACATTATTAATTTTAATAGTTTATAGTTTGTTGATTTTATCAGCCACATTTGTTGTGCAAAATATTCTTGAGAAAATGTTTGCCAGGCAGCACAAACACCAACACAAACAAGCCACTCTATAATTTTAAACACAATTTATGTGAGTTTGTATGTTTTTGTTTTGCACACTTTGACTGTATACATACATATACGTCACTATATATGTGTGTATGTTTGTGTGTGCATTTTAGTTGCTTTTACTTGCTTGTTTGCGTTGTTTGCTAATGTTAATGTCTACCATATCCGGTTTCCGTTGCACTGAAATGACGTCATGCAAACAAATTGACGTCAGTGCAAAATTGTTTGCATGCAAGAGCAGCAGCAGCAGCAATGGCAAAACGAAAGCACAAAAGCTCATTCAGCGCAACTGCACTGCAAGTGCATAAAACGGTTTAAAGCTTTTATATAATCCTTATATTTATATAATAATTTTTAAGTCTTTTTAGATTTTTATTTTTATAGTTTTTTCTAACGCTTTTACTTGTGTCAGTCTTAAACCCACTATTTTTCATTTGAGTGACTTGCTGTCACTTAACTGCACCATAATCTTTTCATATCAAAGTCACTCACTCAACCACTTTCACTTCAATTCTTTTATTTTAGAGACAATTTTTTACTGAACGCACACTCACTTTCCCTCTCAAACCCACCCTCCCGCTCAAACCCACTTATCCTCCCTCTCCGCTCATCAGAGTTTTTTCATTTCATTGTTATGACGTGTTTGGCACTTGCTTTTGCTCTCCCTCTCTCTATATCTCTCTCGCCTTCACTCTCTCTGTCCCCCTCCCTTCAGCAACATATTCGCCCGACTGTCAAAACAAATGTTTGCTATTTGACAGACTTTGATTTTGACACATATTTGTGTTTATTTTTGTATGTTTGTGCGGTATATCAGAGCAGTTGCATCAACCAGCATGGCGCACATTTCCGCTATCAATGCTATTTTCTCATTTCCGCTTGGAAATTTTTTGTACTAGCGTTGCCAACTATTTCAAAAGATTTTCACAAATTGAAAATTTTGGTAATAATAAATATTATTTTGTATTTTGCTTCACTTCATTTGCATTAAATCGATTTGCTGTTGCATAATAAGCCTTTTCTTTTTCCTTTGCTTCTTCTTGCCTTGTCCGGAAATGAGCAAATTTGTAACAGTAGCAGACATTTCCGTTTAACAATGAGAAAAGACTCATTAAGAATGTTACACAATCAGATGTAAAAAGTACATTAGAATTCTTCAAAAATTTGGAGACAACGATTATAATCGTAGTAGTCGATTTTTAAAAAACTTCCGTCCTGAATATCATTTTAAGAAAATGCAAGTTCTGAAAAGTTGTTTTTCAAAACAACAAAAAAAGCAAATTAGTTTTCATTAGTGCTTTACTGCCTAGATTTTTTTAAAATTAGTTAAAAGTTTTCAATGTGTAAAACCCTTACAGGTCAAGTTTAGTATTTCAAGTTTAGTATTATAATGATCAGAAAGTGCATTTACACGCTATTCTGAAATAAACGACTGTTGTTAAGGCCCCAAAAAATGTTGTGATGACTATTAAAATTCCCTAAAATAAATGCTAATCGTTTGAGCATCTTAGGATACGCTAACCGCCAAACATCCTAATTTTTTAAGGTTCCTATCATTTAAGGTACCACTCATTGAAAATCATGACAATTGAAGGTCTCGATCATTTCAGATCCCAACCATTAAAAGTTCAGATCTTAAAAGTCTCAATCGTTTTATAAGCCATTAAAACTTTTACGCCAATGCAGGTCCTGAACATGGAGGGTCCCTATTGTATTGTATCCCAATTACTGATGGTCTCAATCATTTGATATCTCGATCATTTGAGATCTCGACCATTGATAGATCCTACCATTAAACGATCTTATCATTGAATATCCCTATCATTTAAAGTTCAATGGCCTTTGAAAATCTAGAATTTTTAAGATACTGATCATTAAAGACCTTGACAATTTAAGTTCCCTTTCATTAAAGATCTCATTCAATAAAAGTTTTGGCAAATGAAATTCGCAATCATTTTAGATTCTTACAACTGAAAAACCCAACTATAGAAAGAGCTGATCATTTAATATCTCGACTATTGATGGTCTCGAACATTTAAGATTCTGACCATTAAAAGTCTTGACGTTAAAAGTTCTAACTATTCAAGATTCGACTAGTTTAAGATTATCTTTCATTGAAGATCTTAATCATGTAAGATCAGGATCATTAAAGGATGTAACCATTAATGATCCCGATCAAATAAAGTTCCGACGACTAAAGAATCTGGCCTTTGAAAACCTTAAATATTTAAAATCCTGATCAGTAAAATTCCTGACAATAAAAAGTAGCGATCTTTTAAGATCCCAATTATGAAAAGACCCTACCAATGACATTTGCTATCATGAAAAATTTTTACAATTGAAGTGAACTCGATCCTTTTAGGTCTTGATCATGGAAGATGACAATTATTTAAAATACCAACTATTTATAATCTCTTTCACTTAAAATTCCAGCCATTGAAAGTCCCTACGGTTACAGGTTCTGACCATTGAGGGTCAAAACTTTTTAATATCCCATTAAAGAGCTTAATCATTTAAAATTCCGACTATTAAAGGATGCGGCTGTTAAATATTTTGACCAAATAAGATGCCGATTTTATAAACTCTCCCATTAATCATTTCAAATCCTGACTACTGAAGTCCCAACAATTTAAGGTTTATATCATATAGGATTTCGACCAATAAAAGTATTGAATATTGAAGGTCCCGATCATTTAGGATCTCAATTATTAAAATTGATATTTTGATATTTATTTGATATTAATTAGTAAAAAAAGATACAAGAAATCTTATAACAGTACAACCAAGTTATACAGTGGCTTACAACGAAAGTCGGGCAGGCATTTCTTAGCACTTTCGCATTGGTTTCAGGAATGAAAATGTAAGCAGAAACTTGGAGTAAATATGCTTTCAAAACGTTCTTTATTGGTGAGCAAAATTAAACAGAAGCATAGTTAAAAAATTAGAACATAACGTAAAATCAAAAATAAATCAAACCAAAGCTTTAAAAACGAGCTCACATTGAAAGTCGGGCAGATAAGAAATTCAATGCTAAAACTAAGAATTTAGTATTTTGCTGCCAATCCTTTTTCTTATATGACTTCCTGCAGCCTTTTTGAAATGGGTGCAACCAAATTTTTAAAACCTTCAAGTTCATCTCTATAACATTTTAATCTGGGCCTTGTGAGGTTGTTTTTATGACATTTGAACAAATATTTAGTACGCAATTCTTTACCACGAGCGTCGTATGTTTCAGGTCGTTGTCTTGGTAAGACTAAAAATTATCTGCAATTCCTTATTTACCCGCACTTTCTTTTACTTGCGCCATGAGAATGTCAAGGAACATATTTTTGTCCATTATACATTCAATAAAATGAATCCTTCCAACATCAGACGCAGCCCTAAACCATGACTGATCCTTTACAATGCTTAATCGTTTGTTTAGAATTTTTATTGCAAAATTCTTCATTTGGTTTTCGCTCCATTTGAACCAGATAAATTAAATAAACTCTCATCGGTAAACAAAAACTATACTAAAAGTTTATTGTTTAAAAGTGCTAAAGATCCTTATATTTCTTTATTTCTTTCTGTTTTATTAACCTTGCTCCAGAATAGAAAGTCTTTGGTCATCTGCTCATGCACGAAATTGGGGCGTTCTATTACATTTTTCTTCCTAATACAGTGATTTTTTCGTGCTATTCCTCAATTTAAAAATTTTTTTTCTCAAAACTCTTCAAATTGTTTTTGAGTGTACACTCTTTTTTAAATTGAGTTTTAACATGACCTCTCGTTTTAGAGCAAATAAAAATGGTTCTTATTATTTATCTTAAAAAATACCTTTCATCTTTGGAGCTAAGTATATTTTTAGCTACTGTACGCTCTTCTTGCATATTCTCTTATCTTGTCTATAATGATTGATTTTATCGTGCACTGCTGATTTACTTTTTAAGGCGAGTTATGAAGTTTTTCGCTCGGATTTTCATTTCAAATAATAATCTATCACGATCTGCCTTTCTGCCAGTGTTAATTGATTCACTTTTCGAGAAATGTTTATTTTTTTAAGTTTTGCATTTGACTGATGTTATTCCAACAGTAGTAAAAAGTTGTAAGCAGGAATAACGGTTTAAGGACCACAATTTGCATTTTTTCGTTACTTGCCCGGCTTTCAATGTGAGCTCATTTTTATAGGTTTGTTTCGATTCAAATTTGTTTCGCCGTTATGTTCTAATTTTTTAATTATATTTTTGTTTAATTTTGTTCACCAAAAAATAACGTTTTGAAAAAAATATACATTGCAATATTCTTCATACATTTTCATTTCTGAAATCAATGCGAAAGTGCTAAGAAATGCCTGCCCGACTTTCGTTGTGAGGCACTGTATATATAATCAATTCTTAAAGGTCTCGATCGTTTAAGTTACCATCATTTTAGATCTCGATCATTATAGGAACTGACCATTGAAGTTGAAGTACCAGACCACGAAAGGTCCTTACCATAGAAGATCCCGATCATGTAAGATCCCTACCATTGATAGTCTTGATAATTTCAAATACTGATCCTCATAGAAGCCTTCAATTAAAGGCACTGACTATTTAAGGTATCGTTCATTGAAAATTCCGACCATTAAAAGTATCGATCATTTAAGAATCTGATCATAAAAGGTCTCGATCATTTAAGATTCTGACCGTCGAACGATCTGACCATTAAAGGTCCTGACTATTCCCTATTATTTAAGATCACGATGATAAAAAGATCATTTTAGATACCGACCATTAAATGTTACGATTATTTTATATCCCGATCATTGATGGTCTCGATAACTAAAGATCCCGATAAGCTTCTGACCCTTGAATCATTGAAAATTTCGATCATTTTAAATTCTGACTATTGATAGCCAAATCATTAAGGTCTCGACCATTTAGGGTCCCGATTATTTTAAATCCAAACCAATTCAGATTCCTGAAATAAAAGATTTCGAGCATTGTTAGAACCGAGTATTTAAAGTCCCGATGATAAAGAGATAATATACAAAAGTGTATTACTTTATTGAAAAAAATTATCTCTCTTAGGGCTAGCTTTTCAGTACGAGTTTAACGTTTAGTCAAATTAAACCAAGCTTAACTCACCAAAATTGGACGTTAAAACTCGGTTTAGGCAAAAAAGAAAAACATTATATGATAATTTAAGTCAATTTAATTTCAACGAATGCTAAAATATGTAGTTAAACCGAAATTAAACGTCCAATTATGATGAGCTAAGCTAGGTTTAATTTGACTGAAGTTAAAAATAGCCTCAAGAGCCAGTTCTTAAAGTAACTCAAGATTATTTTCGAAAAATATGACATTGCACAGAATTGAGGATGTTGTATTGTTGTTTTTTTTTTTGTCAGTTTTTGTTTTTGTTACTTCAGCTTTTGACATTTTGGCATGACATCAATAAATAACAAGACAGTATTGACATTTGGTTGACAGAAGCATTCAAGTGTTTTTTTTTTATGCATGTATTTGTATTGAAAGCTGATGCTTGCATATGACTCATTCCCACGGTGGTGGCTGCACGTTTCAATAAAATATTGTTAATGAAAAATACTTTTTATTGTTGTTCGCAATTTTATTATAGCAATTTCGCAGTGGAAAATAAATTTAATAAAATCTATTTTTGGTATTAAAAAGCGCACTTGCAGCATTTGGATTGAGAGAAGCATTAAATGAATTAACTTTATTTCTATTTATCCACGCTCATCCTTAAAATTTAATGATTAATATATATATTTTGCATTATTTTTACACTATCATAAAGCAGTTTTAGTAGTAAATTTGAAACCGTTCATTTATTAAAATTTATTTAAGTTTCGCAAAATAAGAAAAAAAATAAGAACAAAAATATTTACGCTTGTACGCTCACCATCGTCTCGCTTGACGCTTTAATTTCACTTCTTAACATTCTCCTTACAATTCTTGGCAGCTACGTAATATTTTATTACAACAATAATCTGACGCAGTACGTGCGAGTTCCTCAGATCCCGAGAATCACTCCAACTTTGCAAATCGTTTCAAATTTCTAAGCACATTATAAATATAAAAATTTAAACGAATGCAAAAGTGAAAGGGAAAAAATAACTGCAATAAATAAGCTTTAAACTTAGAACGCAAGAATAAAGGATATTTGTGAAAATCAGATAAGCTTGAAATGCAGAAAAAAATAATGCCTTAATGCTAAGCTTGGAAGAATAAATCGTGCTGCTAGGAAATGATAAATGAACGTCAATCAATGATGTAATAAGTTAAAGGGTTTTGTTATTTGAGCGTGAAATTTAACTATTAAATGAAAAAATCACAGTCAAAAATAACCGTAACCGCCATTCAATTAAATAAAAAGAATATGACATCTTTTTTTAAAAAACAGAAGGATATTCAAATATTAAGATTCAAAAAAAAAAATCTTGATTAAAAAACTCCAACGTATTTAAAGAGCTTTTGTGTATAAAAAAGGTCCTACGCAGAATAATTTTTATCATATAACCTAACTTCGGATCTAATTTGAAGATTTCTTATTCACATTTCTTGATATGTGTCTTAAATCAAAAATGTTTAATCTTAAATAAGCAATAAAAAATCACGTTTCCGATTATCAATCAGCATGAGATACTTAGAAATCAACATGAAACAAATTATAGAAATAAATTTAAAAAGTCGCAATCTTTGTGAATTGGCACAATCTTATTTCAAACGAAACTGGTATCGAACAAATCTCAGTTTCAAATCAGAAATGCGCAACGGAAACGGAAATCCTTCAAGGCGCTCTCGCTGAATGTGAGAAACATCCAAGATACTAGAGAGATAAACTTATGAATATTTCATGGGCGACTAAACAACAATGACAACAACAACAACAAGAACAACAACAACAAACACAACAACAACAGCAGCAACAACAATATCAGGAAAATTAAATCAGCTAAATGGAAGATAAAGTGAAATTGAATGAAATACAATAGGAAGAATAGGATGATTAGGATGATGTTGATGATAATGATGATGAAATATGAAGAAGAAACGCGACAATAAAGTGGAGGCCTTTTTTCGTTAAATCGTTTAGTTATATAAGATCTAAAAATAGACGTTTTTTACTTTGAATAACAACCCGAGAACAAGAGACAACAATAGCAACAACAATAACAACAAATAATGCAATTGTTTTGTACAAATAGGCGCTCGCATGAGAATCAACTTTCGGGCGCCAAACCAACAACAGCGCCAACAATAAAAGTAGTACACATAAATATAGTCAACAGAGCGGGATGTAAGGAGACGAGGAAAAAGACAGCGAAGAAGAAAAAGTCAAAGAGGATGAATGAAGCAGAAAGCGCACAACAATTTCCTACTGCAATTTCGCTAATGAATGAGAATGAATTGTTTTGAATACAGATTTCCGAACACAAATACAAATACAAATACCAAATGCTAAATCGGAGAAAAGTGCGCACACACACACGCATACATTTCAGCACTGCTGGCGATATAGTTAGCAAACAGTTGTCAGCACCTACATACAACATGACGCTGACGCCGTGCCGCACAGTGGAACGAGGTGGCCATTTAGAAAATTCGAAAAAATAAAAAATGCTATAATTGAATAAGCTGTGAATGCCATTTTAAAGTTTATTCTTTAAACTATTAAATTAAAAAATAAAAAATATTAAAAAGTAGAGTGATCGCAGAGTGATGTGAAAGTTGAGGTTTTACATCTAAATTTATTTTACTATTGCAGGAGTACTATTTTTAAAATAATGCAGCACATTTAATTTTTCTGCCATTTTAACATTGTTTATACTTGTTTTTTTTAATAAGACTTGTATTTTATTATTTAATAAAAAAACAGTAATAATAATGTTGTATTGTTTGAAAAATTAGCGATTGAATGTCATGTAAAAGTAGAAGAATTTTCCATATATAAAAAAGAAAAATAAAAAGAATAAAAAATACAACCTCCGTAAATTTTAAATATTTTATAGAGAAAACTATAAAATTTACGAACAAAAAAATTGCTGCTACTGTTAAATGCAATTTCGGAATAATATAGGTTTTCCTGTAGTACTCATATTACAGTGGTTTTGTTTGACTAATAGAAATTTAGTCCTTTTCATTTTATTTTGAATAGATAAAACTTAACAACAAATATTTCATTTATAACTGCATACACATATAAAATAAAATTTATTAAAATTGGATAGAAAAGAGAACATTTTTGCAATTTTTTCGAGTTAAACATTTTAGAATTAAAAAAAAATAACTTTCTAATTTTTATTATATGTTATAACCAGAAATGTAAAATCTAGAAAATATATATATATATATCTGAAGAGTGCACTTTTTGCGTAAAATACTTTTTCCGTCAACCACCACAAAACTGCTATTCAGTGAAATTTTCACTCTTCTTTCTGGTGTTTAGCTTGTGAATTTCATATTTTCAACCACTTTTATAAGGATTATATTAGTGCTGTATGTATACATACATATATTAAGGTGGCCCTTATTTTCAGAAGCGTCTTTTTTTAAATTGATCCGCCTTAAAATTTTCGAATAGATAAGAAATTATGAAATATGAAATTTCACAAGTTTTAGTAGTTTAGAGGTCGCTCAAGTGGTTGAAATATACGAAATTATATGGTTTTTATATATTTCTTTAAAAAAATCGCAAAATTCAAATATGACAGAACTTTAAAAACATTTAGTGAAAATATTTTCTAAAACTGTACGTAATATTGACAGAAAAAAATTATTTGATTACGTTTAATAACCTGATCGTTATGAAACTTTTTGAGTTTGAGTATTTTAACGAAAAAAATTCCCAAAAATTTAAAAATGCCAAATTTAAAAAACAACATAACAGGTGCTTGTGACATAACTTAGAGCCATTTTGTACAGAAAAATAACAAAACTTAAATTCGGTAAAAAAAGCTGTTGAAACTTGACAATTTTTTCAATAATTCTTAAAGTGAAATTACTTTAAAAATTTTAAGAAAATATTTCTGATATACATTCGGAAAATATGTTGAGTTCCAGAGTTGCCAAGATATCAGTCCCTGGTTTTAGGTTAAAAAGTAATAAAAACCTTAAAAATGGACATTTTTAATTAAAATTTTAGACGATGATGAAATATTAAATTTCGGATCCATCCAAATTTATTTAGATGTCCCTCAAGTAGGTGGAAAACACGAAAAATATATTTTTTTTTTTTTGTATATTTTTACTTTTACCCACCCTTGAAATATAATGAACACTAAATAGCTTTTGAGCAAAAATAAAAAGTAATAATTATATGATATATTTTTGAACACAAGATAACTCATAAATTTTAGTGTTTATTTAAAGTTTTGTATAAGACCTTGTTATTAATTATATTGATTTTCTATGATTTAAATACAAATTCTAAATGTTTGATAGTTTAAATCATTCTTGAGGTTCTAACCAAACCTAAAGCTCAATAAACTATTTTTTACTATCAAACAACTAGAATTTGTATTTAGAATCAAGAATGATTTAGTTTTTATTTTTTTAGGCAAAAATACAGAGCAAAATTAGGATTTAAGTTTTCGGTTGAACCAAAACTGAAAAAATTATAATAAGGCTATCCGTGCCGTTTCGAAAGTGCTTCGTAACATAATCTGTGAAGAGCATATTAAAACCAGCAACATCTTTATAATTATTAAAACTGTAACAATACTACCTACTTAAACTCGTTACCAAATTAATTTTGCATTTAATCATTAAGATGGAGTATAAATGTGTATTTCAGTAAAAGCAATGAATTATTATTTTTCAATTTTTATGCAATCGTAAATCCTAATTTTGCTTTTTATTCTTGCCTTTACAGTTGAGAATAAAAAAATTGACTGGTTATTTTGTGCTTAAAAAATATCGGGCAAATTTTGTATTTTATTTTTGTCTTCAAAAAATTAAGAGCTGAAATAATTACTATTTATTGCCCAAAATTTTACAAGTTAAGAGATATTTATTTTTTTGTTTTTATTATAAAATTCGTAGATCTTTGGTACGGTCTCTGCTAAAGATATAACGTAAAGAAAAAATAAAACTATAACTCTTAATATTTTTAATAATTTATAGTGATCTATTCTCTGAATTTTTACGTATTGTCATTTTTTATATCATTTTTGTCCGTATCAATCCACAGAACGCGGTGTGATAACTGCGATTCCCATGTTTATCCAATTTATCTTTTTACCCTATGCAAAAAATTTGCTTAAACTTAGTGTAATAACCAAAGTCAATTGTGGTAAGATGCAATTGCAATTAAAAAAAATTAGGGTTTATTGTAAATAAGGCAAAACAGAGGTATGGCAGCTTGAACGATGGCCAAACAGCTAGGTTTTTTTGAAAAACTTTAGTGTATTGGCTGAGATAACAAACTAAGAGGGTAATTGCAAGCGGGCAAAAGGTGTATATGTTAAATTTTGAAAATTTGCTAGCAAAAACAAGAAAAATTTTTGGTACGTTCATTCCTGGTACCAAATAGCACCAGCAGTCTATAAAGTTCTTGTGCACGTATGTTCAATTTTTAAGAATTTCACCATACCAATTGAAATTTTTTCTGAAGAGCAAAGCACAAAGACATACGAAAGTTTCAAGAAAACTATGTAATTATGATGTAATGGTTGCGCTTCTTATATCATCTGAGCCCCGAATGTATTGCAGTAACAATCTAAAGCTTACGCATGGTATAGATATTGATAAAGCAAATTATATTTATACTAAAGAAGTACTACGGGAGGAAGAACAGGAGGATGATTTTCAAGAAATTTTATTTCTAATGTATCCAGCGATAGACATTAAGAGTAGCCATGTAGTATTATGAATTTATTTTGTTATATTATATATAAATAAAAAATTTAATTAAATTATTTAAAAATTGACTATTCTCAGTTATTGTTCGCAAGTATGTAGGCAGAAATATTGTAACACAGATTCAGAATTTATACTTTATTTTTGTAACATTTTGTGTCCTTTTAGTGTTTGAAAACATCAGTTTTTACGGGAGATATGCGTGTTCTTGACTGATTTAAAAAATGTCTTCTCATTAACATTCTGCTTTTTAAGGTGTTGTGTGTGAAATTATATTCTTTTACGACTCCTTTTTGCGGAGTTATGACACTTTTAGAATAAAATTTGTATTTAGAATAAAATTTGGGCGTGTTCGTAAACTGTTTTTAACCATTTTTACAAATTTTTATTTTACTGCTCTAAAACACATACATATATACCAAATTTCATTGCATTCCAAAAGCGTTTATTATCAATGGCCGCATGTCGTATGAAAGCGTTCCACTGTGTGCCGTGCCGTGCTATTTGATAGTCGACAAAATGTTGTCGAAGTTGTTGGCAACAACAATGATCATGATGATAATGACGATGACGATGATTTTATTGATGTTGTTGCTGCTTTTTCTGCTGATGATGACACACAGCTGGTGACGTTGTTGCTATTTTCGATGATGCTGATGATGTGTACTGTGTCAATGACGTTGTTTTTGATGTTGATCATCATCACGATGATGCCGATGATGATGTCGATAATACTGGAGCTGATGCTGTTGATGCTGTTGTTTTAAATATGAGCTTACTGCAGAAGCTGTCGGGCATTGCATATCGTAGCAATTTATATATTAGATATTAGATATTGACGCCAGCGGTTATTTTCCCATTAATGGTTGAGTTTGTCTTTTTGCTTCTTTATCTATAGCTTTTGCAAGATCTGCTGACTTACAGCTGAAAAGCTGATATTTTTTTTACCGCCTCTTTTTCATAAGCAGTTGATGGTGCTTGAATATTAAAAGGCATGTTTTTCTCACGCCCCAAAAACAATGTTTTTTGCATCAATACTCCTTATATCAATTTTTTTTTCTGTGTATTTTTTAATATCTCTTTCCTGCTCAATATCTTGGCTTATAATTGGAAAAAACTGTTATATATTATAATGTTCTTGAGAAATAAGCTATACTAGCGATTAATAAGGGTAAAGTTGAGTTTGAAAATTTGTAATTTATAGCAGCTCTGTACAAAGAGAAAAAAATCAAGCATTCTATACTTGAACGAAGTGTACGAATCGATTGCTTGCATAAAATTCTCAATCAAAGTGCTATTTATTGTTTTTTAGATGAGTTTTTAGATAGTTGCAACAGCGATAAGTTGAAACTGACCGTAATTGTTATAAATATTACCATTTCTATAGATATTTGTCAGCAAGCTTATACTTTTTTCCAATAAATAACAACATTTTTACAAATTTGAGTCATTTTTATTTAATTTTCAAAATGTTGTCTTAGATTAAACTCTAAAAAAGTTATTTTTGTAGTGAAACTTCTTTAGCCGCGTATACAGCAATACGGCGAATTATGTGTGTAGTAAATCCGATGAAACGATGTAACGTGGTGAATATGCCTAGATGCTTGATCTCTGTAAGCTCATATGTTAAGCTTAGTGTGCTATAGAAGCGAAAAGAAATATTCGGTAAGAAGTGCATTGCGTTTTTGACAGCGAAAAGGTAGCGAAATTTTTGTTGGCTAGTACGCTGTATA
This sequence comes from Dichetophora obliterata, assembly GCA_963920525.1. NCBI lineage: Eukaryota > Metazoa > Arthropoda > Insecta > Diptera > Sciomyzidae > Dichetophora > Dichetophora obliterata. The sequence goes on along the minus strand of OY986437.1, from coordinate 36,316,609 downwards.
ACCGAAAAATTTGTTCAATGCAGCCAAGAACACAACCATAATTGGCAGGTTAAACTGTTAAAATTTCGCTTTCTTTTACATGGTTATGGTAAGTATGTGTTAGTGTTGATTCTACACAAATTTCGCGTGTAGAATTAAATGCCTAAAAATTTTCGTTCCTATAGCATACAAAGCTTTATCAAGAATATTCTGTTATGTGAAGTGATCTTTCTATTTGTTAAGCAAATTCAAAAAGCTTTTCAACATTTGAATCAAAAGATTGTGGTTTGAGTAACGACTATGTTTATGCAAAACAAATTAAGGCCCCTATTATGTAAAATAACTCAACTTAAGTTGACTAGATTCAACTAAATTTTTTTCATATAACGTATTACATTTATTTTAGTTGAACCATGTAGTTTGCCTTAATCTTTTAAGAATTTTCAAACAACATAGTTCAACTGGAATGTATGTAATAAATTATGAGAAAAAAAATTAGTTGAATCTAGTCAACTTAAGTTGAGTTGTAATACATAATAGGGGCCTAAGCTTGTCACTCTGCTGATCATCAGACAGTGCTGCAGTCGCACTAAGCAAATTCTGGCTAGCAAATTCTGTTATTTAGTAGCAGTGATTGAGAAGCGACGTAAATATAAATCCAAATATTTATTAATTTAAGTAATGTTTTATTATTAATTTAACATTATTAGTTAAATCATAAAAGTCTTGGCTTTAATAAAAGTATATATATATGGTAACCTTAGAACTGTTTGTTCAAATTATGATGCCTTTATTTTTGCCAAGCAATGTTATTTGTTGAAAATAACTAATTTCTCATTTTTGTTATAAATTCAATTTGTTTTTTAATAAAAAATTTCTAAAATATTGATTCACGTATCAGAAAAATAATTAAAGATTGCGAGTAGCATGGCAGAATAGGTAGATGCAAGGTTAATGCAACTCGGAGAGCAAGAAACGACAGAGCAAAACAAAGGTGTAGCTATAATGTCACTTTTTGCTTTAAATTTAAATGTATATATGAGTCTCGAGGTTGAAATGAAATAAATTTACAGTAGGTTATTTTTAAACATTTTGTTATTTCCACAGGAAAAATCGTTAAACCTTTTTTGTTTATTTAAAAGAAATTTATACAATTTATGTTTTTTATGATATCAATATGTTAATCAAAATTTTTACTAACTGTTACAAGTTCTTATTAGTAAAGCGTTCACGCAATCGAAAAACTTGCAACGAGAGCAGACAACGAGAACGTAAAAAATATGAGCATACATTTTATACTATTTTGTATACATATAAATCTAAACCAAAAATGTTTTAAAAGTTATACCACCAAATCTTATAAATTTTTCCAGACCATTTTTCTCGTCAGACCAATAGAAATCACTATAATTTTAAATTTCCCGATTTCGGTGAATTTTTTTCTTTCGAACCAGAATATATTTTGATTAACACTTGATATCCATATGATATTTGAAAATTATATTTCTTTTATTATTTTTATAATATTGAGTGCTATATTAAATTAATAAATAATTTGGATTAAAAAAAGTTTATACCACGCAAATGTTATAAAAGAGATAAAATTTACCCTCAAATTATTTACTGTGTAGCTACAAATTTCTGCTTGTAAAATTTTCACAAGTGAATAAGAATATATTGGAAAATCTGTAAGTAACACAGTTTATAGAAAACCCCAATAACCATAAATTTAATTTTAATGGATTTTTTTGAATGAGTTGCAAGAATTCGTCTTTTGTGAATATGCAAAAGAAGTCAAAACTTCAATAAAAACTTTGCAATACTGTAAGAGTGGACTTGTACTCATAAATTGTGGACGCACTATATTAAAAACGATATGTGTATTTTTATTTTTGTATGATCAGTTTGAGGGAAGTTTTTCTATTTAAAATCTTTGGATAAAAGTTTTTACAAGAAATAAAAGTTAATGGTATGATTATCATAATATTATGGTAAGGTATGATGAATATAGTATGATAAGTTGATGGTGCAATAGCATTAAACTTTTTGAAATTGTATTAAAACAGATTTAATCTACTCTAGCCATTATATGTAATGGGACTTTTTAACCGTCTTCGAAAAGGAGGAGGTTCTCAAGTTGGTTGGTTTCTTTGTTTTTTTTTTTTTTTAAATGTATGTACATCGATAACTCCTAAAGCACTGGCCCGATTGCAGCAATTTTTAGTCAAAAGATAGTGACATTAGACGCAGAGGTGACGTCTAAAAAAGTGGGCGGTATTCAACAAAGGGGCGTGGTAATAATAGAAAAACGCTGTAGCTCGAATAATATTAGCACTAGGATACTGAAATTAGGTACAGCGGTAGGAACAATTATTAAAAATTATTGTCAAAAAAGTGGGCGTTATGAGATAAAGGGCGTGTCAATATTAGAAAAACGCTGTAACTCGAATAATATTGAGACTAGAACACTGAAATTAGGTACAGGGGTGAGCATAATTATGGAAATTTACGGTCAAGAAAGTGGACAGTATTGGACAAAAAGGGCGAGGCAATATAAGAAAAATACTGTATCTAAGTAAATATTGGCATTAGGGTCTTGGAATTTGTTACAGGGGTTTTTTTTTTTTAGTGTATTAGTAGTATTTATTATACTTTTAATTAAACTTATAATTATTTTTTTAAACAATTCTGTTTTTTGTTTTTCTCTACATTCCTTACAAAATTTCTTACAAATTGTGTGATATTTCTTTTAAATATATTAGTATTTCTTTCTAATTTTACATTAGTAGGTAGCGCATTATATAGTTTTAGCCCATTGAAGAAAAGCGATAGCTGCATTGCTGTTGTTGTCACCCTTTGCAATCTGAAGTTTTCTGCATTTCTTAAGGCATATGGTTGTACTTCTCCAACATAATTCATTTGTTCGATTAAATATTCTGGAGCCTTTCCTATCTTCATTTTTTGGATGAAATTAAGCGTGCTTATTTCTAGACTTTGTTGTATATTAAGCCACTTCAGTGTATCAAGCATTGTTTGAATAGGAGTAAATCTGTTGCACTTAAATATTGATCGCATTGCCTTATTTTGAAGTTTCTGTAGTCTTTCTAATTGTGTTATTGTGCAGCAAGTATATAAAATTGTGGTGCCAAATTCGAAATGTGGTTTTATTATTGTATTGTACATATTTATTGCCGTTATTGTTGATATTTTATTGCGCACCCGTTTAAAAAATCCGATTTTTTTGCCAATTTTTTTACATATATAATCAACGTGTTGTTTAAATTTTAAGTCTTTGTCAATAATGAAACCTAGGTATTTTATTTGCTTAACTTTTTCAATTACTTCATTATTTATTTTAAAAATTTCGTTACTGTTCATGTTTATTTCCATTATTTTGGTTTTACTTTCATTTAGTTTTAATTTGTTAATTTTCAGCCATTTATTTACATAGGAACATAGGGTAGGAACATAGGGTAGGAACATAATTACAAATTACGGTCAAGGAAGTGGGTGTTATTGGACAAAAGAGCGTGGCAATATTAGAGAGAGACTCTATCTCGAATAATATGGACACTAGGGTAATACAATTTGTTACGAGAATGTGCAGAACTGTTACAAAACGCTATGAAGAAAGTGGGCGGTAATAGACACAGGGCGTGTCACTTTTAAAAAAATACTGTATCTCAGTTAATATTAACACTAGGTTACTGAAATTTAGTACATGGGGTAGGCACAATTATTACAAATTATGTTAAAAAAAAGTGGGCGTTATTCGACAAAGGGCGTGTAAGTCTTAGAAAAACACTGTAACTCGAATAAGGGTACGCAAACTCGGTACAAGAATAGGTAGAATTATAACAAAACACAATCAAGAGAGTGGGCGGAATTTTTCAAAGGGCGTGTCACTATAAGAAAAGCACTGTATCTCGAATGTTGGCACTAGGGTACCAAAGTTCGTAACAAGAATGGGTAAAATTGTTGTCATATTCTCTAAAATGGAAGCAATAAAAACTTTTTATTAAAAAAAAAAATCCAACTTCAAAACCACTACAAAGTAAAAAATAATTTTAAATTACTTTTCACATTCATGCTTGGTAAAATTTGATAATTTATTAATATATATTATTTAATTGGAAATCTCATTATTATATTTTTTTTTCTATTTTGTATTATTATCATAAATATATTAATTTCTCCATGAATATAAAACCTGTATTATTATCATAAATATATTAATTTCTCCATGAATATAAAACCTTCAAAGTCGGCGCTAATATAATCAGATTTTTATAAAACTAACGCTACGGCTTTATAGGTCTTATATATTAAGAAATTAACATTTTTAATGATAATAATACAAAATAGAAAAAAAATATAATAAGATTTCCAATTTAATAATATAGGCATATAAATAAATTATCAAATTTGACCAAGAATTAATGTGAAAAGTAATTTAAAATTATTTTTTACTTTGTAGTGGTTTTGAAGTTGGTTTTTTTTTTTTTTTTTTTGTTAAAAAGTTTTTATTTAGTAAGACATTTGAAGCATTAAATCAAAGAGTATATCAATTAACCACTTAAAAATATCTACTTTTTTTAGTTAAAGTTTCACTTTTACCGTGTGTCGCATGCACACACATATTTACTTTAATTGAAGTCCGACTGTTAACTTCCCAATTTCATTTTAACAGTTAAAAACTTTTAAAGGAGGTTTTATGTAAACAATTTTTTGACATAACATTAATTTGCTGATATCCTACTTCCAAGTTAGAATTGTTAGCAATAAAAGAGTCCTTTGATCTTGTTATTGATATTAAGGAAAGGATCGTTGACGACAACAACTGTGGCTTCCTCTGCAAAGATAGAACGGATAAATAGGCAACGAAAGCCACAAACACATACATTTCATCAGAGTTAGCGAAAAAATAAGAATCAACTACAAAAGATGGCAAACTTGGTAGAGTTAAAGACTTGATCTAAAAATACTTACTGCTTTTAAATCATATGATTAAATGTCTGATGAGAACATTAAAATACGAATTTGTTCGAACAGGTGTCAAATCATAGACTTAAAAAGTGGATTGGTCACTGCTTAATCACTCAAGACTACTGAAGAACGAGGTTTAGCAGCCTCCGAAACAGTTCTGTCTAGTCTGCTGTGTGATTGACTCTATACAGAGTTGCTGTTGTTGTTGTTGTTATTGTTGTTGTTGATGCCTTCTTCACACTTAACTGATCTAAAGAGCTCACAATTAAAATCATGTAAAAATGCAAAGAATAGTTCACAATTAAATAAATAAAATACAAAATCAATGTATTGATGCAAATCTTTATTTGGAATCAGCGGCGTAAATTGGATAGGACTGGGGGGCATTGGCCCCCCAAAGATCTGATACTATTATTCAATAAATCGATTTAATAAAACCATCTCATCGTGGTTACACTGTTATTTTGTAAATTCGTCTAATTTTTACAAAATTTATATAACTAATATACCAATTTTATCGCATTCTATTAATTGAAATATATCTGATTATATAATTATTAAGTTACAATTTATTTTGGCCTGACTAAAGTACAGTTCACCGCAATATTCAAACCGTTATCGTTCACTGTGTCACGGACTAGAGCGCCACCGATACGAAAGGTGATGGTATTTCTTCTAATCTTCTGATTAAATCAGTTTTATAAACAAAACACGATTGTTTTTTCCAAAAGCACCACTGCCACGTATTTTGACAAAATTCTATCGTACTATAATCTGCGTTGCATCACTGCTTGTAGAAGAACGATTGTGTTTTGTTTATAAGACATTCGTGTTTGAGCCAGAGGAAACCAACGATTTCATTATTATAGAGGTCGTCGAGAGTTCACAGTGCAGTATTTAACATTCAAATTTCAGCAAAAAAGCAACAACTGTGTACTCATAATTTTCTGTTCAAGACAACACAAAGCTAATGAATATATTAGAAACATTTGATCTGGATTCGGAAACATTTTGGTCCAAAGATTCAATTATACAATTTTTAAAACTGTATTCCAACTGTATTTTAAACTGTATTTTTTCAATGTACTCACGTTGATGAAATTGTTCTCAGGAACCAATTGAGTGTGGCGAGAGAATATTTGAGACAAAATAAAACAAAATCAATTATAGATATGGTACAGAGTTTAGAATCGTACAATTTACAGAAATGTTTTGACACTGCCAGTGACTACCGCATCCAACGAAAGATTTGTCTCCACTTTAAAGAGAGTGAAGTCGTATCTTCGTACAACAATTGGAGATGACCATTTAAGTCCCTTCATGCTGGTGGCTGTGGAACCAGAAATGGTAAAAAAGTTAAACAAGGAAGATCTCGTTAACGAGTTTGACCTCAAGTGTCAACGTCATATCCACTGGAATAAATCCAATGTATATTTTTCCGGTTAAAGGATTAAATATTTTATTTTTATTTTTAATTCCATGGATTTAAAGGCTTGTTAACGTAGCCGTTCAACCAGAAATCAGCTTCGTAGCTAAACGCAATTTTTCGATAAAAAAAATGGATCAATTTGAAGTTGTTGTAAGGCACATAAACCGAAATTAAAACGTACACCAATCAGGCGGCTTCATTTCTTGTACGAGCTAAATTTTATAGGCCATCAGACCAAGATCGCGCTTCAAGTTACGTCACAATGATTCATAAGAGATGCCTTAAGATCGATTGTTTCACGGTTTTCACGAACAATCTCTTCACTCTGGTTTTATGCACTCTAATTGATTGATGAATAGTGTAAAATTGTTTCGAAATTTGGTGATGTTGTTACGAATAGTGCGCTCAGTTGGAAGCTCATAACCACCAAAATGATGTGTAAGAACTCTAAAACATTCTCTAACTGATGACTGATTTTGGTAGTAAGTTTCCACAATTAATAAACGTTGTTGAGAAGTAAGTCTATTCATGATTGAGTCGTATTGCATACTGAACACTAACGTCATATGGACAAGCCATTTAATACATAACAGCTGTTCAAACAACCCAGTTAAAAAAAGGACCTCGTATTGAATCACCCTATTTATCTTTTTAAAATTGTGTTAACATATATTTTTTTGCTAAAATTGTACTGCAACCTTCAAGGATATTAAGGATTTCAAATTTAAAAAAGAGACATATATCAAATTCTTCTTTAATAAAATTGTTCACTAAGTATTTTTTTAAGATCCTTATTTTTTCTCTTTATTTCGATACCAAATTTGTTATTTGTTAAGAATGAGCTTTTTTACATTAAATAATTTTTGAAGAGAATAAACTACTTAAAAAAAACAAAGTTCTGTAAAAATTTAACTAGAGGCTTATCGAAAAAAATAATAACATATTCGTAACCAGCGTACACGAAAATATAAACAACCGATTAGAAAAAGGGAGTAGTTTTCGAAAACTTTTAATTTGTTGAACAGTGTAATCCAAAGCAATGCATAAGGAACATTTTATGTGTTTGTTTGTTTGTTTAACGACTTATTAAGAATTTTTTTCTTTACATAATTCTAATAACAGGTTGACAAACAACAAAAAATAACTAAAGATATGTAAATAGAAGTACTTTGCGAATCGATAATTTATCTTTTATTCGCTTTTGTAAAAATATGTAATGGACACGTTTAATTAAGAGTAATAACACTGTTACATCATTAATCTGAGCCATAATAAATTTTTATATAATACCTAATAGGTAAATAAGTTATGAAAAAAATATATAAATCATTCTAGGGACGAAGAAAGAATAAATCTAGTTATAAATAGCAGCTGCAAATGATGGATGGATGTGAGAATGATAACGACGACTGTGATGATAATGAGAATGATGATGATAATAACAATGGAGGTGATGGTGTTGAGTGCAGAGCTATCAGGTGTCGAGATTTTTCTCCGTTTTTTTGGGATTTTCCGACTAAAATGGGACGCCTCGAACAATGGTGATTAGGAATTGCTAAATTAAGTAAAAATTAAGAAAAATAAAGAATTTTTAAAAATGTTTGTATTTTTTCAAAACACATACGTACATAAATGTGTCGATAAGCAAATAAAGCTGAAGTCTTACTTCAAAGTTTCGAGAAATCAAAGTTTTCAGCCGTCATATAAGTTGTATGAAAAGATCTTTCATTTTTGTGTCATATCTGGTTATAATCGTGCTAGAAGTTTCCGATTTTGTGTATTAACAGTGCTATATGCCTGGAACACAGCTTCATCAATAGCTCAGTTCTGTCTTAAGTTGACTTAACCTTTTATTGCTCATCGACACAGATATATTATTTCTTCTTTTAAAGAGGTTTGATTTTATCGATTGTAGGGAAGTTCTAAAATTATACTCTCAAAGAACCAACATGTTTTAAAAAAAAGTCGTTTCCTTTTTGAGCATATTTTCCCAAAAGTTATTCTCAATCAAAATTAAATCTTAATAATAATAGAATATAAATTTATTGCATTGTTTATGGTATCTTAAATTTAGAGGGTATTTATTTTACATAATTGGTTTAGCACCAAACTTTTGTTTATAACAAAAAAGTGTTCGTTTTTGTTCAAATAGCACATTGTGTTTTATTTTTAATATTTAATTTTTCCTTGATTGGCTATCCACTTCCTGCAAATTAAATTTAATTTTTTACACTCCATTATCGAATTTTTACTACCGATTTTAAAATGTAAAATTTTTTATTTGATCTGTAATAGATGCATTTGTCGTATTAAAAAACTGATTGTGGTTTGTAAAAAGCTGCATGCGATTTCTAAAAGCTTGAATTTAAAGGAAAAACCTGTAATTTTTTTGTCAAGGTATAAACGCACTCGCTCTTTATCTATAGTTTTTTTTTTTTTTTTTTTTTTGTAAGTCTGTAAAACTAGTGTTGTTGAAAGTTCTAAAAAGGGGGAATGAAAAGTTAAAAACATGAAAAACTTCATCCCTTGTATATAAAATGGGAAACTGTTTTCACCAACACCTGGCAGCACTGGTAGTGTGTGTTGTTGGTGCCATTGCTGTAGGTGATGGAAATGATAATGAGAATAATAGAAAGCAGTGAGTGTTGGAAATAAGAAGCACGATGGAGGTGATGAAAATTATTATAGACATATTGACGCTGAGCTTAGGAAATCAACAATGTTGGTTAGGTCACAGCTGTGACGTGTGACGGCAAAAGAGCTGATGAAAAGCAGTCGCTGAAAATAAGAGTAGAAAAATAGGGGATGAAAAAAAATTCAATTGAGAAAGAAAATTAGAAATGTAAACTGCACAAACAATTTAAATAAAATAGAAATAACGAAAAGTACAATTATATTCAGTTTTTAATTAAAAGAATTTTAATAGAAAACAAAATAAAAGCTGTACCAAGTTTTGGCCGCTTTAAGACCTGTTAAAATGAGTAAGTCTCTCTGAATGCGCGCTTTAACGCCATTAGGGATGGAAATGAAATTAAACCATATTTTAGCCAACCCATAACCAAACCATAACAATAACTGTATCTAGTCATCTATATCTACAAAATTTACATAATAACTCTAAATATTCCATCATATAAATATGGCATTTCATACAAAATTTGCCAGAAAAAATTTTTTTTTTAAATTTAGTCAAAAATATTTGAAACGTATTTTTTATAAACAAAGAGTTTGCGAAAAAAAATTTTATTTAACGTTTTTAAAAATTGACCTTTTTCAATCGCATATACTGCAATAACTAAGATAGTAAAATTTGTCCCAAACAAGAAATGTGTTCCTTTTTCTAAGCTTTCGAATAATGTTTTTTATTTTATTAAGAAAAATAGAGATTTTTCGTTTTATTTGGACCTAATTTTTTTATTTTTGTAAAAAATATATCCAAAACACTTTTTTAATTCTGGTAAAATTTTAGAGTGAAGAAATTTATACTAACGGAGCATTACATTTTTCCATCGCATCATACACTTACAGTCACGTTGTCAAAAATGTCGCGTTCTAAATTCAAGGACCGCTGTTGCAAATTTCCATTTTTCGCAATTTTTCAAAAACATTTATATTTAAAAGCTTAAGGCACTGATATTGTATAGTAAACCTGTATAATGGATCGCAGTTTATAAACAGGCACGCTTACTAAAAGATTCAATGCCACTGATAATGTGTAGTAAGCCTGTATAACGGATATCAGACATCGGTGCCTCAAGCTTTTAAATATAAATGTATTTGAAAAATTCTAAATTTATATAAGTTCTGAGAATTTACCAATTTACGTACGCTTATATTATGATGATGAGTAACCAAGAGAGGGGTTCTTCTGCACCTAAAATATACCTACTAAATACATATATGACAAATGTTTGTATAGGAAACCCACCAGGGGGTTCTAGGGGGTGTTCCACTGGCATGGGTGGATCGGCCCTCCAAAGTTAGTGGGGGTCGGTCATACATTTGGACTCGATTGGGGCACTCTAAATGGGTCAAAGAGGGATTGTTCAAAATTTGACCCTATGGAAAATTTGGGGAATTGGAATTCGTTTTAGAGGTATCTCGGGCAAAGTTTCTTATTTTGATCCTTAGAATACGGTTTTCACTGAGCAATGGGCGATTTTTAAATCGACCCGCCCTAATATACATATATGACAAATGTCACTTAAATTTGTTTTTTTTTTTCTTTTTAGTTCACATCTTTTTTTAATAAAAGCTTATTTTTAAACATTTTTTTACTTTTTATTTATTAGATCAAGCCTTTAACTCTACAAGTGTTGTAGTCTGTTCTAGTTGTTTCTTATTTTTTCGATATTCATTGGAGTTCGACGAGTAAAATTATTTTAATACTTTTGATTTTATTAGTTTCAGATTTTTCAGATATTAGTAGAGTTTCTCTCCCGGGCATTTGTAATTCCCGGTTTCCCGGGAAATTCGTCCGGGATTCCCGGGAAATTCTTTATTTAACATATACTTTATTTATAATTAAAAAAAAATTTGTTGATTCGTCACATAAAACACTACTTTCACTAAGGCGCGGTGCGCCGCCGCCGCCGACACTATTTGGATTAAGCCACGCCGCCGCCGATCATTTTGCCTCGGCCCCTATCTCTGGTCTGCACCTCTCTTTTAATGTTCTTTATAAAACAGCTGATCTTGTGTTGATATTTCATTTATTTATCTTGTGTTAACAAGATATTCTTAGGTCATTTGTTGTTATCGCTAGTCGCTTTTTAAACGTTTTCGGCTTTTAAGGTAAATATATGAAAAAATCCTTTAAAAGAGTGTATGTATAAAGATTTTATGTTTTGTTATCAGATGGAAAATTCATCCGTATGGAAATTTTTTAAAAAGAGTGGTGTGGAATCTGCTATTTGTTCACTCTGTTTCAAAACTCTTAGCTGCAAAGGACAGTCAACCAGTGGTCTACTGAGGCATTTACAAAACGTACATAAAAAAAGAAATTAAAAGGAGTCATCCACTGTTGCAGAGCAGCCCACAGCGAATAAGGTTCGAATAATTCAATCTACAATGGATAAGTATGTAAAAATGGAAAATTGGAACTTTTCTCGAAACTGGCTGCTATCGACGGATTCACAATTAGAGGAATTACCAGAAGCACTTTTATACAGGAATCTATGAAACTGCGAGGCTACAATTTGCCGAAAAATGAATCGAATGTTAAAGAAATTATAATGGAAGAGTTCAAAACAGTGAAATTGGAATTAACCAGTGTCATAAAAAAAAATTAGATGACAATTGCAAAAGAATCAGTTGAGGAAGAAAAAGAAGACTCGGATGCAGACGACTACGAAGATGTGGCTGTGTTCCACGATAATTATAAAATTGTGTTGGCCAACACCCGCTGGATAATTAAAATGTTTAAAAAAAGCCCTACGAAAAATTGTATTCTTCAAAAATGTGTTGTTTCTGAATACAAAAAAGAAATCTCTATAGAACTGGATATTGTTACCAGGTGGAATTCGATGGTACCGATGATAGAAAAGTTCTTGCGCTTAAAAAATTCAATAAAAAAAAGCTCTAATAGATTTGGAACAAATTGACCTTTGGTGTGAAGAACATATAAAGATACTTAAAGATCTATTAAATATTTTAAATCCAATTAAATTAGCCGTGGAAGCGCTGTGCCGGCGAGATATGAATTTAATAGCCGCGGATGCAATATTATCCACTTTATGCCACCAAATTTTGCAAATTAAAACCCCTTTGGCAGAGCAAATTTTAGAAGCTTTAAAGAAGAGAATTGAAGAAAGAAGGGATAAGCGACTTTATACTTTAGTGAAGTATCTTAAAGATCCAACAGTATTTGATAAGAATGCTAAAAACTTATTTCAAACTGCTTCAAAACAAAATGTGATCGCGTACGCTGAACAAATTTATGGTCGAATTTTTAAAGAAGACGTTACCGACGAAGTTCCGGAATCGGACGAAATTCCTATTTGTGACATTAGCACCGAAAGACCATTTCAGGATATTTTAATCGATGCCATAACAAATGCAAATGTTGCATCAAGTAATAGACAACTTAATAACTCGATAAAAAGGGATTTACAATTTTACGAAGCGAGTGGAAAAGCAACGGAAAATGTCACCATTTTATTGAATGCTCTTCTGACAATAAGACCAACCTCAGTTGAAAGCGAAAGAATATTTTCAACAACAGGACAATTTGTAAATAGAATTAGAAAAAGACTGTCTGATGAAACCATTAACGCTCTTTCCGTTTTAAAAACGTATTTTCAAAATTACTTAAATTAACTTTTATTGTTTAACTCATATTTTTATATATATATACTTTGAAATGAAGGTTTTTTGTTTGTTATGTTTTAGTTTGTTATGTTTTTGTTTTACTTGCTGCTTGTACTATATGATCTCATGAATTAACAAATAAATATATATGTACATACTGCAAAATTGTATAAAATTAACATAGTTGTCTTGTTTTCCTAACGCGCGAAAATTCCCGGGAAAGGCAATATTTTTCCCGGTTTCCCGGGAAATGAAAAGTCCGGGAAAAAGAGAAACTCTAGATATTAGGGTCAGATTTTTTATTTAAAAATCTATAGACTCTAATATTACAGCACTTTATTTATTTGACTACAATAAAATTATTTTTTACAAAAATAGTTTTTGCTTTGATCCTAAAAAATGCTATAATTTTGTAAAGTATGGCTTTTCTCTAGACATATACATATATGCTCTAAATTTTTGTAGTGAAATTTTTTATCAGCTAAAAGGGCTTACCTTTACGCCTCCTATGAAATTATTTTGAGTTATATGGCTTGAAACTTGAAATTTGTTTAAAAAAACGAAAAAAAAAATAATTTTTTTCCTGTACTCGATCGTAATAGTTATATTACTGACAAGCCATATCACTGAGAAAATTCAAGTTTTTAAAAGCATTTATGTTGAGTATTGCTCTCAAAAGTGGTTTTTTAATTTTGACTTTTTTATGGGAAATTGGGGCCAATCGAAAATAATCATAATGCTGTTCGGATTCCACGGAAAATTTTACTATAGAAAATGTTATCGCATTTCGTTGTGGTCAAATGTTTCTTAAATTTGTGGAGTATTGTAATTTGCATTTTTTTTCTCATATTTTCACATTTTTTTAAGAAATGTAACTTTAACGCCATTTTTTTACTTTTAAAAAATAACTGTATATAATATTTTATTTAATTATTTTGCAAAAATTTTCGGGCAGAAACACACATCAATAGTATTTAGTACAGAAAAACGTGAAAAAGCAGCAGTTGTACAGTAGACTTGAGTAAACAACAATACTTAAAGACTTAAACTACAGAAGTTATTGTGCCTGAAGTTAAAAAGCTACATACAATAGCAGCCCTCCTCTCACGTTTTTAGCCCAGTCCCAGTCATGCAATAAAAATGCTTTCTTTTTGCAGTATTTCAAGAAATTTTAGCTATACGTCAATAAAAATCGAACTGCCTTCCGGATATAAAAAATAGGGAAAAAATAACAGAAAAAAATTTAAAACGGAAACAATGCTTTGGAGTATTGCCGATGCGTGTACGCACACGGTGACATATTGAATTTCATAGGGAACAAAACAACCGGGTTGACAGATTTGTAAAAAAACGTACAAAAAGTACAAAAAAAAAACTGGGAGGAAAATCTGCACAGCAAGCTTTATCCAAACAGCAAAGCATTGTTAACGATAGACTAAAAAATCAATGCAATCTACGTACTTTAGCCTACGTGCAAAATTCAATCACAATCCATACACTCACTCCTTCTCTTCACAGTTTTGAGTGGTATCGAGCTACGCTGTTTAGCGGCATCATTGCGCAGATTGTGGAAGCATGCCCAATTATTCAGACCTTGTTTTTGTTTTGGTACATTTGAAAATCCTTTCCTTTTTATGCGTGTTCATCGATATGGTAGCGCATACCATTTGATGCTTTTCACTTCAAAGCCAAACCCAATCGTCACCGCACCACCCTTAAGTTCAGCATATTTTTTAGTATTTTCCACTTTATCGTATTTCATTTCTTTTTTCACCTGTCACTTTTGCATAGACAACGTTGTACTTTAAATCTGGCAACGCTGTAGCTCTCTGATCGTTCGAGTTATTGTGTCTCCTGCTCCAACCACTCTCAGGTGAGGAAACTTGAATAATTGATTGATATGAATTTTTGTAACCTTTATGAAATCGATACCTGCTGGTTTATATTTTTCACAATTTTTGCACAATTTTTTTATTGATTTTTGACTGTGTTGCGCCTTTTATCCCTCCCAATTTCCCCCCATTTTGTGCGTATACTTTGTCAAGGGCCTTGTATTTGGGGCACGTGCTTTACATTTGCAGTGCACTTCAGTGCTTAGTTCATACATAAATATGTAATTGAGCTTAACGGTAAATTTTATATGCCAAACTTTCGGAGGGAACAAGTCATGCACACAACACTGGTTTTTATATTGTTTAAAAATAAAATCCATAGCAAGCAACCATTTTTTAAATACAAAATATTTCGTTACTTAAAAAAAAATTCATATTTATTTAAGGCAAATAAAACTTTTCCATAACTAAAGCCATTTTCCAACCCCGTACTTATTTTTATATATCTTAATTTTTATTTCTTTCCCCCTTTCCGCAAGAGTATCTCATGCAATAAAACAAAATTAATATCTTTGTGCTGCGCTCAAGATCCCTTTTAAAACATCCTTTAAAAATCGCTTAGCACAATAAATGGAAAATTCACGCTGGTTGTGGCAGAGAAGGTGTTAGGATGCGGGTACATAGGATTTTCGTCAGTGGCTGCAAGTGCGGTGAATGAACCGGGTGCGAAAGTACTTTACGACAGGAAATTTGGTTGCTTTGTGAAGTTGGCTGCAAGTTCTAGTTAGTCGGTTAGTGGGTGGGTGTGGAATTTATTATTACTTAGGTAATAAATATTTGGTGGCAACCTCAACTTCTGTGCATATTAATGCATTTCTTTGACGTAGTTGGTGGTGTTAAGCAACACAGAGCGTAACAAAAGTTATTAATTTCGCGTGAACTAAGCCAGTGCTTGGAAGAAGAAGAAGTACGTAAAATCTAGTCTAAATATGAATGAGGGTGCAAAACTACCCTATATAAATAAGTTTTTTATGTTATCCTCGTAGCATTCTAAGCAGCGTATCATTTTTTAACTACTGCTAGTGTGCACTATAAATGAGCATTCAACGTTCTTAAGGATTTTAATTTTAGTTTTATGTCAAAAAAACATATTTGCAAAGGGTAACCTTTTTTCTTAAGTAAAAATTTTTTCTTTTATGTAATAAAATTTTACTATAAAAACATGTTAAATGTACAGAAATAATATTTAAGATTATTTGGGAAGCTGCAGAAACTAGCAAAACTTGCGCACAGTTGTTAAAGCATGAAATAAAATACATAAATATTTTTACAAACAGATTTTGATTACTATGCTCTACTTAATGTATTGTAGAGCACCGACAATGAACAAAGGAACAGTTTCTATTGAACCACTTAGACTTAGGAATGTATATATTAATACGTCAACACAAAAATTTAGCCCCCTTTTCAGTGACTTTTAGACAAAACATTCGAATGAAACTTATATCATTTGAAAGCTCTGATACAAACCAAGTGCACAATTGAATTTTAATTCAAATGTTTTATCATTAAGATTGGCACAAAATTAGAAATAAAAAACACTGTTTTACACATATAAAAAAACAACAAAATACAAAGCCACACAGATCTTCTGAAAAGTCAAAGCTCTATTAAACAGTGTTGCTGAGTTAGAGTAAAATGTGAGAGTGGAAAACAAATAGAGCTGTGTGGTTGCTGTAGCTTCCCTCCAGGAAAAATCGGAAGGCTTTCATCTTAAAGTGATAAATAAACATTCCCCACCGTATCTTTTGAAAGCTTAAGGGTAGTTTTGTATTTATATTGTTTCCCCACCGCATCTTTTGGAAGCTTAAGGGTAGTTTTGTATTTATATAAACCGCAAACCGCTTCTTTAAGAATGCATGTGGAAACTTTAATTTATTGTCAAGCAATGACAATAGAAATATTAAAATCATTGTTTTCTAGCCACTTATTGTAGAATCCGATAGTCTAGTGGTAGCGCGCTCGACTCTCGCTCAGGGGTCCCGGGTTCGAATCCTGGCCGGATTGATATGGTTATTTGGTTATTTTCGAATCCTGGCCGGATTGATATGGTTATTTTCATAACAAGGGAGAGGAATGTTTCCACATTAATTCTTAAAAGAGGGGAGAGGACTGCTGCCAATTCACTTTATGGACAGCGGAGAGAAATGTTTCCACATGACTTTTTAACACAGCGGGGAGGAATGTTTCCCTCTAATGACATGCTATGTTAAAAAATCAATGGAGTGTGCAACAAAGGGGAATGCTTCTTACATTCCATGGAATGTTCCCTGGTAACATCCGGGAATGCTCACATTTCCTGGTGGGTTTTTGTTCTACCTTTTTGGACGCATTCTACCATCATGAAAAAAAATAAAATAAAGGGTGTCTTAATAACAGTTCACGATCTTATTTAGAAAACCAAAGGCAAAATTTATTGTGGCAGTGTTGATATTTTTATATCATTTTAAAGTAGACATCTTCCGATAAAAAATTAATTAAATTTTAAAGCTGTCAAATTTCAGAGCAATATAACAAAATGCCACCATATTTAAATTCTGCACTCTTATTCAGACACACTACATTTTCGTTCATACAAACTGTTTACTTGCCTGTATATTTTCTTGCTGTTTTTTCTCCCACTTTCTTTGAAATTTTTTTTGTTTTTCAGTACAAAACTTTTGAAAGCAAATTCGTTACTTTCCATTTAGTCCAGAGTAGCATGCATACACAAAAACGCATGCTGTTTGCAAATAGAAGTATGGACAAGGCGTGCATTGTCATAAAAAACCAATTAATCATAGTCGCTGAAGTTCTTGTTTAGCCGCTATTTATTGCTTACAGTGTGCATGATATTTATATACAGGGTGCCCAGACTTAGAGAACAATAATGCAGGGGGCAGTTCCTCGAGATGAGACGAGCAAAAAATCGCATTGGTGGGGGTGGGAGTGGTCGAAAATGCAACCCTAGGATGATAGGAGGGAAAAACAAAAATAATCGGTATCATTACGTTTTAATCCATAAGTAACATACCACCACACCGATTACCAAACTCAATAAATTTTTGAAAAGGAAAGTAAATTTCCTTTTCAATATAACCACAGTTTTGCCATAAAGTAAAAAAATTCCTTTTTTTTTAAATTCAAATTTAAAGACAATTTTCTCGAGAAACAACCAAAATTTTCAGTTATTTTTTATGACGTTGTTCTTTTTGGTGGTAAGTTTTCTTCTAAGAGCAGCAATTTTTTCTTCTTTTCACTCTTTCCACTTTTCCTCTCCCAAGGTTTTTAAATGCAAGCACTGCGACTTCGGTAACATTGAATACAATTGCTAGTAAAACAGTTAGACTTAACGGAAATTTAAAAAAAAGTTTATTTCGTTGCTAATTTTCATTATTGATTGCTTGACATGCCTGAATCGATACAGTCTTTCACCGATCGTAAAAATAAAATGTGCTCCTACTCAGAGTGCGCAGATATTGTTTTTTTTTTACGGTTTTGCAAATGCAGTGCAATCCAGGCCAGAAGAGAATACGAGGCTCGGTTTCCCAACAGGCAACTTCCCTCAGTTAGAGTTTTTAATGACACATTTAATAGGTTAAGAACCAGCTGTTCTGTCCAGCGAATAAGAAGAGAGCTTGTCCCTGGTAAACGGCTTGCACAGGTTGATGAGGAAATAGAACGAATAGTGCACAATGATCCAACTATAAGTGTGCGTAAGATTGCAAGCAGAGTTCCAGCATCGAAATCCCATGTTCACTGGGAGCTGCGTCGTGAGCGTTTGCATCCTTATCATATACGTTAGTCCAAGCGCTTCAGTGAGGAAAAAGTGGTTATATCCGATACTCGTTTTTTTACGATAAATGACTGCTCTAAGAATAAAATAATTTAAAGTGGATTAATAAAATTTTTGAGTAAGGAAAAAAACAACGTCATTAAAATCTTGGTTGTTTTTCGAGAAAATTGCCTCTAAATTTGAATTTTTTAAGAAAAAATCGTATTTTTTGATTTTAGGTGCTCATAACTTTTTTATTTCTGACTTCATAGCAGAACTTTGCAGATATATTGAAAAGAAAATTTAATTTCCATTTCAAAAAGTTATTAAGTTTGGTAATCGGTGTGGAGGTATGCTACTTATGGATTAAAACATAATGACACCTATTATTTTTCTTTTTCCCTCCTACCTACCTACCTCCCTACCACCATGCAAAAATATGCATGCTGCATCGGTACTTTAGAATGCACCTGGCATGTGTTGTTCAAAAAAATTAGATTACATTAAACATTAATAATAATAAATAATATTAATAATAAGGAGTGCATACAGTCTTAATAATAATGCATGCATGGGCGTAGCTAGGGGGAACGGTTTTTCGAGATATGTAAAAGGTGGTTAAATTTTAAGGGCCAATGTGAATGTGAACCACACCTAAACGTCAATTTTTTTTTGCATTTCATTTGAAATTTCACAATTTCAGACTAATTCAATTTGAAACATAGAAAGATACGCAGTCGAGCAATGCATAAAAGTAATTCAGGCTTATTATGAAAATGAACGTTCAAATCAAAGATGACCACAAGGTAGTCATCTTGGACCACTCTTGTTCGTTTTATTTATAAATGATCTCCCTAACTATATTCAGAACTCGGAATGTCTTATGTATGCAGATGATGTTAAAATATTTAAATCTGTACATTCACATACTGATCATTTGCTTCTGCAACGCGATTTAAATTATGTTCATAATTGGTGTTCGGTTAATAAACTACACTTAAATATTTCAAAATGCAACATAATGTCGTTTTATATGAAACTGACACCTTTCTTTTTTGATTACTCAATAACGATCAATGAACTCCAAAGAGTTGAGTCTAAATCTGATCTAGGTGTGTTATTTGATAAAAAAATTACGTTTGCCAGCCACTACGGTACCATTATCAACAAGTCTAATGCAATGATTGGATTTATAAGGCGCAACACAAAAGAATTCAACGACCCATACACCCTTAAAACTTTATTTATCTCTTTAATAAGATCAATCTTAGAATATGGCTGTGTCATATGGAATCCATATTATGAATCACACAGTGCAAGACTTGAGAAAGTACAGAGACGTTTTACTCGTTTTGTAATTGGTAAACTAAACTGGGATTTTGTGCCAAATTATTCATCTAGATGTGCCCTTCTTGGCCTCAGCACGTTGGCCTCTAGGCGAAAGTATTTTCTAATAATGTTTGCTCGCGATATTTTGATGAACCACATTGATTGTGCTCCTCTTCTTGCACTTTTTGGAATATATGCCCCCGAAAGGCATTTTAGACAAAGGAATTTCTTTCATATTCCACACCATAGAACTAACTATGGCCGAAGTGATCCAATCTATAATATTAGCTCAGCGTTTAATTCTATATTTGCTCGAATAGATTTCACACAAAATAGAATAACGTTCAAACAAAATGTAATGAATATTGTGTAGGATAATTTTGATACTATTTGCTTAATTTATATATTATACAAATGCATGTAAATCAATGACTGTTAAACATTTTTGTTGATAGAAAGTAAATAAATAAATAAATAAATAAATAAATAAATAAATAAATAAATAAATAAATAAATAAATAAATAAATAAATAAATAAATAAATAAATAAATAAATAAATAAATAAATAAATAAATAAATAAATAAATAAATAAATAAATAAATAAATAAATAAATAAATAAATAAATAAAATGCATATCGTGCACTTCGTGATTTTTTCGGTCAATTTAATCGACCAAATGTGCGTACAATCGAAAAAATCGTGCAAAAATTGGAGCTAACCGGGTCTGTGGGAGATGTGAAAACACCAGTGCATGCTCGTGCAGCTCTTACTGCAGAAAATATTGCTGCTGTTCGCGATAGTGTGGCCAAAGAGCCGTCCACCTCAATTCGTCGTCGTGCCCAACAATTGCACCTCTCACGCTCGTCGTTGATGTACATTATGCATAAAGACTTGCATTTACATGCTTACAAGGTACAATTGACTCAAAAACTAAAGCCTCTTGACCAGTAGCGTAACTTTATTTTATGCGCCCGCCCGCAGTTTTCTAAAAGCGCCCTGCTATTTACTTTTAGAGTAAAACTTACTAGAAGCGTAGGAGAAAACAAGAGAACTCTTAACAAAAAAAAAACAAGAAGATATTTTTTTAATTCAATAGTCATCATTAGAGTGTATAAAAAATATGCACGATAAAACTTGATTTATGCGCATTAACAAGCACGAAAAATCGGAAATATGCTCGATGAATTTAAAAATATGCTCGATATAAATATTTTAAGATAAAAATTAAACAAAATTGTACATATTTTGGAACGGAATATATATTTTCAATCTTATAAATGTTTTTAATAGCATTTGCTTTAAGCGTTTTAATATGTTGAATTTCTTACGTATACCTATATATAGTAAAAAAAACCTTTTTTTTTTAAATAAACGTAAATATTTAAAAATAATATTAACTTGTACTGAGCAACTTTGTTTTCAGTCTTTTTGTTACTATTGAATTAACTTTAAAAAAAAAAACAATATAAAATGCAGTTAAACATTTTTCAAATTTTAGAATGGTAATAAACTACCAAGTGTTGCTTTAAATTCTCCATTGAAAAATTTCTCCGTTTTTCAGTTAAAAACGATGAATATGCAGAGAATCTACGTTCCACATCGCAAGATGTTGCCGGGCAATATCTTAGGTTTGATAATTCTTCGGGCGAAAGTTTGCTCGCATACTCACTAAAAACTCGTTTGTTTTTAAACAAAATTTTTCGAAGACTTTATGTCCTTCATCAAGATTCATTGAAATCGATCGAGTAGAACTCTAGATATCTTAGAAGCCAATTCGAAAAACCTTGTTTTGAGAAAAACGCGATTAAAGATTTAAAGATTCTTGAATATTACGCTACATGCAAATATATAATATATGTTATAACTTTTTTCTGTTTGATATTTTTTTTCTAAAATTTTGTATACGTATTCTTAAGACCTTACAGAACCATATTCTATCGAAAAACTAAAATGGATTTTAAATTTTTTACACCCTGTAATAATACCTTAAATGTTTTGTATTTGGCGTTACCTGTTAACTAAAGAATTTAACTAACGTCACAAAATATGACCAACTAAATGATTAAAATAACATCAGCAGCTGACTTGCTGGAAATATGAAAGCTAACGGGTAAATCGACTTCGACCATAATCAAGTTTTGCCAAACAAAGGTGACTTTTGCTCAAAAAAATCGGCTTTTTACACGTCGATTATTGCACCCTGAGAAATTTTCTGTACATGACTTATATTTTATTTAAGCACATATTATTAAATTATTTTTCATTTATTGTTGTTAATTTCAAACAATATTAATCTATGAAGGAAATAAATATTTTGGTATATCTTAATTTTTTTGGAAACAAACGTCGCACAGTCTAACGACCCCATTCTTGGCCAAAAAGAGAAGTGATCGTTGAGCTATGAGAATTGGCACGAATATCTTTCTTGGCAAAATTTAGTAATGTTGAAAAAGTTACACAAATCCGCCCTCTGCCACACCCACCTCCCATATAAACGAAACCCATTTTTGCCTGAACCTTCATTAAGTCTTCTTTCAAAACAGCGAAATTTACTACATCAATATCTTTTGTGATTAAAGATAAATGGTAAATTTTATAGGCAAATGCCACTCCCATTTATCATATTTTAGTAACTCAGCTTGGAAAAATACTACCAAAAAAAGTTAACTACGTTTTCGTTTAAATTTGTAAGCTTTTTTGATTGCTGCAAGGAAATTTTAAAAATTGAGTTCTTTTGTGTTTGTCTATCTTCCGTTTTAGTAAGTATTAGCTAGAAATTTTGGTGTGACGTAGTTCTAATAATTTTTTCTTGAAAAACTATAATCAATCTTTCTCAAAATTATTTTTTAACCATTTTTAAAAATTTGTATCCCGCTTTAAGTGTTTACTTTTATGATAAGATTCAAACCATATGTTAAAAATGTAAACAAACACAGTAATTTGCCAGATATAAGAAATTTGAACTTTATTTTGATATACAAAAAAAATAGGTTAAATAATATGTGAATAACAAGAAAAATTTAATTTTTAAAAAATGTAATTTTGACGGCTTGTCATAACGAAACGGTTGCAACTATTAAAAAAATTCATTTTGATTTTTTCACTCAGGATATTTTCTATTGAAAGCTATAAGAAATTGGAAAAAATTAAAACATCGATATACAATATTTTCGGCCGCATACTTTACACTGTGTGTCGTTCTCCACTTCATTTATAATTTTCATCAAGGGACTTGAGGCCGCCCCTGGCTTAGTTGCGCCCGCCAGCAATGCGGGCTCTGCGGGCCCGCGTTTTACGCCACTGCTCTTGACCATTTTAAGCGTCGTCAATGGTCAGAATGGTGGCAAGAAATGGCAACAGTGCATGATCAATTTTCGAAGAAAATCATCTTCAGCGATGAGGCACATTTTCACCTCAGTGGATTCGTCAATAAGCAGAATTGCCGAATTTGGGCGAATGCTATTCCAAGAGTGATTGTCGAAAAACCAATGCACCCACAGAGAGTGACTGTTTGGTGCGGTTTATAGGCTGGCGGCATCATCGGGCCGTATTTTTTCCAAAATGTGACCAGTCAGGCAGTTACTGTGAATGATGTTTTGTATCGTGAGATGATAACGAACTTCTTATGGCCCGAATTGGAAGATATGGATGTGGACGATATGTGGTTTCAAAAGGACGGTGCCACTTGCCACACAGCTAACGAAACAATGGCTCTTTTGCGCGACAAAGGATGAGATAATTCGGCACATTAACGGCATAGAACTTTAATTATGCCTCAGCGTCATCGAAAATTTGGACCATCGGATGGAGGTGTGCCGCCGAGGTAGCGGCGGCCATTTCGCCAATATTTTTTTACATACATAATTGAACCATACTAATATTATTATAATAAAAATAAATGACACTATTTTCCTAAATAATTTGTGTTTTATTCAAAATCAACATCGACCCTTAAAAGCTAACCACCCTTTACATACATATGTGTAAAAAGGTGTTTTTTAGAGTGCGTGATTCCTGTTGAAGTTGAAGGGATATCGTCTTGAGTACCTTCTAGTGAAGAATTCATGGCATTTTCAAATTGAGTGGAGTACGTGTTTTCTGCTGAAGGTGGTAAACTATTTTTAAAAAGCAAGTTCCAGTTGCATGATATATATGTTATTTTTCCTGCTCTTTGTGTTGTCAAACGGTTCCTTTTTTTTGGGTGAATGAAGCTGTGGGTGCTAAAGGAACGTTCAGTAGCAGCTGAAGTACAGGGAGCTATTAAAATTCGAACAGCTAATTTGCTTAATTGCGTGTTTCCACAAATTCCTTTCCACCAAGTTACTGGAGATATTTCATCCAAACAGCTCCAGACAAAGTTTTTTGCCCAGAAATCATTTCTGGCCTTGTAATTGGCAAAATCTGCTATTACATTTAGGTTTAGCGCCTGTTACATTGTGTGAATGAATTGCAATGCATCTACCTCCTCAGACGGATCAAGATCACTTCCCTGTGACTTAGGATCTAGCAAATTCGCAGCTAAATGTATCGGTTTTATGGTTTTTTTAAATCGTGTATTGAATAGGGTTGATAGCTCAGTTTTTTCGTCATCATTCAGTATCATAGTTGAAACAAACTCTAATTCAAGCTTACTTTTAATTTCATTAAACGCGAAATATACCCTGTGTATATTAAATTCATTTGATTAGAGCTTACAAATCCATTCTATAATGCAACCAAATATGTTTGAGCTTAAATTTAATTGCTCCCAAAATATTTCGCTAAGTAGCTGTGATTTTATATCGGCTTGTTGATTAATTTGTTCATGAACTGCTAAGACCTGAAGGGATGCTTTAGTTTTTATTAGACTCTGCATTGAATAGAAGTAACTTCCCCACCTTATTTTGGCTGGCAGTTTTAATTGTTCACCGATTCCTTTTTCTTTCACAATTTTAGCTAAAGTTGCTGTTAGAACTTGGTTGTTTTTAATTGTTTTAATTATATTTACAACATATGAGTAATTCATCTGTGAAGTATCGCATTTTAAAAAATCCTGACAAATTTAATGAAGACTTTGCGTTACACAACCTATAGGCACAACATTCGGGTAGGCTTCTTTTACTATTTTGAACGCCTTTTGCATATTTGCAGCATTGTCACCAATTAACACAAAAAACTTTTGTTCACCGTATTCCTTAATGATTTTAATAATTTCCTGTGATAAATACTGAGCTGTATGCTGATTGGCCTGTGTTGACCGACTTTTCACAAATACAGTTTCTGGCTTTGATATGAGACAGTTTACAACACTTTCATTACGAATGTTACTCCATCCATCACATTGAATATGTAAAAATTTTGCTGCTTTTAGTTGCAGAGTATTGTCCATACTCATCTCGTTATAAATTTTATCCAAATATGTGCTGGAAATCGCTTTTTTGGTTGGAGTCTTGAAATGTGGTTTAAGGTCCTTAAAATAGTCCTTCCACAATGGATGCTTCACCATAGCCAAAGGAGTGCCGATTACAAATATAGCCTTAGCTAAGTTGTATTGTGCTAAATTTGAAGGAAGATGCATATGTAAATGTGATCAAGGCGGAGAATCATTTGCTGTCTGTATCTTGCTTATTGTCACATTGGTTGCAAGCATGTCTTGAACTCGTTGCTTTATTAATAATGGACACTTAATGCACGTTATTAAATGTTTTGCCATTTCATTTACGTAGTAAATTTGTACCGCTGTTCGCAATGTGAGCATGAAACTTCATTGCTACTTTCACTTCTATGAAAATGTTTCCAAATAGTTTCATTTTTCGGTCTTCCCATCATTTAAAATCAGGGGTTGCAAATAAACTGTTCGAAAAAACTAACTCTACATCTGCTAAATCTGCGAAAGCAAACAGTTTCACTATCTGCTTAGGTTTGGATCTTTGCTACAAACAAAAATGCGTACCAAAGCGAACAGAAAATTAAGAGAGAAAGAAAACTATTGTTTTGTGTTCTACGAAAACAACAAGTATTTTGTTATTTAGATTTTGTTGTCACGATCGCAACCACAAAAAGAAACAAATGTTGTGTTCGTTTTACTACGGAAGTTCGACAAAAGAATTTCGTCATGTTTTAAGCAGCATTTTTTCAGCTTGCTTCGGTTTCAGAGAAATAACTATCAAAAAGTAAAAATTATTTATAATTTTATTAATTTGTTCATTTTTAAATACTCCTATTGTTTCAAATTCAAATTATTCAATTCAAATATTGAACAAATTCAATAAAGTTAATAAGTCCTAAAAACAAAGAAAAATTCCAACGCAATAACTTTTTCAACACAAAAAAAAAAGTCGCTTCATTAACGAAACGAACAAACATTACAGATCTTTCTTTGGATTTTGGTGCTTCCAGCAACCAACAAGAGATCGCTAAAGATACTTTACTCTGATTGTTTTTGTGCTCGCGATTCAAAAGCATAACAGTCAGAGGAAGTTTTTTCTATTCGAAAAAAGAAACATTTCATTTTACTTTTCTCTCTGATCTTTACTTGCTTCGGTTTGTGCTACTTTTTGAATCGGAGAGAAAAAACTAAACAAACCAAAATACTTGTTGTGATCTTCAGAAGAAACAAACAGAACAGAAAAATACTTTTCTTTAGAGTTTGTTTGCGAGCCCTGTTTAAAATATAATTATCAACACGCGCACTTTATTTCATTTACTAATCGCTGGGAACAAATATTTAAGAATGTATGAACCAAATTCTTTTTATGCACCTGAGGCTCAAGCTTGGGTTTCGAAACTTTAATCTTTCTAGTTGCTTCAGCATTGTTGTTGCCATCGCTCCCACTCATTACATTGAATTGCCATAAGCACGCTGATTAGCGGATCTTATTAAGAATTGTTGTTGTGTTTGATGCAGTCAAAACTGCCTTATCTGAGCAAAACGCATCAAGAAATGTATGTATAAAAAAAATACACTTAAGCAAAATATGTTCAAAATAAATTGGAAAATGTTCACATTTCTCTTACTCTACGTAACAACGAGTTCAAATGAGTATTTTTTACCCGAAATAAGAGAAATACCCGGGTATGAAAGTGGGTATAAATGGGTAAATACCCAGCGTTGGGTAAATACCCAGGTCTAAACCCATCTCTAGTTACACCCTATATTTTATCAAAAAGGCAACAAAGTTACGCGTATAGTTTTTTGTGATTTTTCAAAAATTTTTGCCGATTGAAGCATGTTTTTTAAGGAAAAAAAATATTAAAAACGGTATCTTTATTGCTTTTATCTCTTACACAGTTTGATACCATAAATGAAAAGCACAATTTAAGCCTAATTGATCTTTTAATGAAAAAGTTATTAACATTTTTGTAAAAGTACAAACTTTTTAATTTGTTTACTGTTTCTTGAATATTTTAATTAATTAATCAAGAACCAGCGGTAATTGGTCATCATGTTCTAGTCCCAAAAGCCTTGATAGCCCCTCTCAATTTCAGTCATTTCCTGGTGGAACCTCTTATCACCAAGTAAAGTGGAAAGTAGTAAAAGTGACTAAACAGGAAGTGCATTTTGAGTGGCATACTCTCTCCTGAGAATAAATTTTTTTTTAAATAGGTCTTAGTACTAAATAGATATATTAATTTTTACCAATGGCAGAATATTTTTCAATTTCGACGTAATTTTGGCTTCTTTCGTTTCCCAGAAAACCGTGAATCACACATTTTAAACGCATTCCATGCTTCTCGTGCAGCTTCATCTTAGTAT
The DNA here is from genome assembly GCA_963920525.1 of Dichetophora obliterata. Lineage (NCBI taxonomy): Eukaryota > Metazoa > Arthropoda > Insecta > Diptera > Sciomyzidae > Dichetophora > Dichetophora obliterata. The sequence continues at coordinate 36,289,193 of OY986437.1, read as the reverse complement.
TTTTCGCAATAGAGCAATTATTTTGTGTGAAGAATCCTTGCATTACCGTCAAAATGGCAACTACATACTTTTAAATCAGTGAAAACATTCCGTTGATGCAGGTTTTATTGGATTAATTAGAGAACTCGCCTCATTAAGTCATAGCTCTCTTTGATATATTTCGCATAATTGACTGCATAACTTGTGTAGCAGCTGTCTTTACCACCGTCAAAAAAGGTACGCCATTCGGTTGGGTTATAATTTTATTTAAGTGCAGAAAACAGTCCATGTAGCTATGTCGAAGCAAAAGCAATTGTCTCCTGCTCTTTGAAGAAAAATAAAATTTGTACTTTTACAAAAATGTTAATAACTTCTTAATTTAAAAACAGATCAGGCTTAAATAAAGCTTTTCATTTATGGCATCAAACTGTGTAAAAAATAAATAAATAAAAATATTATTTTTAAAATTTTGTCTTAAAAAAATACTTTTACTTGGAAAAATTTTTTAAAAATCTCAAAAAACTCATAAAGTTTAAAGTTTGATCAGTTGTGGTTCTGCTTATTTATTGCTGATTGCAAAGATTTAAATGTCACTAAATGCGTAATTTTATTGTCTTTTCAACATATACATATATTATTTCTCTCGGATTTACTAATAACGGGAAATTTTGGTTTAAGTCGACCCATTACATAAAAAACCCTTATACCGATATCTCGAAACCCCGCGAAATAAAAAAAAATTAAGTGTCATTTTTGTGATCACTGACCCCTAATTACTAAAAATTTCTTTGGTTTTGGGTATATTTTGCTTGTAAGCCAGTGTAATTAAAATAGTATTGATGTTTTTAATATTTATTTAAGCTTAATTGATTTTTTAATTCAAACTTAGGTCTGACACATTTATTATTTAGTAAAAAAAGTTTATGAAAAGCCTTAATTGAAATTATTTGGTAACTCTGACATGTATCGCGCACCCACTTCAAAAGGGAAACAACTCTAAATTTCCAAATTTTTACTTTTTCTTGTTAAACTGTTCGTAGTGATCATCTACATCGGTTGTATCGATTGTGTACACATATTCTTACAGCCTTACCAAAAAGGGATTTTAATGTACATTTTCGAAAATGTTCAACACTAAGCAAAAACAGTACCAATAAAAACTTAAAGTCAGTTTTAAATTTAAAAAATACCCAGCTCAGAAAATACACAGCTTTTCCATGTATTTTATATAAAAACTGACTACTTTTCAACTATCAGCTGATATTTTGACGATGAAGCATGGACGATGCACGTTTATTTACAAACAGAGAAATCCTGACAGACTATCGTGCTACAAGAAAACGAAAAACGTATCGGGAACGAGTGAGTTCATAAAATTGCACAGGTTCTTCCACATAAAGCAGTTGATAATGTTTTGCGGGAGCCCTGTATGTATGCCCTGGTTTTGCTAGGCAAGCATATTTGCTATTTGAAGACATGAGTGGATGAAGGTGATATATCGCATTTTCGGATTTTCGCTTAGATGAAGATATAATTTACATACAAACATTTTTAAACGTTACAACAACCAAATGTGTGGCTATTTAAGAAAATAACTTCTTCACAAATTTTGATTTAGTATAGAGATCAGTACAAATGCGAAAGTTTGATCTCAATTAACTCGAAATTAGAATTTAGCGACATATCACCTTCGTCCACTCATGTCTTAATTTAATTTTGTTAATTTTCTTCTCTGATCAAATATTCGTTTCGTGGTAATGCTATGTTTGTTCAACAGTTGCGTTTTCAGTTATAAAATGAAAATATTGGCATGTTTGCTGTTTCAAAAATGTTTGGCATCAGAGCGAAGAAATGAGCAGGAAAAAAGTTAATTTATCATTTTATTCGTAAAACACTAACAATAAAGTCAGTTCACCAAACATGTTTGCCTAGCATAATAAGGACAGGAAGGATTCTTTACTGATATATTGCAATGGTCAACCTTTGACGTCGTTTTCCATCAATATAAATATAGGCTCTTGTAGGTTCGATAAGGAAACAGCGCTTTATATTTTGGATGCATGAAGGCGCACATCTCTTTACACCTATTTGCCCAACAGCCCAGAAGCTTCGCTCCACGTCTTGTCCTTCCGGCTAATTGTTTTGATGTGCTTTTTGGAGCTGTCCCAGACACATTTTCTATCAAGGCACACTTTCCTGAAGACTGATTTGTGCTCTTCACTTCAATTGTTAAAACTCTGCTTAAATCCATAATAAATTAAAATTTGTGTATTGTGTGTGTTTTATTGTAAAATTTTGAAAAAGAGTTTGTTCCCTTTTTTTTGCATCTCTATCAACTTTTTGCTCCATTTCTTACTTGTCTCAAATATTTTCTTTTTTGAAAAGCGGTTAAAATCATTTGTAATTCTGTCAAAATTGGCAGTTTTGTCATGTTTTTAAAATATCCCTATTTTAGCTAAATAAAGTTTGACTCATTTTTTATTGGTAGCAAAGAAGAAGTATGAAGCTTTTAAAAAGTAGTCAATTTTAAGTAAAACCGATTTTAAGAGAAAGTGTGCAGCTCGTTATTGGAAAGGTTGTTAGTCTTTAATAAAAGAATCGTTTTGTCTCTTTGTTTTGTATGAAGTCCCTTGAAGAAAAAAATTGTTTTTTGTTCCTCCTGAAAATGTAAAATTTTTAGTTGTGTCACTTTTGAAGTGGATGTGCGATATGTACAGAACGCCATATTGTACAAGTCAAGCAGAGTAAAATCAACAGCTGAAAGGGCATGAAGGGTAACCTCAAAACTTTTATCGTCGTGCAATAACTCTAGAATGTGCTGCACTTCACTTCCACTTTCTGTTTGGCTGCAATACAAACATAGGGTTGCATTTCATAAACTTGTAGTGCAGTATACATTGGAAATATTGTACGGTTTTTATACTTGTACTTTGTTGTTGCGGCATTGTACAGATTGCAATTTCCTATTCTTGCACCGTGCAACCGCATATACTAGACATGCAGAATAACAATAGAATTTTTTCGCTAAACTGTAATATTTTCAAAATATGCACAAAACTCAAAACTTTTGATTTCATGGCTTCGTATCTGTCGGCAATCAAAATTTGAAACCAATCGGAGACATGAAGTCTGAGTCGACACCGAAATGGCGTGGCCACGCTCCATATAGCTCCTCATATATTCATTTAAATATTTATTACTTAATGCATCAAGAAGAAACTACCTAAAATCTATGCTCGCAGACGGTCTCGCAATGTATCTTGCTCTTTAAAATCCATGCTTCAATCAAGCTTACATTAACTATTTACACAAAAATTTTACAGCAAGTTAAGTTCATAAAATTTCGCTGCTTCTAACAAAAAAAAAACCATTTGTTACTTCAAAAGCAAGGCCAGTCGACATTTAATAAACGCAAATCGTAAATGATATTAAAAACAACAACAAAAGATACTCTGTTCGAATGCGTAATACAAATGGGCAACATTTAATATGGCGTTCTTTACCCATCAGCTAAGCAAATAATAATGGACAGCTGGTAGCAGAGTAAATTTTTAAGATTTGTGGGTTCAACAAGGAAACATTAGAGCAACAAATCGCAAGGGCCTACACAAGTAGCCAGAACGAAAGGAACAATATAATAACTAGAGTAGGGTAGTTCAATATTTATAGACGTCTCTTGGTTTTAGCTAACTTTTTGCCTTGGAAGCGCCGTTCAAAGTTGAGCGCGTGTGCCGCACACGATGGCAAAGACTGAGAGCACCGAAGGCGGTAGAGCAGAAGGAAATGTGGCTACGGCGGATTGGTTGGTTGTTCTTAAACTGCACATATTTTTCGTCACGATTAAATTAATTTTATATTACAAAGAAAACGCGTAAAAACGAACCAAACAATGGTTCCAGTTAGAGTCAGCTGAACCCAGCTGACTTTAAAGCACTTTTAAAAATTTTAAGACTCACTTTTTCTCAGTGCATAATGAAATTAAGGGTCGAGCCAGAAAGGTTGAGGGATTTTATTAGGAAATATCTGAGTACCTGAGTAATATTTTTATTTTGTTAATCGTTCAGTCTATCTGTCATTACTTTATTCGTCCTTGGGGACTCATGCTGTTTTGTGACGCATGAAGTTTGCTGGTTTTTTCACTTCACAAGCCTTAGATGTTCTCTCAGTTGCTTCCGTATTGTATTGCCTTGTTTCCAGTAAAGTGCCCACGGGAGTTAATATTTTTTTGTCTCTCATTTTACCCTTGCTCAAGCAACATCGCCATTTTTTTGTGGTAGCTAGCTGGATTTAGCCCCAGGTTAAACCTAATTTTTTCACTGCATTGCTTGAACACACAAATTTTATTAAGTTAAGCAAAATTTGCTTCAGTTTTTCTTTTTTGTCTGTATTTTGGCGTGTTTTCCGGCCACATGGCACTTCAGTTTTAGTTGTATTCGATAAAGCATTTAGTTGACAGCATGTGCTCCACTCAAGGTGTGGATAAATTTTAAGTAACTCCTTGAACTCCCTTTCGACATTGGCATATCCATCGACAACAATGTCTCAAATGCTGCCGTAATGAAAATACATTTTAAGTGGGCGCAACTTTCTGGCAAAATTTGTGTCATTTCTGCTGCTTCGCCATAACTCCCCGACCACCACCAACTGCTGCACACCTTAATTATTCTAGCGGCATGCGGCTTAATCCACTTATTATAATGGATTTTATTTCATTAAATTGTAGAAATTTCCAGGTATGGCCAGCGCCATTTTATGTTTTCATTTCACTCTCTCTGTCTCTCTCTCTCTTCTCTCTCTCTCTCTCTCTGTTTCTCTAAACATCCGCTGTAATGTGCTCCCAATGGTGCAGTAGTTGTTATTTATTGCACGCCTCTGCATTAACTGTAGTTACCAATTAGTTTCTATTAATTAGATTCTGTTAATGTAGCTTTTTCTATTTGTGGGCATGTCACATAAATTGAATAGTTGCTTAGTTGCTCAGACTGAGTCTATGGCATGACATAATATTTTTGCAAAAATATAACAACATTGTGAAATTAACTAATTGTTTTTTATAGTTGTAGAAATTGTGAAAGTAAACAATACTCAGAGGACGGAACTAATACTATGTACACGTTCTTTTTATATCAGTAAGTTTAAATGTATGCTTAAGTGCAATTTTTTATCTTAAGTTTTTACTTATTACACAGAGCGACAGCTCTTTTCACACACAAAGTAAAATGCATTCAAGTGAAACTATTTGTTTCGGGGGATTTAACGTACGTTCTCTCTTATACTAGTTCGCTGTTACTACTACTCGGCCTTATTAACTGTCGAAATTATTCAGCGTAATTGCTTATTAAGCAATATCTAAAGAGTTAAGAAAATATAGTTTTAGTTTAATGTTTAATTTATTTTATAAAAATACCTTTCTTAACAAAAAAATATGTATTTTAATTAATTTTTTACTCATATTAAAAACCCTCTATCGCGCAATAACCCCAATTTTAATTTTTTACCTAAAAATCTCTTTAATAGTCAAAAAATAAAAAAAGGAACATTCTACTTTTAGCAAAAATGCTCCTTTTTTATTTCTTTTTTAAATGTGAACTTTGTAGCTTAAAAAGCTAAAAATGAAAAAAATTAAGGCCCACTCTGAAGTCGTTCAGAAGTTATATGGGTCAAAAGTTAGAAAAAATGTCCTTAAAAACATGTGATTTTTTATTAAATCTTACAACAAAACTAATATTTATGGGTATCAAAAGAAAGGCAATGCAAGTATCTATTCAACGAAATAAAAACTTGACAATTCATGCATATCTCTTTTTTTATAAGGAGAAAAATTTGTACAAAAAATCGCGTGATTTTTCATATTTTGAAATATTAAGCTGAAAGTCCAAATTAAATAAACAAATTTTCATTTAATAGTTGATACATAAAGAAAGTAATATCTTAAAAAGTAATTCGTGTTATTATCTAATTACTAGCTTATTAAATAGGTTAAACTATAGTCATTCTTTTAATACCCATTTTGTTTAGTTTTGTTTATATATAGCAAAGATATAGCAAGTTTTTCGAGCCCATTTTTTCAATTTTTGACCCCTATAACTTCTAAATCATTTCGTTTCATTTCATTTCATTTATTTTAATCTATGGACAAGTTACCTTACAGATTAACAGAATATAAACAAAAATAAAATACAAAAAAGTATTTACTGTTATTAATTAAAAGGAAATAATTCACTTAATTAAACTTATAAATTATATAATTAATTTGATTCAGCTAAATTTAGATTATGAGGAAATAAGACTAAAATACATTGACTAAATATAAGACTTAATACAACTTATATTATATTCAAAAGATAGAGTTTAAAAAAGATTTCATTTGATATTTAGAAATATAAAAATCTAAATTATAATTAGAATTTATGGAATTAAATAAATGCAAAGATCGATTGGATCGACAAATTTCCAAGTAAAACGGATAATAATTTCTGAGAGCCCTCTGAGGAGCATTGAAATCAATCATTTCCAATAGCGCAGGGTAATCAACGAAACCAGTAATGATATCAAATACAAAAAGCAATGACAAAATAATTCTTCTTTTCTCCAGAGGTTTTAAACCTATTAAGAGACATCGGGTATTATATGAGGGAGGTACACCGTCTGTATTAAAAGAACGCAAGGCAAACCTTGTAAAAGCTTTCTGAATTTTTTCAAGCCGTAAACTATGAGCCTCGAAAAATGGGTTCCAAATAATCGCTGCGTATTCTAGCCTCGAGCGTACAAGAGAATTAAACAGGGCTTTTAAAGTATACGGATCCAGAAAACATGCACTATTGCGACGAATGAACGCCAGCATAGCATAAGCTTTTGGAATAATGAAGTCAAGATGAGAAGTAAAAGTAAATTTACTATCAAAAACTACACCTAAGTCTTTGAATTGAGAAACGGAAGTTAATAAGGAATTGGCAATATAATAAGCGGATGGACTAGTTGCATCAGTTTTAGAAAAAGTCATAGAAACACATTTACTAAGGTTTAAAAAAAGACCATTGTTACAGGACCAAATATAAAGTTTATCTATTTCATTCTGTAAGAGTAAAGTGTCATTAGTATTACTTATTTTAAAGAAAATCTTAAGATCATCGGCGTAGAGTAGATATCTACAGTGAGAAAGAATTGAGGTAATGTCATTTATAAATAACAAAAAAAGTAATGGCCCTAAGATACTTTCTTGCGGAACACCAGAGGTTGCATAAAAAGAGTAAGATTTGACGTTATCAAACGTCACTACGATTGTCTATCTGCTAAATAGGATTCCAGCCACTCCAGAAAAATTGAGTGAAACCCCAATCTTTCTAGCTTTTTAATTAAAAGAGCATGAGAAATTTTATCGAATGCTTTAGAAAAATCCATATAAATAGTGTCAACTTGACATCCTTGACTAAATGCTGAAATACTCCGAAAACAAAACTAAGTTTGTCGTTGTAGAACAACCGGGTACAAAACCATGTTGGTAAGGAGCAATAATATTTTTTACTATAATGAACATTTTGTCTTTTATTATCGACTCAAAGAGCTTAGATGTAGTTGTAAGTTTAGAAATTGGTCTGTAGTTCACTATATTATTTTTACAACCAGCCTTATGAATTGGAGTAATGAACGACTTTTTCCAACAATCAATAAAAGAACCTGAGGATAAAGAACTATTAAATATTAAAGTTAACGGGTAGGTTAAATTGGCAGCACAATTTTTCAAAAAAATGGAACACAAACCATCAGCATCCATTCGAGTTGAGGGTTTTAGATTAAAAATTTCTTTTAAAACATCGTCCGTAGTTAGGGATAAAGCTCCCACATCAATTACAGACTGAAAATCATCTAAACAGGCAAAGTTATTAATATGATTAGGCGTTTCATAATTCGACTGAAAAAATCAGCAAAGAGATTTGCAATACCCAAGGCATTGTTAGATGTTATGTCATTAAAAAACATGGTAGATGGAATACTAGACGAACCCCTTTTAGATTTAATAAAATGCCAAAAGGCTTTAGGGTTAGATTTAATATTTGTTTCGAATTTAGCAATATATTGTCTATATAAGAATTTGTCTAAAAAATTAAACTCCCTCATATAATGCATATACTTCAGAAAAAATGTATTTAGGTTTGTTAATAAAAAATTTTTAAAAAATTTATTACGAAGATTTTTTAATTTTTTTAAACCGGGAGTGTACCAGGGTATTTTACTAACTCGCTTCTTCATCCTAGGAATAAGCTGATTACAGACCGAGGAGATGAGAAACTTAAAAATATCAAAACACGCCGAAGTATTAAAATGATTAAATTCACGAATCCAGTCAATGCGACTTAGAGCATCAGATAAGAGCGGCCATTATTTTTCTCAGATTTGTAATAGGAAGCTCTAAAAACATATGTTTCACAAAAAAGTGAAAAAATGCATTTTTGCCAAAAAGTTAAATATATCAAAAAAAAAATGTTAATAAAATATTTTTATTTATAAAAATATTTGCAAAAAACCTTTTGTTGCAGATACGAAAATTAACATATTTCAGAGAATATAACATTACTATTAATATAATAATTCCTGATAAATGCAATTTAATAACTCTCCAAAAAGTTTTGAAGCTTTGTTTTTTAATTAATATCACTTTTTATTACAAATTTAGTCATTTAAAAATATATTTAAAAATACATCAAAATACAAACTGCTGCCAAATGCAGAATCACGCTGTTGCAACTAAAATTAAAAAATATCTATTGAATAATTTTTAACTCTCTTATTGGAAAGTTAGAGTTATTTGGAATGTTCATGAGTCATTTATAAGAATTCCGACTGAACTGGAGCAAATTTTAAATGTTGCAGATCTGCAACAATGCGCGATATAGGGTTAATATACAAAAAATATCATCATGGTTTATTTTGGTAGACTTTTAGATTGAGAAAGAATATATATTTTATAAGAAAATTAAATCAAATTTTATGAACTTAACTTAAAGTTACTTGAAAGCATTTTTTACACATTCTTCAAGCTCGAAAAAGAAGAAGAAAAAGTTAAGTGTTACTCTCCAAAACTCGAAACAAGCTTGAACTTTACTTTAAAATTTTCTTCGAGCAAGAATTTCGAGCTCAGCTCGAGAACAGCTTATCGTCAAGACATTATCATTATAAGACCAATATTTTTTATTATTTTGTATCTTATTATTCTTATATTATATTATTATAATATAATTATTATTAATTATTATATTAATTAATTCTTATCTTTAAATGTAAGTATTATTGTTTATTTATCTTGTATAAAGGGCTTTTTTAGAAAAATAAACTCATAATTTTAAGCAAAAATCAATTTCTTTTACAAAAATGATAATTTTATTATAGTTCTATTGCAAAATGCGTTAACAGCTGTTGTGTTTGAAATTAATGTGAAGTCGTTGCCATACCTTTTTAAAAATATTCTAATTTCGACAGAAAACCAAGTTGCTCTTTGTTACTCGAACTTTACTCCAACTTAACTTGAAGTTAGTACGGAAACAGGCCTGTTATAATACCATCTGTGGCGTTTTATAATAACATGTTAAGTCGACTTAAGGCAGATCTGAGTTATTTATGTACCTGTGTTTTACGCATATAGCACTATAACCACACCAAATCTGGAGCTTCTAGCATGACAAAGATATGGCAATAAACGATACACCCTTTCATATAACTGTCATGGTGGTTGAAAACTTTAATGTAAGATTTCTCGAAATATGATTTTTACTCGTAAGGTGTTATTACACCACAGATCTGCAACAATGGATAGGGGAGTGTTTCCGGTTGTGGGACGTCTCTGGTTGTGAGACACCTTTCGTATTTTTTAACAAAAAGCTGCTATCGCGAATTTGAGTATAGTAAAACAAAAATTACATCGAAGTGAATACACGCATTTGTTTGCTTGCTGTGAGCATTGAAAAAAAAATCGTATATTGTCAACACAATAGTAACTTTTGAATTTTTAAGAGTGCGATAAAATTACGTGAATTTATTTAGAAAGAAATCTTGTGCGTAACATATGCAGTATTTTCATTGCACTTTGTGATGAAACATAAGATATAATAATCATAACAGTATTAGTTGCAGTTTGTGTAACAATAGTAATTTTGGTGTATAAAACTTTTCCGAAGTACGGTTTGGATTTTATGTCGAAAAAATGCACCAAAACTTTTAAACCATTATGTTTCTGAAACTAAGATGGATAAAGCGAAAGAAGTTTTAGTCGGGATCAAAATTTGTTTTTCGTACATAAGTAGAGGACGGGGCTATATATTGATAAAATAAGCTTAATCCATTACCAAAATATAGTTTAAAAGTAAAAGAAAAATTAAAGGAATTATAGTTTATAGTTCAATATATAAAAAATAAAATAAACTGGCCATTTCAGCCCTTGGAAGGACTTTGACCTAGCTTCTATTGATCAATTGTGTTGTGCGTGTTATTAAATGTTTGATCACAAATGACCGAGAACTGGACCTACCTGTTTTATGCCGACTCCGAACGGCTTATGTTCTCAAGAAGCTTTACATGGCAATTTTTACTCTCTGAGGTTTGCCATTGTCTGCAGAGAGGTGACGACCGAACAGAAAAATTAATTCAATTGAAAAAACTTTCTGTCTGAGCTGGAATTGAACCCGGGCACCACGGTTCTTTAGCTTAGGAGTCACGTACTCTACCCACTAGGCTACGGCCGCCATATAGTTCAATATATAGTTAAGCTTTAAATTCAAACCGTACATTGGACTTTTACGATATATACACCATTTTTTCCCAACAGAGATCTGCAACGATAATAAAATAAGTAGTACTCGAGTACTATTCGTTCACAACTCAGTGATTCATATCAGAGATTTGCAATGAATCACATTTTTGAATCATGAGCCACTTACTCAAAAATGAATATGAATAAGTATAAGTAGTTTCCAAAGTAGTACTCACATGTGATTGTTTAAAAAAAAGTGAGTCAAATAAGTATAGAATGAATTAAATAATAAGGTTGCCACCTAATAATATGTATTTTTAAGTATTTCAAACATAGTTTAACAGTGTTGACAAGAATTTGCAAAAATACAAAAAAAAAATTAGGTGGCAGCCCCATTAATCATAAAGCATTTTAACATTCTGACTTCAGATTCAAAATCAGCGACCCCCTAACACTATTAAATGATGTTTAAAATTCTTAAAAAAACATATTACTATGTGGCAATCCTATTATGTAAAAATTACATAATGTTTAAATTAATTCTGACAACGAATTCGAATTCAGCGACCCATTTTTACCTAGTGTTCGCGCCAGCACCGAATTCGTAAAAATAAGAAAATAGGTGGCAACCCTATCCACCATATTGAATTTTTAAATTCTAAATTCAGATTCGAAATCAGCGACCCCTAACACTGTTAAACGCTGTTTTAAATTCTTAAAAATACATTTTATTAGGTGGCAACACTAAATATTTAACTCATTCTATACTTATTTGATTCACTGTGTCTTGAATCAATTACATATGACTACTTCTTTGGAAACTATTTATACTTATTCATACTCATTTTTGAGTAATTGACTCATGATTCAAAAATGTGATTCACTTTTTTTCGAATCATTCACATATTAATACTACTTTGGAAACTACTTATACTTATTCATACTCATTTTTGAGTAAGTGGCTCATTGATTCAAAAATTTGATTAGTTCCCCATGCAATTTTGCCAGTCACTTTCGAAATGTCTACCATTCACAGTTGTGGGACACCTTATGTAGCCGGTTGTGGGACATTTTGTTTTTTGCGTTTAAAGTATGCGTATGACTAGCAAACTGTCAAATATTATTGTTTTGGTCAACATATCGTATTTAAATTGCGTTTTCTTGCATTTTTAATAATATCAACCCAAGAGCATCTGTGTCACAGCAGAATAAACCACTTAAAGGTAAGGCAGCTTCACCAGGCAAACTTATGCCTGATGAGCGGAAGGCAACACAGCAAGAAAAGCGTACTAAGCCGAAGAAGTTTCCACCATCTGTTGATGATAATTTAGACTTCTGCATCATCTGATTGGACTCTTTGCCACTAAAAATGACTAAAGAAAACTCAATCAAGTGCAAAGAGTGCAAACGGTGGATGATGAAAAAGATGGTAAATTACCAAAAAGAAGTTTTATTTTCCGTGAATTTTTGTGCCATGAAGCTTCTAAAATTAATTAATATTTTTCTTTTTAATATTTTTTGTTTTTTTTTCATACTTTCTAATTTTTAGTGGGTTTTCCAAGGTGTCCTACTACCGAATACAAATTTTTTTCAAATAAATGAGCTCTTTATAAAATTGGTCGTAAAATTGATTTTAAAATTCTGGTTGACTATATCAATATAGCTATTTCAGCAAAAAGTAATCTTATTTAATTAGCTTTCCATAGCTATGCATATGTCCACATATTATACACTTAATCAAAAGTTATGAGGCAAAAACCTAAAGAGTCCCATAACCAGAGACACTCCCTTATATTTTAAGTATAAAAGAATATTTATATTTTTAGAAAATATACAAGCACAAAAAGTGAAGATTTAGGGAAACGATGACTGAGCAGAAGACAGCCATGTTTAAGAATTCAAAGAATTATTTGTTCAACTACTAACTTTTTTTAGTGCGCAAGTATTTGTCTCTTTCACTGATTTGTGTTAGTTGGGCAAACTGTTTGGTTCCCTCCAGGAAATGTGAGCATTCCCGGATGTTACCAGGAAACATTCCATGATATGTAGGAAGCATTCCCCTTTGTTGCACACTCCATTGCTTTTTTAACATAGCATGTCATTAGAGGGAAACATTCCTCCCCGCTGTGTTAAAAAGTCATGTGGAAACATTCCTCTCCCTTGTTATGAAAATGGATTCGGCCAGGATTCGAACCCGGGACCCCTGAGCGACAGTCGAGCGCGCTACCACTAGACTATCGAATTCTACAATAAGCGGCTAGAAAACAATGATATTAATATTTTCTTTTGTCATTGCTTGACAATAGATAAAAGTTTCCACATGCATTCTTAAAGAAGCAGTTTGGAAACAATATAAATTCAAAACTACCCTTAATCTTCCAAAAGATACGGTGGAGAAACAATATAAATACAAAACTACCCTTAAGCTTTCAAAGGATACGGTGGGGAATGTTTCTTTATCACTTTTAGATGGAAGCCTTCTGATTTTTCCTGGAGGGTTGTTTTACTGTTTTGTTTTTATGTTTTTAATGAACGAACACAATACAAATGCACTAAAGAATTTCCAACAAAGTCTGACTCATGCAGCAAGTTCCTATGAAAAAACATAAAGAAAAATTCGTCAATGTTGTCGCTAATGAAAACACTACTGGCTTTATAACTGATCTTAAAGGAATACAAACTGCGCCTTTTCCCAGTACAAATTGACTTCTTTAAATTATCAAAACCTGTATAAATTCCTCAAAAATTTATCTTTCCTTAAGTCTAGAGAAATTCACGAATGTCCTAGTAAAAATAACATTATCTTATAATAAAACCTCAATATATCCAATGCAAAAAAGAGATTGACATCAGATTTAGTACTTTAGCATAAAAGTATGATAAGTTAATTTTATTTTTAAAGAAACGTTAAAAGAAAATAAAAATATCGCTCTTTTTTCCGCCGAAATTTTCTATTATCATGAAATTTTATTTCTATTACAAGGTATTCGAAAAAGTATATTCTTGACAAAATTTCAAAATATCTTCCTCAGATAGGAAAAATCTGCTAACATATAGAATAAAATATCGTATATCTTGCAACTGTTTTTTATTCTTATGTGAAATTCTGATAATTTCACAAAAATACTGATTATTTCACCTGATGAATAAAGGTAATTCTGATAATTTAGAATCCTACATGAGCAATATCTAAATTCGAAATTGCTTGATATTTATCTAAAATTTTTAGTACATACATTTTGTTTCAAAGTAAAATCTTGGAAAACGTCAAATCGTTATTTACTAATAAACAAAGCTATTGAAATGGTCCTTTATTTTAGTTTTTTTTACAAAATATTATATGTACAAAAGATTAGGAGATCTGGAAAAAAATAAGCTTCCTAGTTATCATTTAAAAGCATATTACAAATACATCAATACAAGAAAAAAATTCTTAATATTATATAAATTGGAGACTATAAAAGAAAAAAATATACTCCTCTTATAAATTGTATTAAAAAGATTATAAACGCAATTGTCGTCAATTTTAAAACATGAGGTTTTTTCAGAGATTAGAATTTAAAAAGACATGTGTTTTCAAAATTTTTCCACACATTATTATATTGTTGAATATATTCCACTGGCGTTCTGGTTCCATTGCTTTTAATATGCTTACTCTAAATTTATTTTCTCTAAAATACAAAGACAAAATTTCTAAGCCCTTATGATGAAAGAAAATGTAGTCTTTAGGCCATTGTAGCTAACGCTTGAACCACTGTGCACCTTCTACACATCCTTTGGCTGATATCATCAACTCTGGTTTTCACTGGCTTGTATCATTTTTTTTTTCTCCCCCTAAAATTTATCGCGGTTCATTTACTGTTGCGCTCTTTATTTGAAGTCTACTCGTCGAGTGAGTGGGTGTGCGGGTATGTACCATGAGTGTGTGTAGGTTTTTGTTCAATGGTGTTGGCTATTTATTTCTTTTTGCTCTTCTTGTGAGAGCTGAAGTGTTGATGTGTTTTTACGTCAGTAAGTGAGTTTATCTTCTCTTTTTTTTTTTTTTTGTTACACTTGTCTGAGTGCACAAGATTTCTATGGCTGTGTGTATGTGGTTAGTTATGTATCATAACCAAAATAAACACTAACTAAAAGCAGCCACATCCTTTGCACCTAAGATACAGTTTTTTTAAGCCCAAAAAAGCCACAGCAACAACAAGTTCATTTCAACTGGCATAAAATCAAAACACAGTCACAAACGCACACGTACTTATTGTATATTCAAAAATATATGCTGACTTCACTTTGCTTTTTGTAATATATTTTCGCGGTCTTTGAGCCAAAAGTTACTGCATATTTTAAGGCGCAATTTTTTTTAAAGTGTGTATTAGTATGTTTATACCAAAAATGTAAGCGTCATCATGTCTGTATTTATATAGCTTTGTATGAGTACTTTAGTTTACTTAAGCTTATAAATTTAAAAATATCGTCTCCGGACAGTAAAAAAAATATTTAAAAAATAATAATATCTAACAATAATAATAATACAAAGCAACGATATTACTAAATAAACAATATTGTCATTAAATTGCTATTATTTTATATCTTTACACAGAAATCTTGATAACACAAAACTATTTCAACACACTCAGAAAAAAGTTTCTTGGAATATAAGAAAAAAGGCATCATTTTTAGTGAGAAATGGTATTGATTTTGCTCCAGAGAATGCCTTTCTCTAAATGTGTTGCTATGAATTACCTAAAAATTGTAAAAAGAATCCATCAAAGAAAGAGAAATATTTTCTTATCAATACAGACACCTTATTTTTAACAGAAAAATATTTATTTATAGCAGGTTCAACCGTTTTCTTTATTGGGTAAATTTTCCCGTAAATAGTTTGTCACAAAAAAGAACACTATCTTCAAAAGAGAAATATATTTTCTTAATATTGATACAATATATTTCTTTATTGCATATTTAACTATGCTATTTTGGTTTGAAAACTTACAATCTCTGATTTAATCAAGCTACACATTTTTTTTTTTGTGAAACATGTGCTTGAACTCTGTTTTACGCAAAGTAAAAGTATTAATATGTTATTGTAATTTGGTTGCAAAAATAATAGAGTTGTTGTTGTAGCCTTTTTCAAACTTACTTGATCTAAAATGCTCACAATTATTAAATTCATATAAAAATTCGAAATTAGTTATCAAATGTAAGAATATTAGTTAAAATATGTTAAGAAATAGAGGTAAAATTATTGTTGTGGCATTGTTATTCGGGATCCCTTATAAATATTCCAGAAATTTGTTCTGAAAAACGATTTTATAAATGCATTCAAAGAATCAGTGGCAATAAACAACATCGCTTTGTGTAGCTATGTTAAATAAAAAAATTCCTTTGAAGGAACAATCGTCATAATATGCAGAATATGCAACACTTGCTTTTCACAACATCGTTCACTCGCTCCCACACTTTCTAATTTTCTCGTATCTGCTTGAATATAATACATATGTATATAAAAATATATCACTCTTTCTAATTTTTTCGTATCTAATTGAATACAATAAAAATAAATCGTTTTTAGAGAAGAAGACTTATTTATTTTTTAGAAAGGATTTGTTTTCATTGAAAAAATATTTCGCAAAGTGAATTATTTAGCAACAACAGAAATAAATTTTCACTTTCTATAAATTTTTCTCTAAAAATGAGAACATTGAGAATATTTTAGTGCGAAAAAAAAATTATGTATGTATGTATGCTTTATTTAGTATTTAAATCTTCATTCTTTTCTTTATATAATTTAAATTTTAAAATTCAGGATGAAAATTTTTTGTTTGGGTTTTGAGCAATGTGATACTTAAAACTTAAAATAGTATACCCAACATTCAAAACACAAAACTAATATATTACTTTTGAAAACTAAAAACTAAAAACTAAGAACTGAGAGCTAAGAACTAAAAACTTAAAACTAGAAACTAAAACTAAAACTTAAACTTAAACTAAAACTAAAAACTAAAAACTAAAGACTAAAAACTAAAAACTAAAAACTAAAAACTAAAAACTAAAAACTAAAAACTAAAAACTAAAAACTAAAAACTAAAAACTAATAACTAAGAGCTAAGAACTAAAAACTAAAAACTAAAAACTAAAAACTAAAAACTGAAAACTAAAAACTAAAAACTAAAAACTACAATCTAAAAACAAATAACTAAAAAAAAAACCACTAAAACCAAGTAAGCCCTTGACTCGACTAGCAGGATCAAACATATAATTTATTTTCAATACTTAAATATTAATTTCACCATAAGCTAGTATACTGTATATTTTTAATAGTCACTGTCAGTTATCTCAAGAAACTTTACCAAATATTAATATTGAAGCATTTTTTGATCAATGATACTTTGGACACTGATAAACATTTCATAAACCTCAGAAAAAAAAAATTTTGTTACTTGCCCAGATTACAAATTGCAGATGCCTTTTAAGTGTTTTATTAAAGCTTTCAAGACATAACACATTTTCTGCTTGACCCGACCAAAGGACAGCAGTCAAAATTTTTTTATTAAGTCTTAAACCAATCTAAGCTGCCAACAGCAATTATAAAAGGTCCAGCAAGTTAATTCTCTTGCCCTCTATTAAGCGTTTGTATAATTTTTTACAACCACTGGTGTAGCATCCAAGGCATCACAAAAAATAAAATAAACGAGTGTCAATTTCCCTCCATCAAAGCTATTTTTACTCAAAGTTAAGTGTATATCTTGTACACAAAAAATTAATCGAAAAAACTTTAAAAATTTCGTCATCTGTTTTCTTCCCTCCACCTTTTTTTTTTTTTTTTTTGACAAAAAACAATTTAAATAAATTAATAATAAATAATAGATTCATAAACAAGATTAATCAACGGATAGCATAAAGAAGCAAAAAAATACACTGCATTGAAAGCAAGAAAAAAAAACAAGAGAGACCTACAACAACAAATGAGCGAAAGGTTACAAAAATCTAACCCCGACGATGCTTAAAAATGGCCAAAAAAAGTATATATGGATAAATCATGTTCTTTTTTAATAAAAATACAAATTACAAAAAAAAAAAAAAACATTTAAACAGAGATGAAGTCATTCGTGCGGAAAAATGTGCAAAATTTCACAGCAGCAGCAGCGAAATGTTTTGCTTGTGCTCCTTGGTCACGTCGCGTTGCGCCAAGTTTCAACCGGGGTGGTCATGGGTTGCCATATTTCGCTAACCAATGGACGAAAAACGTATGAAAAATAAAAACAAAAATAAAATAAGGCGCTATTTTAAATGGAAAAACAAGTGAAGAGTGGGACAGCAATAACAGCCATCATTTAAATAAAAGGCCATTTCGAGAAGTTTTAGTGAGTAAAAGCAAAACAAAAAACCTTAAAAAAGGAATACATTTTTATCAATGGCGGCAATAATTTAGCTTAATGTGACGTCAGACATGTTTACTGCGGTTTGATACACTTCTGTGATGTCTCTCTTTTTTTATCTGTCGCATTTGCTCCAATGTCGCATTGGCATTGTACTATTTTGCCCTCTTTTGCCCTTCTATGCTCTTTGGCACTTATTTGGTGATTTTTCATTGTAAACGTTGACCAAAAGTGACGCTATCAGCAGGAAACATACATAAAAAATTAATCTCTGATATAAAACACGCATACATACATGCATACTTCATTTATACAAATGTACCCTCACATTTCGATTATGTGCCGCTTAGAGCAAATTCCTCTACATGTGATGTGATAAATCACATCGTTGTGATAATTGTTGCGATTAATTATATTTAAGCTTTAAGTTATGTAAGAATGTTTTTTTTTACAAATTTTTATGTTGACCTCCGCCATATTGAATTCACCCTCTTGAATTTTTTAAATCTGACTAAATTTAAAATCTGATTGATGAACAAACGGCTTTGTTACACTATTTTATTTTGCCCTGGGAATGATAATTATACAAAAAAACTGCGTTATCTCCACACTAGTTTTACTCTGATGTAGAGCAGGTAAAAAAAAACCGTTTTTAACTTTGTTGCTAAGGGCAAGAATTAAATACGCGTTTTTCAAAACATAACAATGAAGCAAATGGTCATAGTTTTAGTATTTTATATACTTTGACTAACCCGAATGTATGAACACACGTTCTTTTTTTAATTGAAAAATGACTTGATTACAACAAATAAATTATGGCTAAATCTAAAGACACCATATCTTATGTATTTATATTTAAGTTGCTGTATGGCAAAATCAGCATGATTATAATTTTAACTTAGTGTTGCCATGTCATTGCTTTTAGCACTAGATCTGCCCAAGTTAAAAAATAATTGACCAAACAGCGGTCGAACAAGGACTGCACAGCTAAACAAGGGTCGCGCATAGTCTAAAATTTTTTAAAAATGCTTACTTGTCTGCACAGCGGCCGAACATGGTTCGAACATTAGCCGTTTTGAAGCAATATTCTACTATAAATTTTTCCACCGAGTGTTTACTACAAAACAATAAATATATACCAAAAAATACAAACATCACTCCATGTTCATATAAAATGCTTATTTGTATGGGTCTGATATCAAATAACAATGAGGTTTTTAATATACTATTGTAAAAAATATAATTAAAAAGTATGGAATGAATTTTGTTACATTAACTTTGCTACTCCGTTTGTAACGCTGATAAGGAGGGGTGGCAGGTATAGAGAAGTATATCTACATTCTTGATCAGCATCATATCCTAGCTATGATGCTAAAGCTATCGTAATGAAATTTGGTAAACATGCTTATATTTAAAAAACAAATATAAAGACAAATGATCGTTCTCGAGCAAAATCGGATGAAAACCAAGCCTTCTTTATCAAACAATAAAATCTCTACAAACGCCACAAAGATGTTTGCAGTTACTTGGTATTGAACACATAAGCTTTGAAGTTAAATATTCACCATATATTTCAAATTTGTTAAAATCAAATAAAAACAACGCCTGCTATATTTAAAATATCTAAAAATTACACAAAAATTACTGTCATAGTTAAAAATTTTCCCATAACCTTTGGCAGCAAAAATTCAAAGTATAATTGAAATTTTTAAAATAGAAAAAAACAAAGCTTGAAATTTTGCACATAAGCTTTGGTCTCAAATATGCACCATATATTTCAAATTTGTCAAAATAGTATGAAAAACATGCCTACTTCCCAAACAAAGTAACTATATAAAAGGTTTAAGTCTCTACAAATTCCGCAAAAATTAATTTAATAAATTGAATATATTAATTAAAATTCACTTTGAGTTTGGAATTTGGCAAAATTGATAACTCGAGCAATCTCCCATACAAAATGACGTCATCAAACTAGTATAACTTTTATAAGTTCCACAAAAATGTGTGCATTAATAGCACATTCAACTCATAATTATCCATAGCTTAAACGTGTTCTAAATTTGAGTTTTCGCAAAATTGGATGAACACCACAACAGTAATCTATACAAAGTGACGTGGTCAAACTTAAAAAACATGAATAACTAAGAATATACAAAGGGGGTATCTAAACTTCGACTCAGTCGAAGATAGATCCTTGCTATTTTTTACTAAAGTTATAGGGAATGTTTTTTAACAATTCAGTTCAGAAACCTCATAAAAAAACTACGAAGGTTCTTATTTCTTTTAACTGATCACTAAGTTTTTTTTAAATACAAAAAGGAACACAAGTGGTCTTATAATATTCATAAAATGAGATCAAAAAAATTTATCAAAGAAATCATATAAACATAAAGTTTAGAGCTCTTTTTATAATTAAAAAACAAACCTTTCTACAAACATGAGAAATTTTCTCATTACCTTAATATTGAAGGGCCAATAATAATTTTTTAAATCAGGATCTTCGCAGATGCCTTTAGGACAACCACCCATCCCCCCGAAATCCGATACAATCCAGCGAAAATTTTTTTAATTAGTCAGGGCCTTTATTAAGTCAGGTTACCTTAACAGTTATTAAAAATTGCCAAAAAAAAATGGAAAATCACCCTAAATTTCTTCATACAAAATTAGATCATTTTTTATATGAAAAGTCACCCACAAAAGTGGGTCATTTTTAATTTTTTTGGGCGATTTTTCATTTTTTGTTTTGGGTCATATTTAATTTTTTTAAGCAATTTTTTTATTTTACTTTTGGGTCATTTTTCATTTTTTTGTTTTTGGTTATTTTTTTATTTTTAAACTTGTTTTATTTTTCTGTATTTATTTCATTGCATTTAATTTCATTTATTTTAATCTATGGACAAATTACCTTACAGATTAACAGAATATAAATAAAAATAAAATACAAAAAAGTATTTACTGTTATTAATTAAAAGGAAATAATTCACTTAATTAAACTTATAAAATATATAATTAATTTGATTCAGTTTAATTTAGATTATGAGGAAATAAGACTAAAATATAAAACTTAATACAACTAATATTATATTCAAAAGATAGAATTTAAAAAAAATTTCATTTGGTATTTAGAAATAGAAAAATCTAAATTATAATTAGAATTTATGGAATTAAATAAATGCAAAGCTCGATATATAGGACCATTAACTGCATAATTTGATCGACAAATTTCCAAGTAAAACGGATAATAATTTCTGAGAGCCCTCTGAGGAGCATTG
Source organism: Dichetophora obliterata (assembly GCA_963920525.1). Classification (NCBI taxonomy): domain Eukaryota; kingdom Metazoa; phylum Arthropoda; class Insecta; order Diptera; family Sciomyzidae; genus Dichetophora; species Dichetophora obliterata. The sequence goes on along the minus strand of OY986437.1, from coordinate 36,267,825 downwards.
AAATCAATCATTTCCAATAGCGCAGGGCAATCAACGAAACCAGTAATGATATCAAATACAAAAAGCAATGACAAAATACTTCTTCTTTTCTCCAGAGGTTTTAAACCTATTAAGAGACATCGGGTATTATATGAGGGAGGTACACCGTTTGTATTAAAAGAACGCAAGGCAAACCTTGTAAAAGCTTTCTGAATTTTTTCAAGCCGTAAACTATGAGCCTCGAAAAATGGGTTCCAAATAATCGCTGCATATTCTAGCCTCGAGCGTACAAGAGAATTAAACAGGGCTTTAAAAGTATACGGATCCAGAAAACATGCACTATTGCGACGAATTAACGCCAGCATAGCATAAGCTTTTGGAATAATGAAGTCAACATGAGAAGTAAAAGTAAATTTACTATCAAAAACTACACCTAAGTCTTTGAATTGAGAAACGGAAGTTAATAAGGAATTGGCAATATAATAAGCGGATGGACTAATTGCATCAGATTTAGTAAAAGTCATAGAAACACATTTACTAAGGTTTAAAAAAAGACCATTGTTACAGGACCAAATATAAAGTTTATCTATTTCATTCTGTAAGAGTAAAGTGTCATTAGTATTACTTATTTTAAAGAAAATCTTAAGATCATCGGCTTAGAGTAGATATCTACAATGAGAAAGAATTGAGGTAATGTCATTTATAAATAACAAAAAAAGTAATGGCCCTAAGATACTTTCTTGCGGAACACCAGAGGTTGCATAAAAAGAGTAAGATTTGACGTTATCAAACGTCACTACGCATTGTCTATCTGCTAAATAGGATTCCAGCCACTCCAGAAAAATTGAGTGAAACCCCAATCTTTCTAGCTTTTTAATTAAAAGAGCATGAGAAATTTTATCGAATGCTTTAGAAAAATCCATATAAATAGTGTCAACTTGACACCCTTGACTAAATGCTGAAATACAATAATCCGAAAACAAAACTAAGTTTGTCGTTTGAAGAACGACCAGGTACAAAACCATGTTGGTAAGGAGAAATAATATTTTTTACTATAAAGAACATTTTGTCTTTTATTATCGACTCAAAGAGCTTAGATGTAGTTGTAGTTTAGAAATTGGTCTGTAGTTCACTATATTATTTTTACAACCAGCCTTATGGATTGGAGTAATGAACGACTTTTTCCAACAATCAATAAAAGAACCTGAGGATAAAGAACTATTAAATATTAAAGTTAACGGGTAGGTTAAATTGGCAGCACAATTTTTCAAAAAAATGGAACACAAACCATCAGCATCCATTCGAGTTGAGGGTTTTAGATTAAAAATTCCTTTTAAAACATCGTCCGTAGTTAGGGATAAAGCTCCCACATCATTTACAGACTGAAAATCATCTAAACAGGCAAAGTTATTAATATGATTAGGCGTTTCATAATTCGACTGAAAAAAATCAGCAAAGAGATTTGCAATACCCAAGGCATTGTTAGATGTTATGTCATTAAAAAGCATGGTAGATGGAATACTAGACTAACCCCTTTTAGATTTAATAAAATGTCAAAAGGCTTTAGGGTTAGATTTAATATTTGTTTCGAATTTAGCAATACATTGTCTATATAAGAATTTTTCTAAAAAATTAAACTCCCTCATATAATGCCTATACTTCAGAAAAAAATGGACTTAGGTTTGTTAATAAAAATTTTTTATAAAATTTATTACGAAGATTTTTTAATTTTTTTAAACCGGGAGTGTACCAGGGTACTTTACTAACTCGCTTCTTCATCCTAGGAATAAGCTGATTACAGACCAAGGAGATGAGAAACTTAAAAATATCAAAACACGCCGAAGTATTAAAATGATTAAATTCACGAATCCAGTCAATGCGACTTAGAGCATTGTTTAAAATATCAAAATTACACGCATTGAAATTAAAGTTAGCAGAAGTTTCATTATTAACCGCACAACTCAGGTATTTGTAAAAAGTAACTTGAATATCAAGAGGTATATGATGGGCACTAACTGCAGATATTGGAAATTTGGATTCAAGAACATTATAGTTTATGTCATTTGAAATAAAAACTAAATCTAATAAACGATTTAAAAGATTAAAACAATTATTTATCTGAATGAGAGCAATACTTAAGAAGTTATCAATAATATACAACTCAAAAATACTCGTAACATTCGACGGCGTTAGGTAGTTATCCTTTGGCTGAAGATTCCATGAAATTGTAGGCAAATTAAAATCACCAAGCACAAGCAACTGATCACCATCACTCCGAAGATTTACATCCAATGACAAAATGTTATCAACATGCTGGCGATAAAGTTCAAAAGGACTTCTAGGAGGAATGTATGAGACGCACACGTAGAGCGAATCAAACGAGCCTTTAACTGATATTGATTATTGATTAAAATATTAAGTTCTTCTTCAATTGTTCTTGTTAATAGTAAAACATTAATTTAAAATTGGGTCATTTTTAATTTTCTTTTTTTGGTGATTTTTCATTTTCTTTAAAAAAGTCATTTTTTTGGCGTTTTTTCATTTTATTTTTTGGGCGATTTTTCATAACGCCAAGGTAACGAAAGAAATTTATGGAAAAATCTTTCAGTCCAGCAATCCTTCACTTTCAGTTAAATTTTAGAAATTTTTCCATTTGATTGATTACTTCTGACATCAATATTGTGTCATTTAGCTCACTAGATTTCAAAAAATATTTTGCTTAAATTAAATTAAATAAATTGTTGCAATCTGCGGTCTGTTTCTGTAATTGGTTTTTATTAAACATTGAAAATAAAATATTCTTTTTATACTTGCTGTCGAATGAGAAATTGAAAGAATTTCTTAAACAATTTTATATAAATTGGAGAAAATCTGCTCTTCTTTTTAATTCTTTTAAATCGTTTGCTTACTTAGGGCCAGATTTTCAGTACGAGTTTAAAGTCTAGTCAAATTAAACCCAGCTTAACTGACCAAAATTTGACGTTAAAACTAGGTTTAGGTGAGTGAAGCTAGGTTTAATTTGACAAAAGCTTAAACTCGTACTGAAAAACTGGCCCTAAGAGTTCTTAATTCTGTGATTCTTATATAGTAAAATAAAATGTGCCGGAAACGCTTTGGTAGAAGGAAAGTAGGAAAAATATGAAATTATACCAAAAAAATACAATTTTAGTGAAAATATCAGCCCCGATATGTCAGTTTTTGAACTATTTGTAGAAGAGTCGTGTTTGTGAATTAAATAAAGAAAGTAAATCATTAAATATATTGAATAAATAATTCAATATATTAATATTGAAATAAATATAGAAGCAACTAGAACAGATGGCAACCCTTGATAGAGTTGATGGCGGTGATCTATAAATAGCCTACTGCTTTGAAATGTCATATGATTAGCAGCCAATACAATTCATAAGAATGAATTCCAAAATCTGCACATTCATATGCTAGTTTAAACAGTGAGTTGATCACAGCTTGATCACTCAAAGACTACTGAAGAGGAAAATGTGGCGATTTCCGAAACAGACTGTCTAGTCAGCTAAGTGATTGACTCTATACAGAGTTGTTGTTGTTGTTGTTGCCTTCTTAAAAACTTACTTGATCTAAAGCTCACAATCTTAATTCATGTAATTATTCAATAGATCATAAAAACTAATTAACTTTACTATGGCGGAGCACGGCCAAATAAGTTTAATTAATGTCAAATTAATTAAATAATCTAATAAGTGATCGACTTTTCGGTCATAATCATATGTAATTGAACATTTGGTTGTGAAAATAGCCACCTTTCAGTTAGAACACCAGCTTCTGGCGAAGCAAAAACTCGTTTTATTTCTATGGTGCATTTCGACAAACAATCGAACACCAATGAATATTGAAATAAATAAAGAAGCAACTAGAACAGATGGCAACCCTTGATAGAGTTGATGGCGGTGATCTATAAATAGCCTACTGCTTTGAAATGTCATATGATTAGCAGCCAATACAATTCATAAGAATGAATTCCAAAATCTGCACATTCATATGCTAGTTTAAACAGTGAGTTAATCACAGCTTAATCACTCAAAGACTACTGAAGGAGAAAATGTGGCGACTTCCGAAACAGACTGTCTAGTCAGCTAAGTTATACAGAGTTGTTGTTGTTGTTGTTGTTGTTGCCTTCTTAAAAACTTACTTGATCTAAAGCTTACAATCTTAATTCACGTAAATCATTAAAGTTTGCTCTGATGTTTTTAAAAAAAAAAAACATTTTAAGAATAAACTTATTATATTATATATGTATTATTAGAAAATCCTAGAATCCGAGAAAATCCTAATACACGTTTGAGCTTATTTTAAGTAAAGAAAATGATAAAAAAATTTAAGACGAATTGAAAATGTACATTTTTTATATTTTTTTCAAAATTCGTTCGATTTGTAAAAGAATGACCCATAAACATTTATTAGACAATGTTTGAAGTGAGAAAATAACAAACAGATATAAAAATTCTGCCAATAACTTATTTATAGTTAAAGTTAAAAAATATTGCTCATACTAAGAAATTTTTACTTTTCACTATTTAGACCAGTGGTTCTCATTCTACAACATCAGGGAAGGGATGAAAAAAAATAAAAAATCGTCATTTTCACACCATGAATATCGTCAAAATCGGTAATTGCTCTAAATAAGTACTACAACATAATACATTTATATTCAAAAACATATTAATTTATATAAGTATAAGAAGTTATAAATAAAAAATTAAATAACATTTTTAAAAATTTAATGACTTTTAGTATAAAATTCAATAGATGTACTAAAAAAACTTTTTAACGAAAAAAAACAAATTCAAAACGACTAAAAAGTAAAAAAAAAAATGAAATTAATTTTCTCATTATGTCTTGGTCAAATTTGATAATTTTTTATCTATAGTATTAAATTGGAAATCTTATTATTATAATTTTTTTTCTATTTTGTATTATTATCATATATATATTGATTAAAATCCAAATGTTTCCTCAGACTTCTTAAAAGGATTTTATCTTAGAGGCAAATAATTTAAAACCCGGGTGGTTTCATTAAACCTTATAAAACTTTATTAAAAAAAAACTGTGACACGATTTGAATACTGACCGATTCAATGTGTGGTTGATGAAATATTAAAAGTAGGCAACTTTAGAAAAAATGATAGTGGCAATAGTTCAAAGACAAAGTAAAAAAAACTTAATGTGTTCCTCTCTTACATAAGTATATACATTAGGGTGGGGCGATTTGAACATCAAAATGGGCGCTTCGCGTTTCTGATTCTTGGGATTGTACTGAGCAAAAAAGTCCATTAGACCATATGTCCACGGTGAAAATCGAGCTTCCAGATTTTGACTTGCAGTTTTTTCTCAGACTTTTGTCACGTTTTTTTGGATATTTTTTGGATTTTATTTTTTTTTTGGACCATTGAGATTTTCGATCCAATACTAAAACAAAAATCTTAATGGTTTGGCTGTTATAGGCCAAAATATGACAAAAGTCTGAGAAAAAACTGAAAGTCAAAATTTGCAAGCTCGATTTTCACCGTAGACGTATGGTCTAGTGGACTTTTTTGCTCAGTACAATCCCAAGAAACAGAAACGCGAAGCACCCATTAACGTTTTTTTCCTTCCATACTAATCGCCCCACTCTAATATACATAGTTACAGCTTCTTCGCAAATGGCGTGATATAAAGATGAGCAAGTAGAAAATATGATCAACGATAATTTATGAGTGCTTTATCGATAACCAAGCAATGAAATTCTAGTATGTTACTTGTGTTTATATAATATACAAATACACTTGATAATTTTTTAGAATATTAAACCATGGTTATTTATCAAATATTAAAAATATAAAAACATTTACTAATGAGATGCTTAATACAAAGGAGTAATATTGCGACTGAACATATATTTATTTTTTTAATTTGTAGTGGTTTTGAAGTTGTTTTTTTTTTTTTGTTAAAAAGTTTTTATTTCTTCCTTTCTAGAGATTATGATAACAATTTTTTCCATTCTTGTAACGAATTTTCGTACCTTAGTGTCAACATTAACTGAAAAATAGTATTTTTCTTACATATCCACGCCGTTTTGTCCAATAAGGCCAACTTTCTTAACTGTAAATTTTCATAACTTTGCCTACCCCTGTAAATAATTTCAGTATTATATTATTTATATTATATTTATTATATTCCCATGCCCTTTATCGAATAACGCCCACTTTTTTAACATAACTTTTAATAACTATGCCTATCCCTGTACTAAATTTCAGTACTCTAGTGTTAATATTATTCGATATACAAAGTTTTTCTTATATTTCCATGCCCATGTGTCGAACACCGCCCACTTTTTAGACGGACACCTCCTCGTTTAATATCTCTGTCTTTGACAAAAAATTGTGGCAATTGGGCAAGTACTTTAGGAGTTATCGATGTATATACACTTAAAAAAAAGGAAACCAACCAACTTGAGAACCTCCTCCTTTTTGAAGTCGGTTCAAAAAGGTAAAAATTATTAGATTCAATTAGAGTTGGAAATTCATAAAAAATTGTGATTAGAATTTGATTTCAAGGTACTATTTAATAATTTTATATCAAGATTGGAAATAACGCTTAATTTCTCAGTAAACATTGCAGAATAGAATATTTTATTTGAACTGCAATATAATCCAATTGAACTGAGTGTGGCGGCAAAAAGCATGAAACAAGGAAAGAAAGAAAAGAAAACATAAAATGCCACACACTCTTCATTATTATTACAGTTTGACAGCAACAGCAACAATGCAGTACGCTTTCACAGCCCAAGTTAAGTTGAAATTAAATTTTAATCTGAAATTGAATCTCTTGCCAATTTAAATTGTTAATAGTAAAAAAAAAAAAGTCAACTTAAATCGTAATTTTTAGCACAAAAATGAAAGAAAATCGTCACGTCATAATTGGTGCCAAAAATCGTCAAAACGATGATAAATCGACAATGTTACCAACACTGTACAACAGTGTCGGGCAGCTTTGCACACTTGAGATTGTGTTTGTGCAGTAAAATATCCCAGTAGTCCCAGTCGTAAAGGAATCTTTAACGAATCATGCACGATTTTTCTTCATCTTTGACGGAACATGCTGATTCGGTCATATATTTCCTTGACGAAAATCTCATATAAAAGTTCCAAATTCGTGCACTGTTTGAAAACTTTCTGATTTCGACGAACGAAAACAAGACAGATTTGTTAAAGAATTATCGACAAATGTATCTCATGCAGTAAGTTTCTTTAAGAAATCATCGTGACATTTTCGTGCACGATGCCTTGGACTGCAGGGATGTATTTATCTCACCTACAGAACGATCAAAGCTTCAGTGTTCAAGCGAATGCCAAGTAGATAATATCTGCACTTGCGTGTTCCTTGAATATATTATATTATATCTGTGTCGATAAGCAATAATAGCTTTAGTCGATTTAAGACAGAACTGAGTTATTGATATAGTTGTGTTCAACATTATTAACATACAAAATCTAGAACTTCCAGCATGACCTTAGCCAAAGATATGACGCAAAAACAAAAGAACCTTTCATATAACTTATGCAATTGAAATCTTTGAAGCAAGATTTCTGGAAACTTTGAAATAAGACTTAAGCTGTTTTTGCGCATCGACACAGATATAACCTAAGATTACACTGTATAAAATTGTATGTATACAACATTTTTGGAAGTATGTATGAAAAAATTTTTTATTTTTAGAAAATAACGGCATGGCGCGGCATAAAAGAGGTACAATTAAAAAACTATGCATAACAAGGCATTACGATTATTTGCATGGCCAATATAAGGTAATTGTGGGGCAGGCGATGGAAAAATTAATTAATTATTTAAAAGCGGCATGTCCACATATCATATCATATAGTGATCAGTTCCAAATACGTACAATAAAAGCATCTAACGCTGTCAATTTAGCCTTGGCAAATCACAATAAGCAACATACGCACACAAAAAAAAACATATTTGTTTTTTACTATTAGCAGGTCTTTTTACATTTCCGTCTGCATATCTGTATTTCACATTATCCGTATGTCGGTCTGTTTCCTTTTGTCATTGCGTCCACTACTTATTAATTTAATTTCGCAATATAAGTCCGAGCAAAAAAAATTGTCCATACTGCCTAGTAAAATTTCTGCAAAAAGCGTTTTAGCACTACTTTGTTTTCAGTGTGAGCTTTAAAGCGCTCATTAATACATACTCAAGATGAGAAAGTATAGGTGCGCAAAGTATAGACATTTTTGCGTCTGTGTTAGAGAACTTTAAGCTTCTTCACTGAGAGAAATCGGTTATTTAAGCTTTTTGTTGCACAGTTCTTCAATGTTTAAATTTCCTTTTAAATGCAAGTGAAATTCTTAAATGGCTTAGGGCCGTTTTCTCAATGCCCGGTTAGTCAAGCTCTTAACCGGGAGATAGCTAACCGTAAGATAACTAAAAAACAGTTTCGTTTTCGCCAAGTGTCGATTAAGTAACTGTCGGTTAAGTCATTTATCGTGAATTTTTTCAATTTTGAATAAGCTAAATTGCATATCAGCTCTTTACGCTTGTTTGTTATTTTATTTTTTGATGTGAAAGTTGTAAATATCAAACAAGGATTAATTAATAAACAATTTAAAAATGCAACAGACTGCCCAACTTCAGTGTATATGAAGAAAGTGCAGTACTCTTCAACGTAATCACGCATATGCGCATATGTCCTTTTTCTATTTTGGTTCGAATTTAAGTTAGAAAAAAAAAACGAAATCCTCGAAATTCTATCCATTTTTAATTATAAAACACATAATTATTTTTAACACTACACAGCTGTTCTTCCGGTTAGCAACAAACTGGAACCTCAACTTGTCGTTAACTTAACCGGCACTTCAGACTTAACCGAACATTGAGAAAATGCTTTTTTGCTAACCACCAGTTAAAGTTTCGATTAGTGCGTAACCGTACATTGAGAAAACAACCCTTAGTGTTGTATTGATCAAAACTATTAAGGGTGTTCACGTATACTGCTAATTAGGCTCTTACTTTTATTATCTGTTATTTTTTGAATATTCTTATTCTTATGATGTGATATTTTGTTTTGTTGTTGTTTGATGAATCTTCTTTATTTAAATTTAATAAATTTATAATCTGATTTCTTTTCTTGTGTTAACTTATGATGTGTAGCAAAACCGTTCATATTAAAAAATGTTTTACTTGATCATTGCCAGAAATCACGTTTAATAAAATTACCTGCAAGAAAAATATATATTCTTTGTCCTAATAAACAACATATTTTATAGTTCATGCATAATATTTTTTTGCGTGCATTAAAGAAACTAAGCGACGCAGTCCTTACCGTTTGAAATGCCGGAGCGAACTAGGGTAATTTTTTGAATGTATGAGCTTTATATACGTGTGAAAATCAGCGTTGCCATATTCACAGTTTTTTTAAATTTCAGCTGTGAAATAATAAATTGAAATATTTTTGGATTTTTATTTTTTTTTTTTATAATTAAAAAACTTTATTTGTACTCCTGCAATTATATTCCATCATTGCAACTATACCATAGCTGTAATAACATGGAAGGCTTCAAACAGAATTAGCTTCGATATGTCAATTTGGTTATCATTGATTTTTTTTACATCTGGTTTTTAAAAAACTTTAAGATGAGTTTGTTAACATAACTGAATTCAAAAAAAAAATTAATATTAACAATATTGGCAATCTAAATTCTCTGAAAAATATTCATAACGGTAGTGAAATATCCATAGTATATCAATACTCATAAATTACTACATTCGGAGAAAATTGATTTCAGAAAACATTACGTAAAATTTTAGGTGAAGCTATGTAAAAACTGTTAATAAAATTTAAATTTGAAAATGAATTTTTAAAGGATCTGAAACTTCTGTACCCAAGTAAAGTTTGAAATACTTATCAACCATCTATTTTAAAACTGAGTCGACATTTGATAAATGTTATAAGCATTGAGTAATTTCATAGTGATTTTAGCGATTTAAATTTAGAAATAATAAAACCGATTGTAGTGAGGCATTTCTTCTCTTGGCAAAAACGGTTTCTGCTGTTCTATGCATTCCAATAGCCACTGCAAATTTTGAAAGAATATTTTCAGTAATTAATATTAATAAAACAAGTCTTAGAAATAAGTTAGAAATTGTCGCACTTTATGAAATTCTAAGAACATAAGATCTCTTAAAAAATAATACATCAAACTGTATTCAATTTGATAAATCAAACCAAATGTACAAAAAATTGACAAGTAAATTTACGAAAAATAAATAAATTTAATTTCAAAAACTAAATATGATCTATTCAAAAGTACAAATGCTATTTTAAGTTTTTTATAACTTCTTATGTTATTGATTATGTTTTTGTAAATGAATTGTTTTTTATTATTTTCATTTTAACCCTTTAATGCTCACTACCAGAACCCGTTGAGTTTAGCTTTTGAAATTTTCAGCTTGTATTAATATTAGACGGAAAACTCTGAAGTTTAAAAAAAATCTAAAGGATTTGGGTGTGGCGAAGCGAATGATTATAAACGCATAAAGGGTCTGTAAGTAGAGAAATAAAAATAAATCTAAAAAATATTACACTTAAAAAAATGTATTAGTAAAATTTTTACGAATGATATTAGTAAACAAAATATTCGCACATTCTACAAATATGCGTACAATATACAAAGTATTTTAATTGTGATATCTTTACGAATTCATTCGTAAAATCTTTCTAATGCCTGATGCAGTATCTACGAAAATATTTGTTTTATATACTAACGAAATTTGTAAACAAAAATAAATTAATTTGTATTTGTGCATTGTACGAACAATTGTGTACATATAAATAATAATATTCGTAAATTTGTCGTACGAATAACTTCGTAATTTCTTTCATTACATTCGTAGTATTTACTAATGCTTTTGTATTATTTACGAATGAAAAATAATATTAATAGAAATAATTCATTCGTAGGCTGACCGTACGAGTTATTAGTAGAATGTACGAATTATTAGTAGAGTTTAAAAAATTGAAAACCGAAATCGTTCAGCCTTGCTTGTGGAATATCTACAGAACAAAAGGAACTGTATGATTATCAAGTGACTGTAGCCTACTGGTAGAGTGCGTGACTAAAGAGCCGAGGTTCAAACCATAGCTCTGACAGAATTTTTTTTTTGGCTGGTTTTTACGAATAAAATATTCGTAATATGTACGAATATGTTGATTCTACGAATCCTATTCGTGGCTGAAAACTACGAATAAAATGCGTAGAATGGTCACAGTTATTGATAATATGTACACACAAATATTTTTGAGTTTAGAAAAAATGATAAATTGGAAACTTTTCATTTCGTAGCGTAGGCGTTCCACTTTAACCTAATGCACTTTTTTAATTATATTTTCTTTTTTCTTGAGGTTTATAAAACAAAATTACTCACCTGAGTGGCATTGCGCTTCTTTTTTAAATACTGCACGAACTGGCGCGAAAAGTACACAAGAAAGCTTTAAATGTCAATTTTATAAATTTATTTGGAAAAAGCATACTTTTGCCCTTCCCTTACTATTGGAAGGAAAAGCTTTACAGTGGCTTTGATACAGATTTTTTTTTTTAACTCACAGTTTTTCTAAAAAAACGTCTGGCAACGCTGGTGAAAGCACAAAAGCTTACCTGCACATTTGTGCGCGTTTGAGCATCAATGACTTAAGGCCTAGTTATAATAGACGTAACGTAATGTGTCAATTGAGCAGTGCGTTCTTTCACTTTAAAGATCCGTTGAATTCCGATTTCAACGTTACTTTACATTACTTCTGTTCAAAGAGCAACTAAACATTGAGTTTAGATTTGATTATTGCGCTATTTTACATTGTTGCTTTACTAAGCTTTTTGATGAGTTTTAGTTATTAATGTGTTAGTTCTATATATTCACAGCTATGGATGACGAAGTTTTAATTGAACTTGTACGGGAACGTGCAATTATTTTCGACAAATAACTGCCCGGCTTTTGCCTACTATAATTGCTACAACGTTTTCTTATATTACGTCCCTTTACGACAGTTGACAGCATTTCGTTACTTTACATTACGCCTATTATAATTCTACCTTTAGACATAAATAATCTCATAGCGTGAAAACTGTTTGTCTTACATTAAAAATGTTGAAGTTAATTATTTGGTCTACAATTTTGTTGTATGCGTATTTTATATACGACATAGAGGAGTGGAGATATTGGCGAATGACCGATTTCGGTTAACTTTGGATCCTAATATCTTCTAGCGTGTCTGTGCATGGTATCATAGGGAATTCATGAGAGGTTGTTGATTATGATTTAATTGAGAGGTTTTTCTCAAAAAAATTGGGACGTAAATTTTTTGATTTCAGATTAAAAACAAATTCAGTAAAAAAGAATATGGCAACGAAATTCATTGGTTAGGTCTCTCCCGTGGAGGTGGTATTATGATTGCAACTCATAACTCTTTAGAAAGCGAGCTTGTTGCAACAACCTCTCACACACTCTTTGAACACCGTATCATCAATTTTCGCTCAGGGACCAATATTTTTATTTACATTGTTGTCTTCTACATTTCCCCCTGTTCTATCGAAACAACATACAACGATTTATGTGAAACAGTCCAATCGTTAACCGCAACCTTAAATGAGGAAGATAAAGTTATTATTTTTGAAGACTTGAATCGTCCAAATATCTCATTTATCGTCGATGAAAATGACAATTATCTTCTTCCGGTTAACCTTTCAAGCTCGATAGACTTTAATTTACTTAGTTCCTTTTATAGCAATGACCTACAACAAGTTAATCCAACCCCAAATCGGAACGGCAACTGGTTGGATTTAGTCTTTGCTTATTCGTATGATGAAATAAAGATTACTGCAACTACTCTGGCTGAACACTTATTTTCTGATACACTCCACCACACTGCTTTAACTGTAGAATTTCCTAGTAACAACATGTCTTTTACCACCTCATTTAATAACACAATTGTGTTCGACTTTCTTAATGCCGATTATAAAAAGATGTGCTAAAGAATTCCAAAATGTGTGGGTAACCAAAACGTTATACTGTACCTTAGTGCAACCACTTCTTGAATATGCTTGCATCATTTGGAATCCAGCCTTTGAATCTCATAGCGACAAAATTGAATCCATTCAAAAACAATTCCTGCTTTTTGCGTTAAGAGATATCTTTGACCCCCGTGACTATAACAACTTGCCACCGTATGAACAAAGACTCAGGCTCCTCTCTCTGATGCCTCTATCATCAAGAAGAACTTTACTGAGTTCATGTTCTGATGTTATTAACGGAGCTATTGATAGCGAATATATCTCCAGCAAAATTACACTAAATGACCCAATTAGACGTACTAGGCATACGCGGCTCCTAAATGAATATATTCACCACACTATTTACGCAAAAAATGGACCCATTAGTAGGTGCTGTAGAATTTTTAATAATATTAGCGAGCACTATTCACCATCCATACCAAAATCCACATTTAAGCGAACCCTCTCAAAGTCTCTCTTTGACTCGGAATAATTTGTCCTTTTCAAGCACTGCTCCCTACAGAGTTATGCTTCTTGGTCTAGTCCCCCCCCGTCATCCCCCAAAAGTAGTACTTAAGATATATTAGCGTAGTTTAAGTATTCTTTTGAAATTAATTTAAATAATATGTAAGTAAAAAAAAAAAAAAAAAAAAAAAAAAAAAATGTAAATAGAATTAGTAAACTGCCTTGCTTGGTGAAATAAATAAATAAATAAATACTAAAACCCTTAGCCAAAGTCAAAAGTTATTTTGCAGAAACAACTAAGGAAAAATATATGAAGTCGATGGGGTTAAAAATTCGTTTCACTCTAATATTCACATATGTTATATACAAAAATACTTGCTGTTGGGTATCCGTAAGCGATGGCGAAATTATTTTAAGTATCTTTTGTAAATTTAATAATTGTCTAAAATTTATTTTTATATTATAGTCTTATATATCTTTTAGTTTAAAATTTTTGCGCTTTTTTTAATTTTTGTACTGCAGTGACCCATTGTATCTTATATATTGGATCCTAATTGACATAAATAAAATATTGTGCAAATATGATCTTAATCGGTGGGACGTTTAGAAATTATACGATAGCAAACAGAAGCAGATAGTTTTTTCAAGTTTAAAGTTTTTATTCTTTATTGTAGAAACTTTACCGTAGTGATGTACTTAAAAAAAAAACAAGCTTAACTTAAAGCAATATTTTGAGATATGCAAATACTAATAACATTTTTTAAAATATCTTTAATTTTATTCAAAAAATTCATAAAAAGATTCTTTCGAAAACGCGTTACGTTTATTGCTTCATATCTGTTATACATGTAATTCCAATTACTTGATGATCCTCTAATAACTTCAACTTTGACCTCACAGCTACTGAATGAATAAGTATACATAAGAAACTTTTTAAATTGCTAATATTTTGTTTATTACTCTTTCAAACCATTATCCGAATTGAAATTAAGACATCCATCAACATAACTAAACACAAAGTCAACATAAAGCAAAAACAATGAAAAAGAAAAAAAACAAAAAGATTAAGTAAACAATGCAAACAAGAACAATAGAAACTTAAAACAATAGAGATAAAATGTGCCCAACGATGAGTCATAATAATTTTGTAGCTTGTGCTTTTGTTTCGCATGCTTATGAGCATTCTTTAGGTGTAGGATGTAAGTAGTGTAGTAAAGTAACTGACAGATATATTAATATATCCTTTGGCACTATTAACAACCATGGCTCAGAATGTGACATTCACTCCTCAGTCACCCAAACCTTGAGAGCGTGTCCTTAAGGTTTAAGTGTTATGCGAAATTTGATCGTTATACGTATTTACAACACGCACTAAATTTACGCTCGTATGCTTTACGAGCTATGCGTCAAACTATCTTAAAGCCCCAGGACAGCCTTCTAAGAAGTTAGCATGTAACATCTCAACATCCTGGTAATGTTGAAGACCAGAAAAGATGTCTTGTTACAATTTTATTGAAACATTTTACGTCATTTTGGATGCGACAAAAGTTGGCAACAGCGTTAAACCCAAAATTTAAGCTCATACGCGGCACTAAGTTTCCTACCAAACCACATTCAGGACACAAAATGTTTGTGTGTGTGTGTGTGTACGTGTGTTTGCGAGGAGCTGTGAGTTTTATTTTCAGTTTACGGCCTCATTAAGTTATTAAACGTAGACAAATGTTGAAAAAGTTTTATCTCCATATTAAGGCTTAATAAAATTAATTCTTAATTGAAATTGCTCAACCCTTTTCGGCATTATCAAACACCAGCACAAACAATACAGCTCCATTACCAAAAAATCAGTTAGAATCTTCTTTCAGAAGGCTATGTATAATACTCTAATTTTAAACATATATCCTTTTTAAATGTCATCACCTTGTTGTCTTTGTTGCTGTCATTGTCACTGTCAATAAACTTTTTCATTCTGAGCTCTGATTTTGATTTTGTTATTTCATGTGTGTTTAAATGACATGCTTTTCAACAAAACAACCCTCGCTTTGTTGAGATTGTTCGCATAGCGTTCATAAAGATTCGAAAAGCACAAAGATATTGTTTTCATTTTGCATTAAGTTCTGTCAACATTTAGATATTTTGACAGTTCATGGACAACTCATGTGACAATAACTTGTCTATTGAGTGAGTGTTTGTGCATTATAAGCGGTCATTGAAACATTTTGGAACAGTGATTTGAATGAATAAATTGGAAATAGTTTGACAGTAGTATCAGATGAACAGTAGTATAGTTTAATGAAATAATTTAGTTGAAAAGAGATAGTGGTGTTTTCCAATAAGTTAATTATTGACCATACATATATCATTAAGTTTTTTTACAATTTGGTGTAATGTACTCGTATGTAATTGTAAAGAGCTTGTACACAAAAGACTGTGATGTATACCAAATGTTTTTTTTTTTTTTTAATTTTCCACTCTCAACAAAGCAGAAGGTACGGCTAGAAAGAAAAAAAAATTTTAAAACTAGTAAATTAACTACCCAGTGAACCAAAACAATCTTTTTGAAAACATTAATACACATTTTTTTAGTAGAAAAGTACTTTTTCTACACTTAGAAAATAACCAATTTAAGATTATGTGTTGGCCTGAAATGCATCTCAAAATGAACCGTTTTTTTGACCGAAGTTTACAAAAATACATTGTTTTTAATGTATTTTCGTAAAATTTTCTCATGCTGATATAAAAACATACATCAATCTTGCTGAAGGATTTGATTCGTGTCCACAGGCCTGTAGCCAGACCAAGAAGACAAAGGGGGCAGGCATGAATCTTGGGAGGGCAAATTTTTTGTTTTTTCATTTAAATAAAAAAAACAATTTTTTAACGTCTGAAATGAATACATTACACTTACTTATTCAAAAACAGTTAATGTTATAATATTTACATGGATATGTAGATCTCTTTATACATGAGATTAATACATAAAAAATAATATATAAATAATTTCAGGACTTTGTAATGAAATGAAGGTAAAAATACAAGATTTATTTAAAGTGGCTAGAAATATAAGAAAGAGCAGCGAAATGGGCTAAGATATGTATAAGACATTTTTAAATAAAAAAAATAATAAAATTGAATTAACCCGCATCCGTCGTTTGCATCAAATTGATGCAAATTTTTTATGCAGACTTAAATCTTTTGCTTCTTTAAATTTTTATTAGAATTAAGATTTGCAGTTTTTTCTTATTTTAGAATTAATAAACATTCATTATGCATAAAAAAAATTTTTAAATTAAAAACATTTCAATGAATTATATATTCTTTTTGTTACTGCATCAAATTGGTGCAACAACGTGCTTTTCATTTCTAGAAAGTTCCTATGGATGCGGGTTAAAAATTATTAAAATTTAAATCTTATTTTTTGGTAGCAAATGTTGGCGACCCAGTAGAAATTTGAAAAATTGTAACAATTTGTCTGAAATGTTTTGTTAAACAAATTTCATATACATATTCAAGTCATGAATAAAGTGAATGTTTTTTTTTTTTTGTTATTTTAAACTAAACTAATTTTAAAGAAATAAACAAATATATCTACAAAATGGATATTAATTATTAATTTAAAGTTTTCCATTGTCTGATTTGGCCAGGGGGCAAACAGCTGTAGTAGGGGGCATTTCCCCCTGACCCCACCCTGGCTACAGGCCTGCGTGACCACTCTGTTCAAATTAATAATTTATTATCCAAAATTTAAACAGTTCAAAAGAAGGTATCCCAACTCATTTAGAAACAAAAAACTGTTCATTTTTGAACCAAAATTCGATTTAATTAGTTTTATTAGTCATTACCAAAAATAAAGCTTTTTTCATTTTTGAACTCGTTAATAGTTAAAAACAGGGACCGAAAATAATTGTTATTCTAGATTTAACAGCAGAAAAAGTTGGGCAATTTCAACACATAAAAATTTTTGTTATAAATAACTTTTATTTTTAAGAAAAATGTTTTTGGTTGCCCGATAACTTTTATTTTTGAGGAATAATTTTTTAGGTTGGCTCATAACAGTTATTTTCTGAAATTAATTTTTTTCGATTATTAGTGTCAAAAATCAAGAAAAATATGACTTCGACCAGAGAAACCAGTTAACACATCGATTACCGACGACTGATTAACTAACCGAATACAAATTACTGAAGCGATTACCAAGCGATTACTTAGCCGAATACCAATTACTAAGCGATTACATAACCGAAGACTGATTACTGAATCTATTACCAAGCGATTACTTAGCTGAATACTGATTACTAAGCGATTACATAACTGAATACTTATTACTAAAGCAATTCCCAAGCGATTACATAGCTGAATAATTATTACTAAGCGATTACATAACCGAAGACTGATTACTGAAGTGATTAATTAACTGAATATTGATTACTAAGCGATTACATAACTGAAAACTGACTACTGAAGCGATTACTAAGCGATTACATAACTGAAAACTGACTACTGAAGCGATTTCCAAGTTATAACTTGGCCGAACTCCGGTTACTAAGCGATTACGTAATCAAATACCAATTACTGAAGTGATTACCAAGCGATTACTTGGCTGAATACTTAGTACTAAAGTGATTACCAAGTGATTACTAAGTCTAAAACCAGTTACTTAGCGATTACATAACCAAATACTGATTACTGAAGTGATTAACAAGCGATTACTTAGCTGAATACTGACTAATAAGCGATTACATAACCGAAGTCTGATTACTGAAGTGATTACCAAGTGATTACTAAGCCGATAAAAACTGTTCTTTTCAGTTTTTTTTATTTTTCAATGAATTAGTGCTTCAATTTAGTTTTAAAAATATTATTTTTTTCAAAAACACACACAGAACTTGTTCAGAAGTTAAATTAAAAGTTCAATAAAAGAAGTTCTTGTTAAAAGAAAATTTTAATATAGATGATAAAATCGAAAATGATAGCATCGAACGCATAAAATTAATCAAAATGTTTTGCGTTTACACAATAAATAGTTATAGACGAATTCATAACTTTTAGCTTTGCTTAACGCGTTGTAAATATTTTGATTAAACTAAACTAATATATTTGAATCAAATAACTGATGGAAGAAATTTTAAGCAAAAGTTTTGGTTTCCGTTTCCAAAACCGAATATTCGGTCGGACACTAGTTAGTTGTGACGTAACGCCAGCACATATTATTGCTTATATTTTCAAGTCCTTAGGGTCGATTGCTGTTTTATTTTAAACTAAATAAATTATTTTTACTTAATACAGTGCTACTTAATTTGTACGCGAAAATAAAACAAGCCTTTTTGAAAGTTAGACTTTTTCATTAATTTTTTTATATTTCTTCGTACAAATCGTCCGTAACGCCAGTTAGGAAATATGCCCATAAATATAAATTGTCATAGGGTAAATAGAATTGTAAATTTGGAAAAATTTTCTTTGTAGCAATTTCAAACTTTTGAAATTAGGTGTAAATTATTTTATTTGTGCCATTTTAAAAAAGCTCCTTTGTTTTGTTTTTAGTACAGAAGCAACTTTGTTTATTGTCATTTCCTCTCTTTGACTTTGCTTACATTTTTTATTAAAAGTACTGAGAGCTGATCTTTCACGAAAACAACACGAAATTTAATAAACGTTGCATCAAATGCAAAAAAATTTTAAGAAATCGATTTTTAAAAAAAAATTTTTTTGCTTAGTTATTAGCAAATAAATTAAATAATGACATTTTTAATATTAATGTTTTGTTTTTGTTTAATAATAAATGTTTACTTTATCATTATCAAATGCATTTTTATATTAATAGGCCCTTTAATGTGTGGTTTAATTGCAAAATGTTATATATTTTTGAAAATAAGGTAGATACTTATAGGAAATTTATGCACTTTTTTAATTCCAATATCAGATTCGAAATGACAAAACAGAAAACACTTTATTAGGGTCCACCTTAATTTAAAAAAACTTTTAAATTATTAAATGAGGTTTGAAAGCAGTGACCTCTAAATACTGGCAGAACATCTATCATATCTGACGTGGTTATATACACAGGCTGAGGTAAAGTTCAGTCGCTCCAGGATCCTGTAAAAGATTCAGTAACTCTAAAAATGATTTAATTTGTGTTATTCCTTTATTAAAAAATGTGTTCTTTTCATAGTTTCTTATGTATGCAGCGTAAAGTAACCGGAGCGTGGGTTAATCGTGCTGTCACTTTTCCACCTGCTCAAGCTGTTCATTTATTCTCGTAGCCGCTTTAATAATCGGTATTTGGCTGAATAATAACTTGGTAATCATTTCAGTAATCAGTCTTCGATTATGTATTCACTTAGTAATCAGTATTCAGCTAAGTAATCATTTCAATAATCAGTCTTCAGGTATGTAATCGCTTAATAGTCAGTATTCAGCTAAGTTAGCCTTGGTTATCACTTCAGTAATCAGTACTTGGTTATGAAATCGCTAAGTAACTATTATTCGACTAAGTAATCACTTGGTAATAACTTCAGTAATCTGTATTCGGTTGTGTAATCGCTTAGTAATCAGTATTCAGCTAAGTAATCACTTGATAATCACTTCAGTAACCGGTATTCTGCGAAGTAATAACTTAGTAATCGCTTCAGTAATTAGTTTTCAGTTAAGTAATCGCTTAGTAATCAGTATTCAGTTAATTAAGCACTTCAGTAATCAGTCTTCAGTTATGTAATCGCTTAGCAATCGGTGTTCTGCTAAGTAATAACTTGATAATAGCTTTAGTATTCAGTATTCAGCTATGTAATCGCTTAGTTATTGATCTTCGGTTATGTAATCACTTAGTAATGAGTATTCAGCTAAGTAATCACTTCAGTTCTCAGTCTTCAGTTACGTAATCGCTTAGTAGTCAGTATTAAGCTAAGTAATCGCTTGGTAATCTTTTCAGTAACCGGTATTTGGTTATGTAAGCGCTTAGTTACCGGTATACGGCTAAGTAATAACTTGGTAATCGCTTTAGTAATCAAAATACAGTTATGAAATCGCTTAGTAATCAGTATTCAGCTAAGAAATCGCTTGGCAATCGCTTCAGTAATCAGTCTTCGGTTATGTAATCGCTTAGTAATTGGTATTCGGCTAAGTAATCCCTTGGTAATCGCTTCAGTAATTTGTATTCGGTTAGGTAATCAGTCGTCGGTAATCGATGTGGTAACCGATTTCTCTGGGAAAGATTCTAAAAAGGGAAGCGAATATAAAAAACACCTTTTTAGGGTCCACCATGGTGTCAAAAAACTTTGTGAAATTCTAACATCACGACAATGACGTTAGATGATTACCTCATATCGACCACAGCTTAGAGGTGTGAGTCCATTACAAAAGAAAAAGTCATATTTTTCTTGGTTTTTGACTCTAATAACCGAAAAAAATTAATTTCAGATAATAACTGTTATGAGCCAACCTAAAAAATTATTCCTCAAATATAAAAGTTATCCGGCAACCAAAAAACATTTTTCTTAAAAATAAAAGTTATTCATAACTGAAATGTATTTTAACCCATTTTAATAATTAATTTTAACCAATTCCAAAAAAGTTGCGTAACAGTTATGTCCCTGGTTAAAAACTATATTTTTATATCAAAACTAATCATTTTTCAAATGTTAAGAGGCGCAAAACAAATTTATTTTTATTTTTTAATGAATGCCAAAAGGTGCAAAAAAAATTTTTTTCTATCTCTAATTTTTTCTGACAACTGTGCGCAGTCAAACTGTGGTTTGGACCAATCTTACAAAACAAAATTCTAATTTTTTTTTTTATATGATTCCTTGAATCCATCCTAAACAGAAATTGTTCTAGAGTTCTCGTCTATCTAAAGCACACTCTTGGTTACAGGGTGTTTCATTGAATATATATCTACCCTATTATATAAAACAGATACGCAGATACGTGAGAAGTGTATCTGCGACGACGCTAATCTTAAAAACTGCTGAACCGATTTTAGTAATTCTTTCACTAATATAAAGCTAAATGTTTAACTTAAAATCTTGCATCCTTTATTTTTTTTTAAAACCACTCTTAAAGTTACTAAAGTTTTCACTTCTAAAGTAACCAAATAACCAAACATAAAAATCATTGCTTTATTAAATTCTTAGCAGCACACAAGCAGCATAAAGCTTTATCGCTCTTTTACTCTGCAATAGAGTTTCTCATTGTTTCTATTGTGGTGTCGGGTAGCTTTGCACATTTATACTCTCCGATATTGAGTATGTATTAATGAGCGCTTTAAAGACCATACTGAAAACAACCCAGTGGTAAATGAACGCATGACAAAAAGAAGTATTTCTTAAATGAAATGTAGCTGCGAGGCCTCCAACACCTTACATAATTCTCTGATTTATATTGCAAAATTAAATAAATGTGTAAGGACGGAATGTCAAAAGCAAACATACCAACAGACGAATAATTTGAAATACAGGTAAACAGATGGACATGTAAAAATGCAGATGAATAGTTGAAAAAAACAAATATTTTTAAGCTGGAAAAAATAAACTGGCATATGAATTCACAGTAAGGTGGAGCAACAATTATATTGCAAATTTTATTTTTCCCGTCTGTGGTTAATTTCAGAATTAACGTAAAACTTATTATAAAGTGTGTCCTCATTAGTTAATTGGTATTGCGAAGAAAGAACTGCTAGATGTGGTGTCAGGAAATTCATTGTGCATTTAACAATGCATAACCCAATGATACTTATTTTAAAATTAGAAATTTTTCAAAAACTTTTTATTCGTGTTAAATAAAACAAAATGATAATTTTGTTTTTAAGATGAAATGAACATAGATTTCTGAGGGAAAATATTATCGGGATATAGTATATTTTTATCTATAGTATTATATAAAAGGAGACTCACGAAATATTAAGCCAGACAAGCTCAGTAACCGCTGAACTAAGGTATATTAACCCAGGTATTATAAGACGCGAATGCGCTGCCGGCTTTTAGGAGTCTTATGTCAAAACCAAGTAATGTAAGCCCACGCAAATAAATAAGGAGATTTTTTTTAAATTTAGCTCCAACTTTTCTTAAAACATTTTTTCCTATGTTTGCATTTTTGTTATAGTCTTAAATATTGAATTTTTATTGCTGTACTGGATGTGTTAATAGTGCAAAAAGATGAATTGCGCATATTTGCAACTGCATTTTGCATCAACCCTTACTTAATTCAAAAAAATAATTTAAAAAATGAACATATAAATTTCCATAGGGTTAGTAGAAATTTATATTTGCAAATATTTTCTTTCAAACAATTCCAAAATCTTGAAAATAAATTTAAATTAGTTGTGCCATCAAAAAATAAAGTGCCCTTTTTTTGTTTTTAGTACAGAAGCAACATTGCTTATTGTCATTTCCTCTGTTTGACATTATACTGCCATGACTGACAGTTTATAGTACCTGGATTAATATGCCTTGCCGCTAAACCAATTCTTTTTTGATAATTCTTTACATTAACTCTTAATTACAATCTGATTATTTTGATAATTCTTTATTTATTCAATGCCTATGATAATGTCCAGTGTCACAGCTTACTAAGATTTTCGAAAAGTCTATCCTTTAATTATTACAAAATTCACGTATTTTATTTGATGCTTACATTCCACAAGCAGCACTTCACAACAGCAAACAAAGGTTTCCTCTCTTTGTCGTAAGAGCTTCTCACAATATAACACATCATAAAATTAGTTGCTTTCAGGGAGATTCTCGCTGTCACACAGAGTTGATTAATTTTCTTTGCAAATGTTTTGACCGGAGTTGTATGGTTACTTACAACAGCTGTACTAAAAATGGGCTAGCACGCCCCCTTTAACCGCCCAAAAATCAATGAAAATGCTATATTTCAAACAGTTTTGGTCGTATAATACTACATTTAAATTGGGTCAAATGACTCATTTGGAATCAGTCATTCCAAAGTGCTTGCATGGGTATTTTGTTTGCGAAAGTATCTCATTTCGTTTGACAACAGGTTCTTGGTTTTGTTTTTACTGGTTGATATTGATAATGATACAATTGCATAAAATGATTTGTTGTTCGGCGTTTTCCTTTGTTTTTAGTGTGTTCGGTGTTTTTTGATACTTTATCCATTGAATGCGTTCGAAATAGTTTGTAATAAGTTTTGAAAGCGTATCCAATCTCATTCAATGGTTATAAATGTGCTGAATTGCAACTGAGAATTTGTATGGTAAATGAAATGACTTCGTTTCTCATTTAGTTGAATGGGCTGAAATGAGTCATTTGACCCTTGTAAAAAATATATAAAATTATATACAAAAAATAATAAGGGGTGACCATCATTAGCCCATGATTTTTAATGATAGAGACTGTTTTTTGAGTTGTGTGTCAAAATGAAGCAATTTTTTCAGATAAATGATATGTAGTAAAGAGTGGGAGAAATGGAAATTGAAAAAAATTGAAACAAAAATAACTTTTGGCTTATTTTTTGAGCATAAATTGAATATTTTAAAGGTTTTGTGAAAACAATATAAAACATTGAATTTTTTAAGTAATGGTTAATCTTTTCTCATTTCTCCAAATCCACTTAATTGACCTCTTGGACAAAGGAAATTTGATGAACATCGACTTGAAAATGACTGAGATGTTTGCTTGCAAATTACTGATGATATTTAATATTTTTATCGCAAGCGAAGCAGCGGGTATTTGCTCGTATATATATATAAAATAGACTGCCGTCTGTGTATGCACTCATAACTCGAGAACGGATCGTTCGATTTTCACGATTTTGAACTTGATAGCCCAAAGAAGAACGTTTTGGAGGAAAAAAGTGGAAGTGGCACCTCACATATAACCGAAATTTGCGATTTCGAATAGCTTTTGAGTTATAGGTCGCACTGCCTCGAAACTTGGTATTCGACCACAATTTACGCGTGCCGTTTCACTGATAATATTTAATGGGCGCTTGACATGGAGGCGTGGCACCTCCAATGCAATTTAAATTTGCGATATTGAATAGCTAGGTTGCAGCCGAACAGAAATATTTATTCAATTGAAAAACATTCTGTCCAAGTTCGGAATTGAACCCGGGCTGCCACCGTTCCTTGGCTTACAAGCAACAATCTTTACGCTTACAAGCAACAAACTCTCTACGGATGCCACTAAAATGAGAGCTGTAACTTTTGGTAAGAATTTCTTGCATCAGGCATTTAATTTAAATATATAAGTTTGGTTTAATGAAAATAATTACAACGCATTGTACTAAACAAAAATTATAAATTCGCCTATAATTTTATTTATCGTGTTAACACAAAATATTTTTTTTATTTTTATGCGTTCGATATTATCATTTTCGATTTTATCATCTCTATTGCAATTAATATTAAAGTCTTCTAGGTATTGAAGCCAAATATTGATAATTAAACTTACGAACGAATTTTGTGTGTGTGGAATAAAGGGAAAGAAAACGAAATATTTATATTTTTATAATACTAAACCTTTAAAAAAGCAAACACACATTTTTTTAGTTTTGTAAAAATATACATTGTAGATGCCTACTATTTTGAGTGTGTACGGAAGATATAAAATATGCAATACATTGGTAATAAAAAATAAAATAAAAAATTATCTCTTTTATTATTATAATAAACTTCAATTAATTATTATAAAATTCAATATTCAAATAATACTGTTTTTATTAAATTTTTTCTTATGTGTATGAAAGTACTTTTGTTTCCTTTAAATAAAAAAATAGTTTGTTTTTTTTTTTGGAATCGCCCGGAGGTATGAATCTTCCAAAGATACGTATACCCGACTTATACGCATGAACGACTTACATTCTAGATCCTGCCCGGATCAGCCGAGACAGACAGAATGTACCTACGTAGTAAACATACCCTCTATTGGCAATTAGGATTTTCCACTAAGCACATTAATTGGCTTTTCAGCGGAATTTAAAAATTTAATATTCAACAAACGCGTATTTAAGTATATTTAATTCCATATAAATAAGCAACATTGAATTAAAATATAATGATTATCAATTTAAGGTACCCGAAAAATAATCTTGATTTCAAAAACAATCCAAAACACTGAACTCATTTTAACTGGTTTGCGGCCATTGTCCAACCCAAGGACCTAAGTGGAAATGAGATAAATCTCATATCCGCCAAATCAAAATCCCAATTAGTTGGATATGCATTTGGGTCAACGCAGGCATAAACTTGTGTGGAAAAGAGATATACTCTGGCACACCAATCCAGGTGATAGTGTGAGTTCAGTCTAATTTCAAATCAGGAAACCACGTGAGCGCATAAATCACAATTCGATTTAAAATTAATATATTGAATAATTAAAAAGTAAGTTTTAAAAACTATTCATATTTGATGATGCTTAATTAATAAAACATACTATCGAGACAAAAAGGAAAAACAGAACAATCTCAATTACCGATATTACATTGTTATAAAACTGCGTAAGGTATAAAAGGATGAACTTAAATTTTCATATTAATAACTAGTTTCGGTTTCGGTTTCGAAAGGACACTAATCAAATTGTTAGCTTACTTTATTTTTTAATTTATGCTGTACTTTCCATCGCTAATTTAAATAAAACCCATATTTGTGTAGCAACTAATTTTATTGTAAATTAATCTCCATACCTTCACAAATAATTTCCATAGCAAAAAAATTTAAAAATTAACAACTCTAATCAGCGTACTTAATACAAAAAATTGCTATCTTGGAGTTTGAAATAATTTAAAAAACACAAAAACCACCGTTTTACGATAGCCGTTTTAAGTAGATATATCAGACAAAGCAATAGTTTTAACACTTTTGACGTGACTTTCTGTGTGCTCTAGCTTTATTTTTCCAACTGTGTTTTTTTACTTTTTTCCTTCTAGATTGATCAAATCCCACACTGTGCAGCACAAGGTTCAACTCCAAGCTCAAAAACAAAAATTTAGTAAATGAAAAATATCACGTCAAGAACGTTTGCAAACTCTCGCCTTTCACCAACTCTTCTTCGGTTGTGGCTTAGTGGGTATTTAAAAACACCATTGAAATATATATATTTAACAGTATGCAAACTGTTTATTTTTTATGTGCTGAAAATATAGGAAGGTACATTTCCATTTTTTAATTTGCAACATTTTTTCACTTTGCAACGCGTGATTAAACTTGCGACTGTGTTATTGTGTATTTCGTTTTTTGTATCTTGCAAATTTTAAGTACCTTGCAACTTTAAACCATGCTATTTTTTACCCGGATACTTTTATGCTGTGCGACTGTTTGTATTTTCTAAATTTTACACCTTACCACTTATTGCACCTTGCGACTTTTTAATATGTAATTATATGTACAATATGACTTTTAACCTCATAACTTTAAACTACCGGTCTTACTTGGTAGAATACGTGGCCCGTGAACCACAGTAGCCTAGTTTTCATTCCAAACTCATACAGAATGTATTTTCAACGGATTTTTTTTTTTTTTTTTTTTTTTTTCGTCCGTAATTTCTCTACAGACAATGTCAAACCCCAGTTTCTAAATTTAATCTCAAAGTTTCTCATGTGCTTAACATGAGTCGCTTGGAGTTGGCTTTAAACTCGTAGGCACAGTTCCCGATCATTTATGTACAAAAATTTACGCACGGTTAAGGCCCCTTCAAAGGTTGAAATGGCCAATCTGTTTTTTCCTACTTTTTGTACCTTGCGACTTTATGTTTGTGAATTAACATTAAAAATTTTTATATCTTGCAACATTTTTTACCTGGTTAATTTTTACACCTTACAACTTTTTGTACCTTATGATTAATGATAAACTTACAACTTTTTGCTTTTTAACTTTTTGTATTTTACAATTTTATTTGAACATCTTGTGATTTCTTTTAAATGTGAAGTTTCGAATCTTGCGACTTTTTTTAACCTGATAGTTTATGTATTTTGAGTTTTTTGTACATTCTGGCTATTTTACCTGCGACTGAAAATATATTTTGAATTTTATACCTTTCAATTTCTTGTCACTTTACGACTTTTAATCTTATCATTTTTACATATTACTTTTTTGTTCCTTGCGATCTTACATTGTGGCTTTTTGTTCCTTGCAATTTCTTAGCCTTGCGACTGCATGTTATTTTGAATTTTTAAATCTTGCAACTTAATGAACCTTGCGACTGCTTGCACTATCCAAAGTTATGAACCATGCAGCTTAATATGAAATGCGACTTTCCTGTTTTTGTGTATTTGTGATTTCTGAAATTTTTTACCTAACGACTTTTCATACCTAACGAGTTTTTAACCCTTACGTCTTTTTGTATAAAGTGATTTTTTTTATCTTTGCAACTGTTTGTATCTTAAAACTTTTTGGCATGCAATTATACGTACTTTGAGATTTTTTAATTTAATCGCTTTTTGTGCCTTGCAGCATTTTGTATCTTTTGATTTGTTTAACATTGCTACATTCTACCTTGTGACATTTTATAGCATACGATTTTTGCCTGGTACCTTTTTTAATGTCTTGCGACTATTTCAGTTTTCGACTGCTTTAACCATGAAACTGTTTTACAGTTTTTAGTTTTTGTCTTATTGTACCATGTGGCACTTTTTTGCTTAAGACTGTTTGTATATACAATAATCAGCTTTAACCCGAATCACCCTGAATAAATTTTTTGTTCAATTTTTAGAATGACCTGTTAACGCAAATATAAAATGGTTTAAACTAAAATAAGCACATTTTAAGTGTTTGTGTTTGCGTGCCCATATGGCAACGACAGGGTGTTTCGGGTTAAGCATGGAATTATATGTACTATACAAATTTTTTATTTACGACTTTTTGTACCCTGCGGTTTTACAGTGCGACTTTTTGTACTGTGAAAAGTATTGTATTTTGTGATTTATGTAACATTGCGGCTTTTATATCTTGGGACTGTATAAACCTTTCGATTTTATGTATGCAGCTTGTGACTTTTTCTATGTTCCATTATTTTAACCCTATGATTTTTTCTAACTTGCGACTTTTTGTGTTATGCGATTTTTTAAATCTTGCAATTTTACATCTTGCGACATGTCCTTAAAATAAAAATTCAATAAACAAATAATAAACATTAGTACAATAAAACTTTTTGGACCTAGCAACTTTATGTACCTTGCAACTTCTTTATTTTTTAAGCAAACCTCAGTCAAGCCAAGTTATTAAGCTGTCCTCTTCTCTATCAAACCAAGTTAATATTCTGTCCTCTTCACTAACTTCCCTACAATTGACTAAAACTCTTTCGTCGTTAATATTGATGTGATCTAAATTTTGTTTATGTTGTATTTCATTATTAAGGGAATAAAAGAAACGTTAGTGCTTGAGATTCTTCTTCTACGACTAAGATTACCTTTAATTATTGACAACAAAATTAAAATGTAAATAATGCTAATAACGAAAAATCTTAAGTCTCCATTTTAAATTTTAATTAACTACAGAGAGTGTATAAAATACATATAAAGACTTGAACATACATAACCCAGTGGACATTTTAGCTAGTGCTGCACAAAAGAAGGCATGCCAGTAGTGCTTTTATTGGCGTCAATTCACCTTCCATGATCGCTGTATTGAGATGAGTGCTTCTGTAAGGACTACCTTTTAAAGGTCTTTTCAGATTAGTTTAAATAAAAAATTTTTTTAAAAAAATATAGAAAAATTGTAAATGATCAGAACAATTAAAAAATAAAAAAAAATAAAGTGGCCATTTCAGCCCCTGGAAGGACTTTGACCTAGCTTCTATTGATCAATTGTGTTGTGCGTGCTATTGAATGTTTGATCACAAATGATCGAGAACTGGACCTACGTGTTTTATGCCGACTCCGAACGGCTTATGTTCTCAAGAAGCTTTACATGGAAATTTTTACTCTCTGAGGTTTGCCACTGTCTGCAGAGAGGTGACGACCGAACAGAAAAATTAATTCAATTGAAAAAACTTTCTGCCTGAGCTTGAATTTTTTAAACAAAATTTTTTAAAAAAATACATTTTTTTTGTACGAGCTGTTTTTTGAACCAAGGTCTTCGAATTCTAACACATTACATATCATGTTATATGTACACTTTTATATTAAAAATTCTAAGTCTTTTCTTATATTTTCTTATGAAGAAATTTTACAAAAAAAATAAAAAATTTTTTAAATGATTAGAAAAATTGGTGAAAAATTAAATACAATAAAAAAATAAAAAAAAATTTTTGTCCGAGCTGGGTTTCGAACCTGCGCTTCTGAAAGCTTACTTTCATTTGTAATGATGCAAAATAAGCGAAAGTTTGTTAACATCTGCTGTAGACGACTAGATAAGGTGTCGCGGCGGCACATGAGAAGACGTTTTCTGAAATCTGAAGATTGTCAGTCGCTTTTTATTTAAAGTTGATATTTATATTGCTTTCCTTTCAAAAGTGGATTCTCAGAAAGGGCTTCTAGCAGGCCTCTTTAGAGCCACGAGAGAGAAAAGCCTAGAAAATCTTCTCGTTTTATATAATATGATGGCCTGCTAGAAGCGCTTGGAAGCCCTGCTTCTGACCACTGGGGAGCTATACTTTTAAATTAATTTAATAGTAACATTTTTGTATTGCATATAAAATGTTAATCGTTCAACTGGAAGTGGGACTTATTTCCGGTGAATTTCGTTTGTGAAAGTATGTAATGGCAACCAAGGAAAATTATAATCAGTTGGCAAAGAGTTTATGTAAATAAAATCGGTAGACTATAAAAAATGCACAAACATACACATAAATGCTTACGACAAGCAGCAAATTCCATAAGTAGATATTTGGTTTTTTTTTTCTTTTTAACTACAGCGAATATTTCAAAGTCTGCAGAAATACAAAATAGCTAGCATTGGCATTTATGCATATATATATATTTAAAAGGTATTATATTGTGTGTGTGTGTTTGTGTAAAAGCATATTTGTACATTTATTCATAAATGCTTTAAGCTATTTGTGAAAAATAGTTTTTATTTAATGCATATTAAAATGTTGCTTACTAGCACACAAAGCTACATAGCTACATGTTTCTTTCTAGCGCACACACAGATAGACTCATACGTCAGTTCCTTTTGCAAAAGCTTTTAGTTTGAGATTCATTCAAACAATAATAAATAAGTAACTCAAACACAAACACACGTTCATCTTCTTTACTTTTGTATGCATATTTATGTATTTATAATAACAACCCAACAAACAAATATCTTCTGTGAGATAATTTAATGTTTTTTACTTATTTTATCCCTTTTTTTATTTTAAGATTCTCTTCATAAATTCTTATTTTATAATTTTTTTTCATTCATTCCAATGTTTATGAAAAAATATTTGTAAAATTTTTGTAAGCTTGAACCCTAATTTCGATATCAGTAAGAAAAAGACTTACAAAATCCAAATTACAAATCTGCAATAACGTGCGTTGGGCTACCATTTTTAGTGCGTGTGTATCCTCTGTATCTTAATGTGTACGCTTACAGTCCTTTTTGCACGAAATATCGCATTTTTGTTTTTATTTTATTTTACCCTGACATTAGTTTTTTATAAATACATATGTAACTATAAGTGTACGTGCTTTCGCCAACAGCAGAAAAATGCTGCATAATTAAAATCGTTTATGAAAATGTAAGCAAGCAACAGGTATTAAAATTAATTTAGTATTTAGAGCAACACTCCCAAAACCGAAGTATTTAATTTAAAATATTTATATATGTGTAAACGTATTACATATAAATTTCCACACATACTGAGAGCTCGATATTGTGATGGCACAGCTTTTTGAAAAGCTTTTTGCATAAGAAACAATTTGAAAAAGCTCTCTATTTAATTTAATTGGAAAACAAAATGCAAAACAACACAGGATGCTTACTTATATATATATTTGTTGTTGTGTTTTTGAATATGTTCAAAATTTAATTCACTTTTCTGGTAGTTCTTCTTTAATGTGGAAACAAAGAAAAAATCTTTCTATGCTTTTGCTAATGAACTTAAAAATTCATTTATTATTAAATAATATATTTCTTAAGCAAAGCCTTTAGTATTTCATTTTATTTGCTCAGATCTGTTGATATTATATGAAGATTTGAGTGAATATGTGTGCTTTAACACCTGTTTTGTGGTGTATCATTCTTGCGCTTTTAATGTATCCTCATGTTTTCCAAATAAATTCAATTGTCCTTTTGATTTTTGCAACTGTGAAAGCTTTTATAAAAACGATTTGAAGTTATAAAAATACATTCACTTTTTAACAATTTCAAAACTTATGTGTTACTGTGAAAAGGCAAAGGCAAAGGCAAAGGCAAAGGCAAAGGCAAAGGCAAAGGCAAAGGCAAAGGCAAAGGCAAAGGCAAAGGCAAAGGCAAAGGCAAAGGCAAAGGCAAAGGCAAAGGCAAAGGCAAAGGCAAAGGCAAAGGCAAAGGCAAAGGCAAAAGCAAAGGTAAAGGTAAAGGTAAAGGTAAAGGTAAAGGTAAAGGTAAAAGTAAATGCAAAGGTAAAGGTAAAGGCAAAGGCAAAGGTAAATGTGAAGGTTAAGGTTAAGGTTAAGGTTAAGGTAAAGGTAAAGGTAAAGGTAAAGGTAAAGGTAAAGGTAAAGGTAAAGGTAAAGGTAAAGGTAAAGGTAAAGGTAAAGGTAAAGGTAAAGGTAAAGGTAAAGGTAAAGGTAAAGGTAAAGGTAAAGGTAAAGGTAAAGGTAAAGGTAAAGGTAAAGGTAAAGGTAAAGGTAAAGGTAAAGGTAAAGGTAAAGGTAAAGGTAAAGGTAAAGGTAAAGGTAAAGGTAAAGGTAAAGGTAAAGGTAAAGGTAAAGGTAAAGGTAAAGGTAAAGGTAAAGGTAAAGGTAAAGGTAAAGGTAAAGGTAAAGGTAAAGGTAAAGGTAAAGGTAAAGGTAAAGGTAAAGGTAAAGGTAAAGGTAAAGGTAAAGGTAAAGGTAAAGGTAAAGGTAAAGGTAAAGGTAAAGGTAAAGGTAAAGGTAAAGGTAAAGGTAAAGGTAAAGGTAAAGGTAAAGGTAAAGGTAAAGGTAAAGGTAAAGGTAAAGGTAAAGGTAAAGGTAAAGGTAAAGGTAAAGGTAAAGGTAAAGGTAAAGGTAAAGGTAAAGGTAAAGGTAAAGGTAAAGGTAAAGGTAAAGGTCAAGGTAAAGTTAAAGTTAAAGTTAAAGTTAAAGTTAAAGTTAAAGTTAAAGTTTATGTTAAAGTTAAAGTTAAAGTTAAAGTTAAAGATGAAGTTAAAGTTTAAGTTTAAGTTTAAGTTAAAATTAAAGTTTAAGTTTAAGTTTAAGTTAAAGTTAAAGTTAAAGTTAAAGTTAAAGTTAAAGTTAAAGTTAAAGTTAAAGTTAAAGTTAAAGTTAAAATTAAATTTAAATTTAGATTTAAATTTAAATTTAAAGTTTAAGTTAAAGTTAAAGTTAAAGTTAAAGTTAAAGTTAAAGTTAAAGTTAAAGTTAAAGTAAAAGTAAAAGTTAAAGTTAAAGTTAAAGTTAAAGTTAAAGTTACAGTTAATGTTAAAGTTAAAGTTAAAGTTAAAGTTAAAGTTAAAGTTCAAGTTCAAGTTCAAGTTAAAAATGAAGTTGAAGTTGAAGTTAAAGTTAAAGTTAAAGTTAAAGTTAAAGTTAAAGTTAAAGTTAAAGTTAAAATTAAAGTTAAAGTTAAAGTTAAAGTTAAAGTTAAAGTTAAATTTAAAATTAAATTTAAAGTTAAAGTTAACGTACAAGTTAAAGTTAAAAGTAAAGTTAAAACAAATTTCTTTCTTAAAAATTAGGAGAAAAACAAAAATGCTAGTTTTTTTGTTTGTCTCATTTGTCTGAATTTAGTCAACCACACTCAAATTAAATTGCTTATCGTGCTCACAGCCAAGTTTGAGATGTTCCGTGAACTTTTGCCAAATTAGATGAGTTATAGTTTGCCCGTCTTTCATGGTTCTTCAAACACTTTACTGTCTTTGATATTGTCTAACCAATTAAAAAAATGTATGCTATGTTTTATTTTTCTTTGTGTGAAGTTGTTGCTCTGTTTTAGAATCATGCTAGGTAAAAACATTTCCGAAATACTAATTACCTATATTTTCAACCGAAGTCCATGAATGTCACATTGAGTGCCGTAATGAAGCTGCCATTAAAGTAGATCCACACAAACACAAAAATGCTTATAAACATATATATTACGATGGGAATCTTCTTGTAATGGTTTCTTACACCGCCTTTATCGTGTTGTTGTTGCTTTTATTGTCCTTTCTCATGATTTTGTTAGTTTTTTCGGTTTTTCTTGTTTGGCTTTGTTTTTTCTTTCGTTTTATTCTTTGTGACTTTTATAATGATTGCCACTGCGGTATCTCGTTGTTGTAATGAGATACTTCTTAGTTATTTATTGAGTCGTATACATGCATAGATTGTATAAAAAACCTAAACAAATACAAAAAAAACCTTGTCAAACAAACACAAGCAAAAAGAGAAAACCTTTTTTTTTCTTTATCGCTGTAACTTTTTATTATAATGTTGAATCAAATGACAACCGAAAAAAGGAATATAAGCTAAAAAAGCGAAAAGAAATAAAAATTATTAATTGCATTTATTACAAATGTCACATAAAAAGTGAAAATAAAACTAAAATGAAAGCGAATTTAATACACATGCTTGGTAGTCATAAAAATTGCACAACATGTCGTATGAGTAATAAGTTTTTTAATATTCAGCAGGGAAGTCAGTTCCGGGATTCCGGTTTTTAGAGTCTCAAGCACTTGTAGCTATTTTGAATGCTGGGAGTTTCCTTTCTGGATCCCGGGATTTAAATAGTACAAAAATCTTAGGAACTATTCTTGAAATGCAAACTTTCATATCCAATCAAAAATCTCTCAATTATTTGCATAGCGATTATGCGATTATCAAATGTAACTTTTTTAATTGAAGTTTATAAAACAAGTAAAATTATAAATATTGCGAGTATTAGCAGCAAAATTGTTGGTATGACCAAGATATTAGAAATGAGACAGAATAAAGTTGAATGAAAATGTTTCAGTGCAATCTCACAATATAATTTTCATTCACAGCAGTGTTTCCAAAAATTTCAAACTAAAAGGGACTTACTCGCAAAAAAGACGCATAATTTTTTTAAAATAGCACAAAACCAAAATCGTTAATGGTTTTACAGCGCATTTTGAGATTTGAAATAAAAAGAATTTTTAAATAATATTAACCTTTTATTCTTAGCATAGGAGTTATCATAGAATTGTTCTGAGTTAGTCTGATACATTCTTCCTTCTATTTTTCTAGATGGCTTTTGCTTTTTATTATACTGTTATTTTACAGCAGGCTACTGTTGTCCGTTTTTTAAAATATCTTTAACGCCTTAAAAACGGTAAAATTTTTTTACATATGTGCCAATTTTAACCTAATTTTGATTTTGACTAATTTTTATGTGATACGGTTAGTTTTGTGACACCCTACTTAGGGCCATTTTGTTCACAAAGGGTATAAATATGATTTAATTCGGGGATAACTATCTCTAGGTTAATTTTATACCAAGCGTATAAATCGGGAGATAAAAAAGTGGGTTTGTTCACATTTTATCCCAGCTTTATGCTTAGAGCATAAATTCGCTCTCAGTTTATCTCGATTTCCATTGGAATGTTAGAGTGTTGCTCATTAATTAAAAAATGTGTGGGGATTTTTGGTTTATTTTTGCGAATTTGAGGGTTAGAGTGAACACTAGGTAAAAATGGATCGCTGATTTTGCATCTGATGTCAGAATTTCTAACATTTTAACATTTCTAACATTTTTCTACACAGGGCTGCCAACTAAACATTTTTTTAAGAATTTTAAACATGAAGAAACAGTATTGGGGGTTACTTCTTCCGAATCTGTTGTCAGAATTTCAAAACACGAAAATTTTTCTACACGTAGGGGTGCCACCTAAAAATGTTTTATTTTAAGAATTTTAAACATGAGGAAAGAGTATTGGGGTCGCTAAGTTCGAATCTGAAGTCAAAAATTTAAAATTCAAGATGGTGGATAGGGTTGCCACCTTAAATTTTTGTATTTTTATGAATTCGGGGCTGGCAAAAAAAAAATGGTACACCAAAAATGGGTCGCTGAATCCGAATCCGTGGCCAGAATTTCAAAATTATAAAGTTTTGAAATAATAGGGTTGCCACCTAATAATAAGTCATTTTAAGAATTTTAAACATTATTTAACAGTATTAGGGAGTCACTGATTTCGAATCTGAAGTCAGAATTTTAAAATTCAAAATGGTGGATAGGGTTGCCACCTCAGTTTTTTGCATTTTTATGAATTCGGGGCTGGCAAAAAAAAAATGGTACACCAAAAATGGGTCGCTGAATATGAATCCGTGGTCAGAATTTCAAAATTATAAAGTTTTAAAATAATAGGGTTGCCACCTAATAATAAGTATTTTTAAGAATGTTGACTTTATATGATTTAAATACAAATTCTAAATGTTTGATAGTTTAAATCATACTTGATTTTAAATACAAATTCTAGTTGTTTGATAGTTTAAAATCGTTTATTGAGCTTAAGGTCAAAGTTAGAACAATTAATTGTTCTAACGAATTTTTCCAAAGAAACAACAACAACAACAAAGTTTTTTCAATATGAAAAGGAAAAAATCACTAGCTGATCTGATTGCAATTTCTACTCTGCTAAAAGCGTCATCAGAAATCTTTGTGATACCCGTGCAAGCGCGCGCTAACGCACTGCACCATCGGGGCGATGAGATTTGAAGCGTCAATTTCTCAGTTTTTCCTCCATTTCATAATGTCACATTTGTTGTTGTATTTCTGTTTTACTTTAGTTTCTTTAGAATTAGAATTTTTAAGAATTTTAAACATTATTTAACAGTATAAGGGAGTCACTGATTTCGAATCTGAAGTCAGAATTTTAAAATTCAAAATGGTGGATAGGGTTGCCACCTTAATTTTTTGTATTTTTATGAATTCGGGGCTGGCAAAAAATGGTATGCCAAAAATGGGTCGCTGAGTCCGAATCCGTGGTCAGAATTTAAAAATGATAAAATGTTATAATATTGGGGCTGCCACCTAATAATATGTATTTTCAAAAGTAAAAGCAACCCTATTATTTCAAAACTTTATAATTTTGAAATTCTGGCCACGGATTCGGATTCAGCGACCCATTTTTGGTATACCATTTTTTTTTTGGCAGCCCCGAATTCGTAAAAATGTAGAATATTAAGGTGGCAACCCTATCCACCATCTTGAATTTAAAAATGTTGAGTTCAGAATTGAAATCAGTAACCTCCCAATACTGTTCCCTCATGTTTAAAATTCTTAAAATAAAACATTTTTAGGTGGCAGCCCTATGTGTAGAAAAATTTTCGAATTTTGAAATTCTGACAACGGATTCGGATTCAGCGACCCATTTTTACCCTTTAGTTCGCGCCAGCCCCGAATTCGTAAAAATAAAAAATTAATCCAAATTTTAAAATTCTGACACCAGATTCGAAATCAGTAACCCCCAATACTGTTTCCCTATGTTTAAAAATCTGTATTTTCAATATTTTGACACCAAGTAAATAAAAAATATTAAAATGAGAGTGATGAGAGCGAATTAAAAATCTTATCTCACCAATTTTCACGAGTTAAATATTTCTGGGGTTAAGCTATCTCGCCACCATTTTTATCTCCAGTTTGAAGAGTTAAATGCTTAACTCGCTGTGAACAAATGAAAAACTGGAAAAATCATGGAATTAACTCGGGGATAAATTTATCTCTCTGTGAACAAAATGGCCCTTAGTGATGCGATTTGGCATCATTACCCTTATTGGGTTAAGACAATACATATCAAAGAAATAAAAATGGTATTTTTTTTTTCTTTTGTTTTGTTTAGGAACGCCAACTCTGCATTTATATGTACCTCACTTTTCGCCTTGCTCGAGGCTCATCAGTTTTTTTTTTTTTTTTTTTTTTTTGTTGCGCTGTGCTTGTTGAGCACGAAGAGAAAGAGAAAAATAGAGAGCAACATGAAATTTATTGAAACTCTCTTAACACAAACGCGTCAGAAGCCAACGAATAAGCAATGGGTGGTAGCTGGAATGATTTCTTAAAAAACTTAATACCTTAATTAAATATAATTATGAATAAAATTGCGAAAGAAAAATACCCCTAAATAAATCTGTAGCACAAATATGATGTTTTAAATTTTATAAGAATCAGCCCAGTGCTTTTGGAGTAAAGTCGTAACTTTTAATTTCCACTTCAATTTTGTATGATAGTATAGATTAAATCTAATTTTTCAAATTTAAAAATATAAAAGGCCTAAATTTATTGTATTACAATTTGCAGTATTAACAATATGCGA
The DNA here is from genome assembly GCA_963920525.1 of Dichetophora obliterata. Lineage (NCBI taxonomy): Eukaryota > Metazoa > Arthropoda > Insecta > Diptera > Sciomyzidae > Dichetophora > Dichetophora obliterata. The sequence goes on along the minus strand of OY986437.1, from coordinate 36,230,000 downwards.
TAATTTTAAGGTCAATGGAAATATCTCCAAAAAATAAACTGTTTTTTGATAGTATTTGATCAATACAAAATAAGACATACTCCAGGTTTTTTTGGGCAGGCTCAGACAATTACAATAGACATGCAATTACAATAGAGTTCAGCTATTACAGCGTTTTCTCACTTTCACAACAGTTGCTCATTTAAAGTGCAAGGAACAAAATTTTGACTAAATTTTATCCCTACATGCCTTATTTTACACCTTACCTTTCCTTACAGCTTTCGTACTGGGTCATGCACTCGTGGCCAACCACCAAGTTCACCCGGCGGGAACAACGTCTCGAGCACCAAGACGGTCGGCCTTACCGAGTAAGGGCTATACGGAAATTCGACCGTCGTGCTAGAGAACAATTATATGTAGGCTGCCCAAGCCAGAGCATGCAGAGAAGCATGCCACCGCGCAGTACATTCCGTTTCTATCATAATCCATTATGTTTAATTATACCATAAATACCCTAGCATATAGTAGCTTATACTATAGCGTAGTAGTTATACACCTTACCGGTGATCTAAGTTTAAGTTCATTCAGTGTATGAAATAAACACAAAATAATTAGTAATCATCCAGTCTGATGACAACGCCATCGACGCGTCATTGAACCTAGGCTAGGATAAGATAAATAAATATAATATAATGAATAAATAATAATAATGAAGATATAGTTAGCTAAAAGTAGAATAAGCCAAAGTAAAATAAAATAATCAAACTAAACAAATCCGTAAAGATCGTAGTTAATTATTTAAAAGAGGTGAATAACTTGAATCACAAGTTTAAGGTTAGCCAAACCCTGGCTGAAGTAAGTTGTATCCCAAATAATTTCCTTAAGTAGAACACCAAAATGTTTTGGAATTGATAGTAGCTGTGGGTGTCAGCCTTGACACCGATTAATTACGCGATTACTTACCGTCACATTACCGACCATAAGTTTCCTACTGGGGTGAGTAATAATCACTAATGTTTTTATTTTTCTTATTTTGATGTATATAACGGAGCCTCCTCATGCTGGAGAAGATGATACATATAGTTAAGAAAAGTACGATCGTATGATTTTAAGGGGAATGAGAGAAGATGAAGCATAGCGTGTCTGAACCGACGAGGTTATATAAGGCGGTACACCAGAGCAAACTGGATAAACAGCGACTGCGCTGCGTAATAACGAGCAGCATTGCAACTGTGCTGCTACTATTAAGGCAGAGACGCCGTCGGTGCAGTCGTCATCGCAGCAGAATCGCAGCAGAAGAGCTGCACAGACGACAGCGCGCCAGCAGTGACGGGGACGGTATAGGAAGCGGACAGCGACAGCGACGGAGCGGCATAGAGACAGCGGCACCAAACAGCAATAAAATGACACAGGAGATCCGGGATACAGGTTTTATGATAAATTCGTATCGAAATAGGTTATTTTAATGTATTCATAAGTTTTTTATATAAATCATGAATTAAATGCAATTAGTTGATAGAGTGAATAAGAAAGCTTAAATTCAAATTAGTTAAAGTATATGTAAAGAGAATAAGTTCAAGTAAAATAATAATTAATTTAAATACTGGAACACTCAGTTTCAAGTCATCTGAAATTGAAATCTATGAAGAACACTTACTAAATTTCGTAGCAAAAATATGTTATATTAAGTTAGTTTTAAGGACACATAAATTTGTGAATAAAGTTGTTGAATTCCGAAACCTATGTGTTTTGATTTGGTGTCGGTAAAGACAAGATAGAAATAATTGCAACGAACTCTGGGTCCGGCGAGTGCATCCTCGGCCGGAAAATTAGTTCGTTACGAGCAAAGTAGCAATTGAAAAAACTTCAACGTTATTGATAGAAGTGACTGAAAACAAGCCAATGTTGGAAAAATGTACCCACCAAAAAGTAGTTGGTGGGCTCAAGTACATTACAAGAAGTTACAACTAGCCATCTTTTCACAAGTTAACATCAAATACGCTACAGTTAACAAAAGTACTCATGCGATTTAGAGGAGCAGTTAGCATATAATTGCTTTTACTAAATGGTAAATATATAAAGTTGTTAGCGTTTCTACTGCTTCTAGAGTTAGTGTTAAATATATAAGGGAAAGAAGTTCTGAAGAATGAGGTGGTGCAACTAGACGATATCAGCAAATTTCCTTTTCTCACTTAATGATGTCATTTTTAATAATTTTACACAATCCTCAATATTTATAAAGGAAGGTTCAAAGAATCAGCTTCACTTAAGCTTTTCAGAGTAAGCCGAACAAAACTTTTTTGGAATCTTTCTATTCAATCAACATGCCCATTGTAATGTGGAGTTCATGCTTGACTTGCATACTCCAAATGAGGAAGCATGGAAGATGCTATTTTTCAAATTTTATCAATACGAATTCTAAATGACAACTTAGAATCCATGCGTGCACCAAAGTCATAGTTTGGAATTTATCTGGATTTAAAAACATATTATTTTTAAAAAACCAAACCTCAAAGGACTTCAAGTCTGGATGGAGTAGGTTTGAATTGTTTTTAGAATCAATTATTCCGTATATTTTCGTATCATCTGCATAAATAAGCAAATAAGAGTGTTCGATGATGAGAGAAACAGCATTTATTTTTGAAACAAAGAGCAGTGAACCCAGGTTGCTTCCTTGAGGAACACCCGATTCTGCAACAAATTCTGAAGACAACACACCTCGGAACCGTATTTAATAAGATCGCTTTATCAAATACAGTTTGATCCAGCTTACAAAATATTGCGGAAATGTCACTAATTCTACAGTGGGTGGCCAAATTATTAGTTACACTTGCAAAAATTACATTATGATTAGTTTAAAGATGTATAACATTTTAAAATAGTGGAAATTGTTACTTTTATTTGTTCTTTTAGGCTATTTAAGTATTTCTAATTCAATTAAAAAAAAATTCTTTTGTTTCAAAAATATATACTTAAGGAAAAACAATATTACAAAATTTTTAGAAAGATTTCTTAATATTTCGTAGAACCTCCCTTGGCGTCAATAAGGCAAAACTTTGATTTGTTTCATCTCTAAGAATGTTAATACTGACTTAGCTTTGTGACAAGGAGCGGAATCATGCATAAAAGTGCATTCAGAAGGATCAGCAAACCATTCATTGATCTGAGGAATCAGTCTTGTCTCCAATACTTTTTTGTACTGATCCTGCCTCATAATGTCATCGACTATGTAAAGGCGTCCTGTGCCCATCCCACTGATAACTGACCACACCATTATCTTCGGGGGATGTTTAACAGTCTGTACGAGACAGTTAGGATGATATTTCTCGCCCTGTCTTCGCCGAACAAATGAAGATTTATCCATCATCATTTCGATGTGAGACTCGTCTGAGAAGCAAACCTTGAAAAAAATTAAAACAATGTAATGTAATGGAACACAAGGACAACAAATATTACTGAAACAGCCAAAATTATGTATAAAAAAAAAAAATATTTACATTTTTCCAGTCTGCAACCGTCATGTGTCGATGTTGTTTAGCCCATGCCAAGCGTTTTGACGTCATGGATGGAGTCAGTTTTGGTTTTTTCGCTGGTCTACAGCATTTAAACCCCATTTCTACAAGACGACGCCTAGTCGTTCTAGCAGAAATAGAAACGCCGTTTTCATTTATGATTTTCGTCAACTCCTTCGTACATTTTCTCCTGTTTTCCAAACAAATGTCACGAATTTTTCGCTCATCTCGAGGCGTAGTGATTCGGTTTCGTCCACATTTTCCACTTCTCTGACTTCCTAAAGGTAGGTTTTTATCAAGTTTCGCTTTAATTCGGTTCACTGTCATCACATTAACCTTTGCAAGTAAAGCAATTTTACTTTGAGAAAGACCAGAGTGCTTTACTAATGCACAAATTTCAGAAATCTTTTCTGGAGAAACATCTTTGGTTTTTCCCATTTTTTACAAATACCGTCCAAATATTTACACTCAAATACACTATTTTTTAACAGAATTACACTATATTATCGTTACTTCAAAAGTTTCAAAAACGTTCAGGGTCCAAAAAACACGTGATAACAATATTTTTGGTTCAAAACAGTATAACCTCAAAATTGCATGTTTGACACTTCATAGCAGAATGAGAGATAATGATTTACAACTTCACTCTAATGTCACCAATCATTGTTGTCTTTGCACAAAATATTTAACAGCATTGCCAGAATTAAAATATGAAAACATCAGGAACAACAAATAAATTTAAATGTGTATTAAAAGCGTTTAAATCTTAAATAACAAGAAAAACTATAGTGTAACTAATAATTTGGCCAGATTATGTAGTAATTTATCAAAGCTTTGCTAAAATCAGTGTAAATACAGGGTCCGCCATCTAACGTTTTTTTTTCAACTAGTGCTTATTTCGTGAATGGTAGCACTTAGCTCATGTCTGATTCGACAGATAATTAGTTTTATCCTTCCGCTGAACGAATACGGATGTGTATACGCTTGAACAACGCTGGGAAATATTACATTACTTTGAATATCATGGTAATGTTGCAGAATGTGTGCGAAAATTGCGTACGGATTTTGGAAGAAGAGAAGCACCGTCTGCTCCGTATGTTCGTTATCTTGTGAAAAAAGTTCGTTCTCAACAATTGAACATTTTGGAGACATTATTCAGACGAATTTTGCATAAAGACCATCATGGTATGACGCCATACAAAGTCCAATTGGTTCAGGAGTTGAAGCCAACTGATCATCCAATGCGTTTTCGCCACGCTAAGTGGGCCTGCGATCGACTTACTGAAGATGCCGATTTTGCCAAAAAAATCATCTTGGTGGGTATGTAAACAAGCAAAATTTTCGCATTTGGGGCACAAAAAACCCGCACGCATACATTGAAAAGCCGCTGCACCCAAAACGAGTCACTGTTTAGTGCGGATTTTGGTCCAGAGGCATAATTGGGCCATTTTTCTTCGAAAATGAGCAAGGAGAGGCCGTTACAGTCACTGGCGATCGTTATCGGGCCATTTTGAACGAATTTTTGTTCACAAAAATTGAAGAGGAGGATATTGGCAACATTTGGTTTCAACAGGACGGCGCTACGTGCCACACAGCCGAAGCTACACTCGATGTTTTGCGCCCTGTTTTTGAAGATTGCATGATCAGACGCAGAGCTGATGTCGTTTGGCCACCTCGGAGCTGCGATTTGACACCGTTGGACTATTATTTGTGGGTTGCCCTCAAGGATTAGTGTTACTCCGACAAGCCAGAGACAATTGACGGTTTAAAGGACAATATTCGTGAAGCCATTGGTGAAATACAGCTGCGCAATCGATAATGTGCTTAAAAATTGAACCGATCGTGTAGGCTACTGCATGGCCAGCCGAGGCAGCCATTTGAATGAAATTATTTTTTATTATTAACCGGAAGGATTGTACTTTCAAATGAAGAAAGAAATTTGAGAAAATATCCAGTAGTTTTTTATAGAATTTTAAAAAGAAAAGTTATTTGGCGGACCCTGTACAATTGACCTGGCTACCAGAATCAAAAGATTTCAAGCAGAATAAAGTGAAATCGAGGAGATTAGGTCTGAATCTGTGGATCTGCCAGTAACAAAACCTTGCTAACGAGTCAGTAAGACCTTCCCAAAATAAATTTTCACACGATCATCAATATGAAAAAGAAAACAGGAAGGGAGAAAAACTGAGAAATTGACACTGAAATCTCATTGCCTATGTGGTGTAGTGCACTAATGCGCTTGCACGGCGTGTCACAAAGATTTCTGATAAAGCCTGTAGCAGGGCCAAAATTGCAATTAAATCAGCTAGTGATGTTTTCCTTTAAATATCGAAAATGTTGTTTTTCTTGTTGTTGTTTCTTTGGAAAAATTCGTTAGAGCAATTAATTGTTCTAACCTGACCTAAAGCCCAATAAACGATTTTTAACTATCAAACAACTAGAATTTGTATTTAAAATCAAGTATGATTTAAGCTATCAAACATTTGTAATTTTTATTAAATAATAGAAAATCAACATAATAAAATAACAAAGTCATATAGAAAACTTTCAATTGTAAATAAAATATAATAATAAGAAACAAAACATGTGTAATAACATAAAAAAGGAACATAAACTTCAGTACATCTGTCTTTTATATTATATAAAGCTATCATTGCACGTTGAAAACATAAACTAATTTCAAACATTTATCTTAAAGACTTAAAGTTTTCTTTACGTAACTAATACAAAAAACAATATTCCAAGATATCTTGGTCCCAATGTATCAGAAACAAAAAACAATATTCCAAAAACTTTTTTCAATGCGTCTTCTTCTCGCCCGGTGGCAAAAGAAAGGAGTTCTTTTCAGCCGATGTCAAGATATTTTGGTCCCAATTTATCGGAAACAAAAAAAATGAAGTGCATGTTAATAAAGGGGTACTTGCTGCTATAACCTATACTAGAATTATTAAGTTTCGTTACAATTTGCAATCGCTGCGAAAATCTTAAGATTTAAAAATTACAGATTTTTAAAAAGTCGGTAATAAAAATTGGTTTAGAAGTTATAGGCCTCCAAAGTTGTAAAAATGACCTACAAATCTTGCTGTTTTTTTAGTGTTCCGCATTATGGGCATTATGGGTACCAAAAGAAATGTAATGCGAGTATCTATTCAACGAGGTTTCAAAAATGAACACCCATTTATAAATTTTTAAGATATTCCTATTCTACACAATTTTTCTAAAAAACTAGTGGTTTCCCTTTTACGAAAGTACTACACTTAAAATGTTTATATCTTTAAAAGTTATGCATGGATTTTCATATTTGATACCTTATAGGTATTTTGATTACCTGATACCCATAAAGTGTAGTTTTGTTGAAAATTTTAAAAAAAGAGCAAGATTTGTAGGCCATTTTTTCCAACTTTGGAGGCCTATAACTTCTAAGCCAATTGCGAGCAGCCTACAATAACACGGTTAAAAATCTTTTACTAAATTTTAACCTTTTTGGATTACATAAAGGACAACACAAAAAGAAGATTACTTTTTAGAAAATTTACAAATTTAAATTTTACATTAAAAACTGATGTGTATGTTGATTTTTAATACAAAATAAATTTAACAATCAAACATTAAACAATTAGAATTTCACTATTCCGTTCACTACTCTTTTCACTGAGTTTTCACAAAAATTATTATGTCCGGTTGCTTCAATAACATTTAGTTTAAAATCGATTTCAGGTTTTTTTTGCGTATATTTTATTGTAAAAAACAAGATCTTTCAATACAGTAATTATCACTTATAAGCATAACCTCTATTTGCTTGTTTTTTGCTGCTTATAAGCGGGAAAGCATATATAAAAACTCGGCTATATGCATCAACAGTGCTTATATAAAAACTCGGCTATATGCATCCACAGTGCTTATATTAAAACTCGGTTAAATGCCTCCACGAAGCATATATAACAATTGGAACATTGTTTCAATAGAAATGGTCTTATGAATTGGTTTAATTTTTAATTATATATATTAAAAAATTTGTGTATATCAAATAAACGTTTTTAAAAAATAAAAAATAGCAGTCTTATATCACTTAAGGGTTTTTAAAGAATATAAACAAAATAAGTTTTAATAAAACAAAGTCTTAAGTTTACGAACAGTCAGATTTGACTTAAATTAATTTAAATTGGGGCTTCTACCAGACTTATACTACTTATGGTTTTAAAAAAATATATATAAAAAATATGCTTAAAAACAAAATAAAATTTAAGAACAGCCCGGTTCGTTCTACATAAAACTTAACTTAATTTTTTAAGTCCTTTCAATCTCGAAAAAAGTCAGTTATTTTCTTTTGTACATTGCAGAATTTTTGGCACATATGTTCTTCTATCTTTTTTAATTTGTCTCAACTTTCTTTACAATTGAAATTTTTTGTTTGAGTGAGGAGGCTATTTTTTTATTTTTGTTCATTTTAAAACTGCACAGGAAAAAGATAAGAAACTTTGACACTTTCAAAGACAGTGACGGGCTGTTTCCTATTTGACAGCTCAATAGAGATGTGAAATTTATAATCGGAATTTTTATGACATTTCAGTAGGGATGCATATAACTGGTTAGTTTTCTATGACTTTGGTTTCAAAAAATTTCTAATTTTAATGCATATAAAAGAGAAATTCATGTAAGCGAAATGCTTATAAGCGAAAAAATGCTGGCTATTTTAAATGACAAAGTCAAATAGCTCAAGTTCGAATGCATATAAGCGGGATATGCTTATAAACATAGTGCATATAAGTGATAATAACTGTAATAAAAATTATTTAAAACTTTTTTTAATACATTTGCAATGCCGGGACTATTCCCGGAATCCCGAAATTGCAAGCCCTATTTGTAAGCATTTTGGAAAACAATATATTTCCTGTCATTTTAAAAGAAAATCTATTAGTCTTTTCGTTTTTAGTTAGTTTTAAATCAGAAATAACACATTCGGCAGCACCTGAGCGATGGCAGACATAAAATATTTTTCTCAATATTTAAAAGGTCTTTGTAAAAAGGTTACTTTAATACATTTCTTCATAAGAAAATATTGCCAAAAAATGTCTCAATGTCATCATTTATCTTAATGTTTTTGTCGAATTTAAGGGACTGCTAACTTTTGTATTTTGCAAACAAAAATTTGTATTCTTATTAAAAAAGATTTTTTTAAAAAAGTATCCAAACTTACACTGAGGCTTAAAAAAAAAGTGTCCATCACTTTTTGAAGGAAAAATTATCCAAATGGATCCAATTAAATCCAAACGGCAACACTGATTGTAAAATGAGCTAGCTGAGCAAAAACTCAGTGACAAAAACTTGTAGGTTTCTATGTCATTCAAATCTCAGCTACAGTCACATATTTTCCATGGCCTATTCCTGTTGTATCGAAAAGTCTTTATTCCTTTGAGTACCAAGGGTAAGCACAATTTTTCGCAAATTTGAGTCTATACTGCATGGACTGAGAAAATATAGCAAGGATTTCCATACATACAAAATTTATTTATTTTTATTTATTTATTTGTTAGAAATACAATTATAAATAATTATATTACTATATTTGTACGGCACGAGCTACAAAGGCTATCGGCCAACATACAAAATTAATTGAATCATTAAGACTGATATCTTTAATATATTTTTAAATACCATAAAGTTTACTTTGAGGTAAGTGATTCAACTTCAACAATTCATTTTTTTTTTTAAAATTGAATTCATAAACTTTGGCTATTGAGTTAGACTTGACTATATGATTTCTGTTGGACTTGTACCATATGCTCAATGGTGGGTGGTGTTCATCGACAGTAGTTAAAGCATGAAGGGATCTCTTAACAACCACATTGTTTTTATCTGTAGTAAAGACCAGCGCAAGAAGTCTTTCAGGACTATTTTAAATACACTTTATTTGTTACTACCAACAAACATATGCTCTTATCGTGTCTTCAAATTAGATGCACAATCATATGTATAATCGCCAGAAGATCCTCCTTTGAAGTCAGGTAGATTAATATCACCCAACAATAAAATGTCGTAAATAACGTCAAAATATTTTTAACGTATTGTATGTAATCCACAAGGCTTGCATAAAGTTTTGAGCTTAAAGAAGGTCTATAATATAGGATTAAAAAATACATACAGTAATATATCCCAACTGTCTTTCACCACAAGGAATACATCAAATGTGTACATCAAATCAGCTTAAACTCTGCTTAGTTGAGTTTTAAGTTTATTGAGTTTATTTATTATCAAAACTAACTTTATTGACATTTTTATATTGTTTTTTACGCATTTAATCAAATTTTCGTTTTTGTATAAGCCTCTTTTAAACTGGTGAAATTATGTATTTCAGGCATTGTGGATTCATATACACGTAGAAGATCCGCAAAACAAGAAGAGTAAAAACTTTCGGCTTTGTTTCGTTAGGTTTTTTTCTTTACACTATGATCAGTAGTATTGTGAACATTGACGATTTTTGGAACTAATTATGACGTGACGATTTTCTTTCATTTTATTCCGAATTTTAGATGACTTGTTTTTTTTTTACTATTAAAAATTTATGTTGGCAAGAGATTCAAGTTCAGATTAAAATTTAATTTCAACTAATCTTCAGTCATGTAATCTTACTGCGTGGTTGTTGTTGCTGTTGTCAAAATGTAACAATAATGTAGTGTGTGGACTTTACTGTTTTCTTTTCTTGCTGTTTACCGCCACGTGCAGTTCAACTGAATTATAAAAAAATGTTCTATTCTGCTATTCTTGATTTTACTAAAAAATTAAACGTAATTTTTTTAAATCTTGTTACAAAATTATTTTGAGGTAAAATAGTACCTCTAAATTAAATTCTAGTCATAATTTTGTATGAATTTTTAACTCTAATTGAATTTAATCACTTTCTATATTTAATAATCTATTCAATTTTATATTGTTTAGCCTATATTAATAGTCAATGATTTTTTAAAGATTTTATTTTATTTTTAAACTATGTATACTTATATAAACAAATATGGTTTTGAAGAAAAATTTATTATATCGTAGTACTGATTTGTAGTAAATGACAGTTTTTACGATTTTCGTGATGTAAAATGACAATTTTTTTTAATTTTTTCATCCCATCCCTGACTATAATATGGGTTCGCTTACCTTCTCAGATGAGCACAGAAAGTGAAAACGAAACCACTCTTTTCTATTTTCAGTTTGTAACTCACATTGCCTTCTCATTTGAGCAATAGAACTGGTGGCTAATTCATTAGAAAAGTGAAAGTTATGCAAAATTTTATAAATGACTTCTTTTTTTAAAATTATTTTTGTCTCGAATCAATAGAGAATGCATGCGAAAAGGTTGATTTTCAACCACTGACGAGCTTTAGTATTTATAATTCCTCAAAATATATTGAAATAAAAGATTAATGCCAACGAACAATTCATGATCAAAACATTTCTTAAATTCCATTTTCTGGAATGAACTGTAATTCTCGCCGCGAGAATTTATTTATTCTATCTACTGAAAACAGCTGCCTAAAAGCTATAATTTGCATTTTCTAAAAATAAAATAGTCGGCCTGAGCAATACTTTTTGTTATCTTCTCATCCAGAAGTTTATTTGCAATGATATCCTTGTAATGTGGTACGTTATAGTGGTAACACATAACTCTCAGATAGTATTTTTCATTTACCGTCTGACCTTCCAACAAGATTTTCGAATGACCAACACTGTGATAATTAAAGAAAACAGTTAACATTACCCTGACTTTTGATTAAACTTGCAAACCTATGTCTCATCGCGAATTACAATAAGTCTTATGAATGCGTTAATTTGGTGAATTTTATGAATAAAACAAGGCAAATTTTCAACACAGCTCGACTGCTGCTTTTGAATGCACTGTACCACTAATATTCACATGTTTTTAAGAAACTTAGTTGTTGTTGTTGCAACCTGTTGCTTCATGAGCTTGGCATTAAGAGTTATAGCAAACCCCTTCCTTCCCGGCAAAACTAATGTAATATAAAATTAATTTCGAAATTCTTAATAATTGTTTGCTCCAAATTTCACAAATAATTATTAAGAATTCTGGCTGACCAATTTCCGGTCACACAGTAAATTTCAGCATAATCGAAATTTTTAATAATTCTTTGCTCCAAATGTCGCAAGTAATTATTGGGAATTCTGGCTAACCAATTTCCGTTCACACAGTGTTTAGAAAAGCTTTGATTGCACTTTTCGCTTGAACTTATTTTGGCAGCGCTGACAAACGCAGCGCAACACACACATACAAAGATACATGCAGGTACGGTAAGCACAGAGTTTTAGTTATAAACAAAAAATGTAATAATTTTAAGTTAGTTGATTGACAGCTCGAGAACAATAAAGTAAAGAATTAAAACCATTTAAAATTGTGTTTTTTTTCATCTTCGAACTATTCGAAAAATTAATTGGCGACGAGGATGGGATACTCGAATGTATTCCCAAAGTAATACAGTGCATTTTAATGTTTAGTCGGGTATCGCGAACCATAAACGAGTGAAATAAATAGAAACTATTTCTATTAAAACTTGTGAAACAATAAAAGAAACTATTTCTTTTAAACCTGTGAAATAAATAGAAACAATTTCTATTCAACTTTTGAAATAAGAAAAGAAACTATTTCTTTTAAACTTGTGAAATAAATAGAAACTATTTCTATTTAACTTTGAAATCAAAAGAAACTATTTCTTGTGAAATAATAATATAAACTATCCATACGAACTTGTGAAATAATAATTGGAACTATTTAACTTGTGAAATAAATAAATAGACAATATCACTATTAAACTTGTTGAAAATTACACCCTAATGAACAGTTACCTGTTAAAACAAAAACTTAAAACACTACAAAAAAAAAGATATAGATACAAATTTTTTTTTTGTACCAAACCCTGAAAATATATAAGTGAAACTTTAATACAAATCAACAACAAAGAAGAACAACGAAGAATATACTCAAATCTTCAACATCAACTACTTCAACACTTTCTACACCAAATCCTGAAAATATCCAAATATACCAGTTCAACATAAACAACACAAATCAACAGTTCAACTAAAAGCGGAAAAAATAAGGAGAAGAACAACAACGAAGACAACTTTATTATCATCACCAACAAGGAAAATACCATAGTAAGAATCTACATATTTATATATTTTAAGTTATCAAACTGTATGTACAAATTATTTTATGTGATAAAAATATAAGAAGTTCATGGACAATTATTATATAACGCAGGCAGAATTATACTCTTATAACACAGAGGCAGACATTAATAGAAAATTAGTAGATTTAATAAGACAAATAAAAAAGGAGGCTAAAACTCAGTATAAATTTAGGAAACTCAAAAACTCAGTTACGATTTTTCCTATGAGATTTTAAGGAAATCCCAATTTAAAAAAAAAAAAAAAAAAAAATTTTTATTAAATTATATGGACGAAAATTTTGACGCATTAGATAGGGCAATCGAAGGTGTCCAACAAGCAATAGATAATCAAAGAGATATCCTAACAAGAGAAAACTTAGAAAATACAAACATGACGGCATCATTGACAATTGACCCCCTCAAATATCTCGACAGACTCCCTGAGTTTAGCGGAAACACTAGCGAACTTCAAACCTTCATTACACTAATAGACAGAATTTACCCCTTACTGACCCGATATGATACCTTAGCACAAAGTATCTTCTCAGACATAATTAAATCTAAATTAACAAAAAAAGCAAAGGAAGCTATTGAAATAGATAGTAATGCTATGTCTTGGAAGGACATAAAAACGATCCTATTAAATAACTTTTCCGACCGAAAATCGATAGAAGAACTCTTCAATGAGTTGAGAGGAACGACCTTTAGAAATAATAGTGTAGAATTTTACAACGACTTAAAGTTCATACTTAGGAGACTTAATATAAAGACTAAAACAGAACTATCGACCGCTACAACTGAAGAGGAAATTGACCAAACTGTTAACTTAAACATAAAAGCCGCTCTTCAGACATTTAAAACAAAACTGCCCGAACCGATGAGGTCAATTTTATATTGCAGAGATCCTAAAACTTTGGAAGAAGCAATAAACATATTACACGAAGCAAATTATGCTTATTATAGCCCATATAAAACAGAAAACAAACCGAATAGAAGAACTAACGACCAGACCTCTAGACCTACAGAACGATATAACAACAATCGACAAAACAAGGATGAACACAATCACAAAAATAATACGACTACTCGTAACAACTACAACAATAACTATTCAAACAATCCTTACAATACAAACACTAATCGCAATAATTATCAAACACATAATAATTATAACCGCAACAATCGTTACAACAATGAACCAGGTAACTCGTATAACTATAACCGAAATAGTGCAAGCAGTTACCACAATAACAACAATAATTATTATAACAACGAAAGGAATAGAAACCATGCTAGAATTAATATTCCCCATCAACCAACGGTAGAACCGATGGAAATCGGAAAAATTGAAATAAATCCAACAGCCCAAAATTTTCCTTTACCGGCCTCAGAAATAACTTACCACATATAGAAATAAAAGCTAAGTTAGGAGTGTTAAGATTCATAATAGATTCGGGAGCGACCCAATCTATAATAAACCCTGGATTATGCGATCCAAAGTGGAATGTACCCACAGGGCCAATGAATTTACAAACACTAAAACACATAATAGAAGTTAACGAAAGGGTAGCTATCCCTTGCTTCAAAGAATTTGGTAACATAGACAAAAAATTTGAATTTTTTGTAAGTAAATTTCATAACATGTATGATGGTATAATTGGAAACAACATATTGATCCCTTTAAACGGTGTGATCAATTTTAAAGAAAATAAACTACTTATAGGCGAAAAAGAATTAGAACTAAAATTTTTAACAAATATGGAAAACAAATATTGCTTCACAGATAAAGGTACTTACGAAATTGAAGTACCAGTAACAAATAAAGAAGGTTTAGTTTATATTGAAGGAAAGTCTTCCCACGACAAGGAAGTAGAATTAATGCAAGGAATATATGAAGCAAATAATCATAAAATAGAAGCCAAATTACAAATTAAAAACGACGGAGTAAAAGACGTCGTAGTACATAAACAAGAATCCACTCAAGTTACTAACGAAAATTTCTGCATTTATACATTTGATGAAAACAACGAAAATTTTACGAAAAAAAAGGAAAATGACAAGCCTCTACTAGGACAAATTAGAATGGATCACCTCAATATAGAAGAAAAAGAAAAATTAATAAATGTAGTGAAGAAATTTAAAAATATTTTTTATAATGACGATTCGAAAAAGGACCTAACGTTTACAAATGCCCATAAACATGAAATTCGGACTATCGAACATGCTCCTATAGTGGCAAAATCTTATAGGTATCCATACGTTCACAAAAACGAAGTAAGAGATCAAATACGGGAAATGCTTAAAAACAAAATAATACGACCAAGTCACTCTCCTTATTCAGCGCCAGTCTGGGTAGTTCCAAAGAAAATGGATGCGAGTGGAAGAAAAAAATGGCGCCTAGTTATTGACTATCGGAAACTCAATGAAGTAACAATAGATGACCGATATCCAATTCCTAATATTGACGAAATATTAGAGAAGCTAGGACGTTGTCAATACTTCACCACATTGGACCTTGCAAAAGGCTTCCATCAAATTGAAATTTCAGAGAAAGATATTCACAAAACAGCGTTCAGTGTTGAAGGAGGGCATTACGAGTTTCTTCGTATGCCTTTTGGTTTAAAAACAGCACCAGCCACATTTCAACGGCTGATGAACAACGTTTTATCTGAATACATTAATAAGATCTGCTTGGTATATCTCGACGATATTATAATTTTTTCCACTTCCCTTACAGAACACATAGAGTCGATAACTAAGGTATTTCAAAAACTCAGAGATGTAAACCTTAAAATACAACTAGATAAGAGTGAATTTCTCAAACACGAAACCGAGTTCCTTGGTCACATTGTAACAAAAGACGGTATTAAACCTAATCCAAGAAAAATAGAATGTGTCCAGAAATTCCCTCTCCCAAAAAACCAAAAAGCAATTAAAGAATTTTTAGGACTAACAGGTTATTACCGCAAGTTTATTAAAGACTATGCGCGAATAGCTAAGCCCATGACCAAGTATTTGAAGAAAGATATAAAAATGAACATAGAAGACCCTGAATATACAAACGCATTCGAAACATTGAAAAAACATTTAGTTAACGATCCAGTCCTTGTTTACCCTGATTTTAAAAAACAATTTACGTTACAAACCGACGCAAGCAATTATGCTTTAGGGGCCGTGTTATCCCAAGATGGACATCCAACATGCTTTGCAAGCAGAACGCTCAACGACCACGAGCAAAATTATAGCACAATCGAGAAGGAACTACTTGCCATTGTTTGGGGAACACAATATTTTAGACCTTATTTATTCGGAAATAAATTTATAGTGGAAACCGACCATCGTCCTTTGACATGGCTTTTTTCAATGAAGGAGCCCAATTCCAAGCTTATTCGGTGGAGACTTCGTCTAAGCGAATATGATTTCGAAATAAAATACAAAAAAGGCATACAAAACGGAAACGCCGATGCGCTATCTCGCGCCATGATTAATTTCAACGAATTCGAGACACCAATAATAAATGAGAGTAAATGCCCATTAAATATGTACAAAAACCAAATCATTTTTAAGAAAACCGACTCAGGATCTTTAAAAATTAAAAATCAAAAAATATTTAGTTCGAATAGAAAAATAATTTATATAAGAAATATAGATAGCGACACAATCATAACAATAGTGAAAAACCATTTTAAGCCAACAGGTACAAACGCCGTATACTTCGATGATGAAGTAATTTTTGAAATATTTAAAGAGGTGATAAAAAACAATTTTAATAATAACAATGGTACCTTTAAAATTATGAGATGCACAAAGGTTCTGAGAGACATAACAGATGAAAATGAACTTACTAATTGCATAGAAACAGAACATTTGAAGAATAATCATAGGGGCATTAACGAGAACTTTCTAGAACTAAAAGACGTCATATATAACCCAAAATTAAAGCAAAGAATTACCCAATTCATCAACAATTGCGAAATTTGTAATGTTGAGAAATACGAAAGGCATCCTGTAAAACAGAAATTTAAATTAACGGAAACACCCGAAAAACCAAGAGACACGATCCACATGGACGTTTTCTATAGTTTAAACAAAAACATTTTCTTAACCACGATAGATAAATTTTCAAAGCATGCTCAAGCCATCAAAATATCCAGTCGATCATGGACAGAATTTAAACGAGCTGTTATGCAATACATAAGTAATGTAGGACATTTTAACAACCTAATTGTAGACAACGAACTTGGCTTTAAAGCACTACCCTTGCAAGAATTCCTTAGAGAACAGAATATCAATATCCACTTCACATCAAATAATAATCACACATCGAATTCCGATGTCGAACGTTTGCATAATACCCTAAATGAACATTTGAGACTTTTGAGACACGACCCAAATAAGGATATTGACACAGTAGAAGGAAAAAATTTATAAAGTAATTAATTTTTATAACAATAGCATTCATTCAACAACAGGCCGTAAACCAATTGACTTCAGTAATGGGAATATAAACCAAGATGAATATTCCTTAATAAAAGAACGAATTAAAAATATAAAAGAACGTACAATTAATACACAAAATAAAAATAGGGAAGATGTTGAAATACAAACGGGACCAGTATTTCTAAAAGAAATAAGAGGTGGCAAAAACCATGCCAAATTTAGGAAAATAATCGCAGAACCATTAGATGAAGAACACATTGTCACAACAAAAGGACACAAATACTATAAATCCCATTTGAAAAAACCAAAGAAATTTCAAGATAATAATAACCCAACAATAAAAATAATTTAAATATTTTAAGACTTAATATTTCGTATATTTTTTTTAGGAAATGGACGTATCCATGTTAATTTTAATTTCACTAACGACATATGTACCGACGACCTTTTCACAGACGCTGGAGGTTCAAAATCTAAACGAAAATAACGGTTTTGTCAATATAAAGATGGAAAATATCAAAATAATTATAAACTATGAAAAAGTACTTCACATAATTAACGTGACACAATACGATGAGACGAAGGAACATATTTGGGACAACATTAAACTAATGACAAACAAACCCAACTTAGAAGGACCAATGCTAAATTCAGTCCTACATAACTACAGAAACCTAGAAGTAAAATTACACAATCTACTCCCGCAGACAAGAAGCAAACGAGGACTCTTTAACATAGTCGGCAAAGGCCTTAAATACATTACAGGAACTATGGACGCTGACGATGAAAAACATATTATTGAACAACTCGAAACTCTAAAGGGAAATAATAAAAATCTCATTACGGAAAATAATAAACAAGTACGCATTAACACGGACATAATTAGACAAATCCAAAATATTACGGATCACATTAAAAAACAACAAAAAACCATAAAAGAATATGTAGGAACATGGTCAGACGAAGTTAGCAATAGAATAATATCAATAGAAGATGAAGTAAGATACATGCAATATCTTTATCAAATTAATTATGACATCAGCCTACTCATTAATCACATAGATGATATAGAACAGATTCTTCTCAATAGCAGACTTGGTGTTCTAGGTAGAAACATTCTGACAAATGACGAATTTAGAAACATAACAGACATTGACACATTAGCAAACATAAAGATTTCAGTTGCTTCATTTAACAGAAAAATTGTAATAATAGTTTTGATTCCAAGATTCGTAGAAAATAATTACTCAAAAATTCTTATTGAACCCATACCTAACAAAAATAAAAAATCCTTATATGTAAAAGAAAATGAAATTATAACAGACAACCACGGCAATTTATATTACGCGGAAGTAAAACAAAATTTACAGAGAAACTTAAGAAAACTTGAAAACCAATGTGTATATAATATTTTTAAAATAAAGGAAGCAAAATGTACTTTTAAAGAAGATACAACCACTCAACTAAAAGAAATAAGAAATGGATTAATTATTGTAAAAAATATAAAAAATACTGTAATCTTACATAATTGTAACGAGTTTAATACTATTGTAGAAGGAACATACATAATTAAATTTGAAAATTTTTATATTAAAATTAATAATAAAACCTACAAAAATTTTGAAATAAAGGTTAAAGACCATATAATATTACCGAATCTACATGTATCTATCAAGGAAGACGTCTTAAACACTAAACTTGAATTCGATAATATTCATCTACAAAATATCGAAAACAATAGAAAAGACATCACGGAAATTAATAAAAATAATTTTCTAAAAAATACTTTAAATATAAGCACTTTGCTTATCATAATTTTAATAATTTTTGCTCTTTCAATAAAAACTAAAAATCTTTGTTCAAAGACCACTGTCTTAGAAATATCTTCGTCGGAGCCTCAAGCTAATGGTGGGGGAGTTATAGCAAACCCCTTCCTTCCCGGCAAAACTAATGTAATATAAAATTAATTTCGAAATTCTTAATAATTGTTTGCTCCAAATTTCACAAATAATTATTAAGAATTCTGGCTGACCAATTTCCGGTCACACAGTAAATTTCAGCATAATCGAAATTTTTAATAATTCTTTGCTCCAAATGTCGCAAGTAATTATTGGGAATTCTGGCTAACCAATTTCCGTTCACACAGTGTTTAGAAAAGCTTTGATTGCACTTTTCGCTTGAACTTATTTTGGCAGCGCTGACAAACGCAGCGCAACACACACATACAAAGATACATGCAGGTACGGTAAGCACAGAGTTTTAGTTATAAACAAAAAATGTAATAATTTTAAGTTAGTTGATTGACAGCTCGAGAACAATAAAGTAAAGAATTAAAACCATTTAAAATTGTGTTTTTTTTCATCTTCGAACTATTCGAAAAATTAATTATTAAGCTCAAATGCAGTTCTAAAAAATTATACTTTTTAGTAAAGTCATAAAATTTTTATCATTAATTTTTCATAAAACCGATTCATCCTAAGCCTTATGTAAACTTTTTAGCAATTCGGTACTCGAAATTCAATTCACAATTTGAGACAAATTTTTTGTTCGATATTTTAAGCCATTGAGAAAAACGCTAAACACATTTGAGCAACATCGACACTGACAACATCGAGCACTGTAAGCAAACTATGGGTTAAAGACACATCACGCTGAAACCCAGCTGTCCTTTTAAATGATCAATTTTTTTGATACTTTTTTACACAGAATGTATACTAAATAGGGTGATCAGTTCGGTTTTCAGAAACCGGCTACTCGGTTTTTTGGCGTTCGATATTTTTTATTTAATTTTATTCATAATTGTGTTAAATGTGTACTCGTCCATGTTTTTTTTTCCAGTGTTCCGGCCGAAAAACCTAATTGTTAGTTTTATAAATCTGGCAACTATTACAAACATCTGTTTTTTCATGTTTTCCTTTCCATTCACATTCTTACAAATAAATTGATACATGCCAAACAGCAAAATTTAAAAGCAGAGCTCTATTTTTTTTATTAAAGTTAAAATAGTGAATAAATTGTTTGACCTAACATTGAGCAGGTAAGTTTTTTGGTTTATAATGAAATATTGTGCTGTCTTACAACGGTGTTCAACTCGTTTGGATGTAGATGTCTTCTATATGGAAATATTTTGATCGAGACGGAAAGGATAAAGCTAGATGCCGGCAATGTTCTAAGCAATTAGGTTGCAGGGATTCCTCGACCTCTGCTCTACTGAACCATTTGAGGAGTGTACATAAAATTGACGCAACAACCAAAGCAGACCACAACGTAAATGAAGAGGCGGGTGGATCCGTTAAACCAGTTGAAAATGGTTCTATGCTTAAATACGTTTCCAGAAAAGAAACTATTGGTGAGATTTTTTCCCGCTTTGTTGCTGAGGATGGACTTTCTGTGCGTGCACTAAAAAAATCTAGAGTGGTGCTGGCTTATTTACAATCAAAACAATTCAAGATGCCGGCTTCTGAGACTACAATATGGGAGAAAATATATGATTTCTATCTATCCAAAAAAGATGAGTTAAAGAAAAAATTGATTTACTTAAAGCAAAAAAACCAGCGCTTCTCTATTGTGGTCGATGAATGGTCGGATATATCTTACATAAAATACATAAATGTTACTGTGCGCACACTTGATCCCGAAAGCAAAACGTTTGAAGTTTTTAACCTCGGTTTGGAGGAGATGAAATTAAAAGGCACATCTGTTAACGTGGAACAAGTCATCAAACGAAAGTTGGAAGAATTTGGCTTAAATATGCAACATGACATAGTAGCATCGACCCATGATGGTGCAGTGGTCATGGCGAAATACGGCCGAAGTATTGATTCAGAGTCGCAGCTCTGCATAAATCACCTCATTCATCTCTGTGTTGTTGAGAGCTTTTACAAAAAGAACTGCAATGTGGTCAACAATAACGAAATTGGCAGTGAAGAGGATACTAACGACGATGAAGAATATGATAACGATAATGCTATAAATAATTATTTCGACTTTGTAGATGGATACATGACTCTAAATGATAATGTAAGCTCTATTATAAAACGTGTTAGAAAATGCGTTTCAATGTTTAATAAGTCGGCTGAAAAGCAAAAGAAATTACAAATTTTTGTAAAAGACCAATTTAATAAGGAGCTTAAACTTATCCATGATGTTAAGCACCGCTGGAATTCTATGGCCAATATGGTTTCTCAATTTTTAAAATTGCACAAATGTGTGAATCATACTTTATTGGACTTAGGACTGACACCATTTAGTGAAAATGATATCGCAACTTAGTCTGTGCTTAGTGACACCCTTAAACCTTCGGAAATGTCTATACAAAAACTTTCTGCAAACTCTTCGACTTTAGCTGATGCTGAAGGTATTTTTAAATTTTTACTTAAACACTTTTCAACAATTCCAAACCAATTATCAGTTAATTTATATGAAATTCTAAAAACACGTATATCAGAAAGACGTGTTCAAACACTGAATACTCTCATTTTGTATTTAAGTACGAGTAAACTCCCAATTAGCGACGCATTTCTAAAATATTCAAGTAAAAATGAAACAAAAGAGTTGGCATTCATTTTGTATTTACGATTATTTACTGAAGAACATGATTCGTTTACAGATTTAAATGACGAAATGATCGTTGATGCCACTGAAGATACTATAGAAACAGAACTAAATAACGCTATAAAAAACCTTTCAAAATCCTAAAACTACCATTAAAAAATCTACCAAAAATTTTCTTTTGGAAGATTTTTTATAAATGGATAAGAGCGGCAAAAGGACTGAAAACCTTGACAGATTATTAAACGCCTTGTGCACAATAAGTCCAACTAGTACATTGAGTGAAAGGGCATTTTCAATGTCAAGTTTCATAAAAACCAAAGAAAAAAATAGGCCAAGCACTTAAATTGTATCTTATTTTTTAAATGTTACATTAGGGAAAACTAAAGATTAAATTAAATATATTTATATATAATCAAGTATTTACAAATGAATTGTTATGTTTTGTTTGTCTTTGTTAAAATAAAAAACTGATCTCAGTAATGTTTTTCATTGTAATTATAATTAAACTAAAAGTTTACTTTTTATAAGTATAATTGAATTGTTTTGTTATTTTTTAATAAAATTTTTTTGTCAAAAATTGTGTTTTAATTTGTTATTTGATATACATTTGAAAACCGGATTATCCGGTTTTTTCTGAATTTCAAAAAAGGCGCCCAGTTTTTTTTAAATGCCATTTTTCGAATAATTCGAAAAACGGTTTTCGCAAAAACCCTAATAATTGATCACCCTACTACTAAATCGTTGGTGCTCACTGTTATTCTCCAACAAAGCCATTGGACCTCTTTGTACGTAATTTTTTTTATTAACAGGATCTTTAACCAAATCAAACTCATTGCACTTAATGTGTCCCGCAATAGCCGAAAGGGGCAGAACATGTCCATGAAACCATGAAAATCATTTTAAAAGATATTTTAAAGTAACTTTCAAACGAAAACTTGTATTAAATGTTGCTCATACGCCACGATGAACACTTGCTTTCTTATCAAAGTTCTTATGTATAGCTATTTAGAATTTATTTTTTTTTCTATCTTAAGATAATTTCATTACTTCTCGCATATCTCTCTCCTCATTTCCTTCTGATATCCTCTACCTGCATCAAGGCTCAAACAATAAAAATATCTATATATTCGTTGAAGCACCAAGCTTCTCACTTTTAATATAGTTTCAACAAAGTTTTTCTCCCATTTGGATTGAACTTTTAAAAGTAATAAGATAATTTTTACTAGAATTTTAAAATTAAACTAAAATATTTGCAAATCACATTGTGTAAACTTGCAAAGCGTTCATCAACATTCGCAATGTTTGGTTCGTTCTACTTAACACAAGTCTAAGAAAACATCCGTTTCTTGCTGCTTTCAGCAATATGCACATTTATAAAGTAAAATTATTCACTGTCACTAACGCCCACTTGTCATGACATTATCCAAAATTCTCATGACTTAACGACATCCGGGGCAATACTTTGGAAGCTACGAGTACCTATAAATATCTCAAAATTCAACACTTGAAATATTTTATGCATTCGCACTTATGACTTTCTTAGTTGGTAAAACCCTGACCCTTCTTCCTTCTCCCCATCTCACCCCAAAACACGCAGATCGCACACAGTTATTTCACTGCCATCAAGTGAAGCCAGCAGTTTGAGCACTACTTGCCTTCCCTGCGCTGGCCGTACCGTGGAGTGAAGTGTCGAAATATTTGACACAAAATATTTCATTGCCCTGCAGTCATCATTATGAAGTAGGAATTTCTTACAAATATTTAAGCTAAATAAATTTTTTATTAAAATGTGTTTACGGCAAATGTATTACAAAAACAACAACACAACAACAAAATGAAGAAACATTTAAGACTTATCCACAAGAAGGAAAAAAATCCCTTAATGTCTGTTTTATGTTGTGTGTACAACAACATATTTATATAGCTAGATGAAATTTTTGCGGCTGCACAGTAGAAGTAAGAAAACAAGGGAAAGAGAGTGGGTGAGTAGCGTGTTAGAGCAAATGTGCAAAAATGCACATATGTACACAATATATATACACACAAAAGTTTACTGGTATGAGTGAGGCTCAAAGCTGACCATGCCTCAATTTTCCACTTGCTTCTTTTTTCCACTTAACTCACAATCAACTTTTATTTGTGGATGGATGATACATGCATTGATGTCTGAATGTGTGCTTGTGTGTCTGTTTGTGTGCATATATGTGTGTGTGCGTGTTTCTGCTTTGGTAGCCATATTCAGCAGCTTCAGCTGTCGAAAAGTATGCAAAAAAGCATATAAACGACGCACACTTGACAACAAAGTCTGAATAAAATCATTTCAGAGCAAAAAAGTCCTTGGCTATACACTTTCCTTCCTTTTTCTTTTTGCGCTGCATTACAATACAACAACTTAAAGTATTTCTCCTGAACTCATTACTAACTAATAAATCCGGTGTCAGTAGGTAATGTATTTTTTACAAACTTTTTTAAATGTTTTGATTTAGAGTTGTTTTTAAAAAGGTGAGATTTGTTAGATTTGTTAGATTTGCTTACTAGAAAAAAAAGGTAAATAAAAAAAAAATTATAATTTTCATTGTAGTAGTTTTAAATCGTTCCCTGCAGATAGACTCTCAGCATATGAAAAAGAAACAATTTGTTTTTATCTAAGACATGGGCGTCCCTTAGGCAGGGTTTTTTATATATGAAAATAAGAGTGGATGAAGGTGATGTGTCGCAAAACTCTAATTTCGAGAAAATTAAGTTCAAAGTTTCGCATTTGTACTGAAATCTATCTTTGTGAAGCAGTTATTTTCTAAAATTGCCACAAACGTGGTTGTTTTAAGGTTAATATTGTTTGTATGTACATTACATCTACATCCATGCAAAGAACAGCGAAAATCTGAAAATAAGACATATCACCTTCATCCACTCCTGTCTTTATATGTTAGTTTTGTATGTTTATATATTTTGAAGAGTGCACAAAAGACCTTTCTTTAGTTAACTTTATAATCTACTTTGGCACTTTGGTATATTAAAGAGCACACTGACTATTATTGTGATTGACTCCTCTTCAGGTTTCAATTAATTTTAAAAGTCTTGTTCAAAATTAAATTAATCATAATAATTTTAAAGCAAAAAATTTTTTAAATTAAAAAAAGGTAGAGTCCGTACTCAGCAACAGTGTGAAGAATTAGTGAAAAAATCAAAAAAGGGTAGTTTTTATACATTAGTTAATATCTGAAGAAACAAGATAAGTAAAGCTAAAAGGAGGCCACACTCGACAAGACAAAGGTGTCAGAAAATAAAATATTCATATAGTTATTCTCATTTATCTGTCGAATTTTTATTTTTAACGATCATATAAATAACTTTAAAGTGATCGCATAACTCACAAATTTAAATTAACACCAAAACTAACCACACGAATAAAAAATAACACAACAGTCAACGTATGTATATTCCCAGAAGGAATCGTAGTCTTTTTAGGCTTTTAGAAATCGCAATCACTACTACTGCAATTAATACTTTTCCAGTAAAAAAATAAATATAGGATTAGCAATCACTGTGACTGAAATATTGTAGAAGCAGACATCAACATATTCTCAAAGTCATACCTAGGAACTAGTAGGAATCGGAACTTTTCCTGGGAAATGCACTTAACCCTCATCCGACCCTCAAAAAAAGTCACAAATAAAACCCTTATGGGTGAAATTTCACCTATGAGTATTCTGTACACCTAATAAACTAAAAATTATTTTGTTGAATTACAGTTTATTATTTACTGATAGAGCAAAAGTATAAAGCAGTTTTATGCTCACTAGGGCGTATCGAATTACAATTTTTTTTCGAATTTCACATTCTAAGAGGTCTCAAAAGTTGCATAGGGTGGTCAAGATCTGCAAAAAAAATTTTAGAAATATAAGGATGTCCTCTTCTCCCGCAAGGACAAAGTTGTTATTAAGAAAAACAGTAAAAAATCACGATCTCAAAATGATTTAATATTTGTTAGAAAAACTACACATGTCTTAAAGCAAATGTAAATACAGACTTTGGCTAACAATATTTTGGCAAACACGATGATTTTCTTTATTTTTACCCGCAATGTCCTGTGTGAAGGATATTCGAATCTAAGGGTACACTCGATAGCACCGAACTCTATCTACGAATATATTTGTTTTATATACTAATGATATTTTAGACAAAAATAAATTAATTCGTATTAGTGCATTGTACGAACGATTGTGTACACATAAATAATAATATTTGTAAATTTGTCGTACGAATAACTTCGTAATTTCTTTCATTACATTCGTAGTATTTACAATTCATTCGTAGTACGAATTATTAGTAGAGTTTAAAAAATTAAAAACCGAAATCGTTCAGCCTTGTTTGTAGAACATCTACAGAACATAAGAAACTGTATGATTGTCAAGTGAATGTACCCTACTGGTAGTGTGCATGACCAGTAAACTAAAGATCCGAGGTTCAAGCCCCAGCTCAGACAGAATTTTTTTTTTTGCTGTTTTTTACGAATAAAATATTCGTAATATGTACTAATATACGTCGATTCTTCGAATCCTATTCGCGGCTGAAAACTACGAATAAAATTCGTAGAATAGACGAAGTTATTAATAATATTTACACACAAATTTTTGAGTGTATATTATGGTAAAACAATGACAACAATCGACCGTAAGAATTTAAAGATATAAGCAACAATATATGCTGGCGATATGTTTCAAAAAACGGAAGTGATTTCTGACTTGCATTACAAAATTTGCAAAACTCTCTGAATTGGGCAAAAATTTTTGTATACAACTTTATTCAGAAGAATTTTTTTTTAATTTTATTTTTTTTCATCATTTATGTTGTTTTATACATTGTTTACATTGTATACATAATTTTTATTTTCCTTTTTGTCGTTTTTTAAATGATTCACATTGTTTTTTACATGAATTACATTATATTCAAAATGATAACGATTCTTGTTTTGTAATTTATTCAATTCGGGATCGGTTTCTCTTATGAGAAACCACCAATAGTCGCGCATCATTCCTTCGTCCCAAAATCCTTGGTAAAGATTCTCAATGGACTTTATCAGCTGGTGAGATCTTTCCCCATGTTCGTCACTCTCGTCGCCAAGATTCTTTGCGAAAAAATTCAAATAGTAGTGCAGAAAGTGAATTCTTAAAGACATATTTACACCCTGTTTTTATTGTCCCTGAGCAAATCGTTGACTGTTTTCTCATAAGATTCACTTTAATTGTTTCCGAGGAAGCTAGAAACAATAATTTTTTAAGAATCCCACGAAACTGCCTAAACTAGTGACAATAACTCTTCGAATCGAGGATCGTTCAACGCCTTTTTTTTATTTTCGTTCCAACGAAGACACCTTCTTTTATCTTGGCATCAGAAAGATTGGGGAAAATGGTTTTCAAATATTTCAATGCTTTGCCTTCTTTGTCTAACACATACGTGCTTAGATATCCCACTTGCAGAGAAAACAGCAGTATTTTGTGTATCCACTTTGTAAACCACATAGCATGCCAACGACTTTGAGATCAGAGCATATTTTCCAATCGTGTTCTTCATATTTAATACATGTCAATAACTTTTTTTTTTTTAAAAACAGATCAAAGAACCAAGGCATGCGCCTTATACAAACAAGGTTTGGTCTTTGACCTGAAAGGAAATGATATATTATTTAGAGGAATTGATTGGAACCATACGTGAATTATTGACTAGGCGAAACAACCGTGAAAGACAATTTCAATTGCTTTTAACCGAGGCTAGTGCTATGCCTTAACCTCGGCAAGCATTTCTAGCCCTTAGTTGTTCCTGTCCATCAATTCCACATTTTCCACAATTTAGCTGTAGATTTTTTGTTTTCCATAATTCTGAAATGTGCAGGAAAGAATAAAGAAAGTGAAAAGAACCATGTCCGAGCCCGCATTCGAACCAAGGACTTCTGGGTTGATAGTCTAGCGCACTCTCCACTAGACTACAAAGGCCGACAACTTTACCATTGTTGCGTGCATTTCCTTTGTGTTTACTGCATGTACGATCCGAATCGGTGATTTTTTGTTCCTATATGCAATTATGCAGCCTTCAAACGTAGTTTGCTGCTATCGATAAACAAACGCCACTCTTTAGGATCGTACGACTTACCGAAGGTATTATTATTATTTTTAAAAGAGATCAAAGAACCAAGGCTTGCGCCTTATACAAAGAGTTAAGTTTTTGATCTGAAAGGAAAGACCTGAAAAGGATAAATTATTAGAAGAAGAATTGATTGGAACCATACGTGAATTATCGATTAGGCGGAACAAACGTGAAAGACAATTTGAATTGCTTATAACGGAGGTTTGTGTTGTGCCTTAACCTCGGAAGCATTTCCAGCCCTCAGTTGCTACTGTGCTATAATTCCACATTTTTCACAATTTAGTTGTGGAGTTTTTGTTTCAATAATTCTTACTTGTAGCAAAGAAAAAAAAAAGCCAAAAAAACCATGCCCTAACCCGGATTTGAACCGGGGACCTCTGAGTTGATAATCTAGCGCACTCTTCACTAGACTACAAAGGCCGGCTAAATAAATCAGGAATCTTTACAAATTCTGCGCCTCTTTTGTTTGCCATTTATTTTGCTAGAATGCTAGAAGTACTTGCTTCTATTTATTTTATACAACTGGCCAGCGTTGCAGACATGGTTCAATAAAACTAGGTAGGCTCAGGACTGACTGTGCTCTCTTTCATAGCCATAGTGTAAAAATCGGACATTTTGCTTTGACGGTTTCGGCGGTCGCACTCTCAGTGGTGAGCGTACTAGGTTTTATTATAGCATGCAAACATATGCTTTTTATTTCATTTTGACAGTATTGACGGTTGCACTGTCAGTTATGAGCCAACCTGGATTTATTTTACTATGCAAACTAATGTATTCTGTTTCGTTTTGATATCGGCGGCTGTACTTACAGTCATGCGCCTACCGAGATTTATTGTACCATGCAAACTAATGTATTCCGTTTCGGCGGTCGCGCTCTCAGTAGTAAGCCTACCTGGTCTTATTGCAGCATGTTTGATTGTATCTTTTGTATTTTTTCTCAAAACACATGATTTGACACTTATGCCTTATAAACAATAAAAATTAAAAAAAATTCTTTACTTACAAAAATCATTTCTTATTATGTATTAATATGACAATAAAATAAGACAAAATGCATAAATAGACAATCACTCAATTTGGGTGCTTTCGTTCAATAAAACACAACTTTTCTTTTTCTCAATAGATTTTCTTTGACAATATCTAATTTTTATTTTTTTTTTTTTTTTTTTTTTTTTTTTTTGATAAAGTAGTATTCTGACAAAGTGACAATTGTTACCCAGTATTTTTAAAATTTCTATGTGTTCTTGTAATTTTTTAATTTCAAAACAAAATTTGACGCTCAAAATAATAAATTTTGATAAAAATTGTCACCTGATAATGAAAATTTCATTTTCAAATTTTGAACTTCAAATTTTATTTTGAAATCAACAAATTAAAACAAACACATATAAATTTTAAATATACTGGGTAACAATTGTCACTTTGCCAGAATAGGGCTGTTGAAGTAAAAAATATCAAAACTAACAAAATATTTTGATTTCTTAACAAAATTTACAATTAGTTTCTTTTTTTAAATTTTTCCAAAAAAAACACGAAAAATCCATTACTTTTGAGGCTTACAATTTCGAGAAAACAACACGATTCCATTTAAGAAGGCACTATTTTTTTCTCAAAAGGGCAGAATTTCCAAGAAGGGCAGACAAAATGTTGCATATTTTCGTAAAACAGAAACGCCATAAGAGTTTAATCAAAAAATAATGTAAGCAGTGTTTATAGAGAATTTTATTAGCTTTACTGTATTACATTATTTGTTTGACTATTGCTATTGGTTCTGGAGATATATGCTATTAATTGGAACAAACTTTAGTTTTTGCAAAAAAAAATACAGTGGACAATATCTCGAAAACGGAGTGACAGAATAAAAAAAGAATGACATTTTCGGAAACATCGACCAATTTTACATCAGAAATGGATAATAGCATTCATTGTACATTCTGGCTGTAAGGCAGCATAATTGACAAATAATAATAATGCAAATGTAATGGAAACTATGTCTTACAATTATTTTTTATCAAAGAATGACATTTGTTGTAAAGAGTAGGAGTTAAGCGCAATGCAATTTTAGTGAGAAAAAAACTAGATTATTTTTATTTTTAAAAAGTTTCTTTTAATTAAAAAATCAAAAAAAAAACAAACAAGTTTAAATTTTAAGCACTCCAAAATGAAACTTTTGGACTTGTGTTGAAAACGTTATTGAATTGGCAGAATTGACAAAATTGGCTTTTGCATTATCTTCCACAACAATGAGAGTATCCTTTATTGATATTGTTTTAACACGATACATACATACTCAATATCTTGTGTGAAAATTATGTTTCATATTTTCCGTACCACAACCCAATACAATTTTATAATGTCAAGTTCTCTTAAATTAGCTTTGAAACAATTAACTTTTGCATTAATTTTTTAGTGCATTTTATTTAAATTTTTCTAAATTAATTTTGAATACAGCAAAATTAAACCATCTCTATTACTGTACAAAAAGGAATCCTATCTCTACACTTACGATTCTATTGAAAATGGGTATAGGTTTTCCGCTACTACTATCCATCCGCTACTACTAAAAAGTATTTATTTCGGTTGTTGGACTGTGTCACTGATGACAGAATCCATTACAAAATATCAAAAACATAAAAAAATAATACGTTTCTTGTAAAATTCTGTGGTAAGGGGCACCCTATTGTGAGTGACATTATTATAATTGGCACCATTAATGGCTATAATAACAACAACAACACACGAGCAATTAACTAGTTTAAAGGAATTACTTATTAACAAGGTAAAATAAGAATAAATTTATTATGCAAAACAATAAAATTGTGCTTAAGTGTTTCACAGCACTACAATATTCATTAAGAAAAGAGAGATATGGACTGAGAGAGGGCAGTGGGTGAAGGAGAGAAGTGAAGGAAGAGTCATGAAACTTGTTACACAAACATGTACATGCTCACACACACACACACTCACACACACACAAATGTTAATCTAATCACATTAACATAAGTTAATATTTCACACAACAACACACGTGTAGCATACACACACAGATACAACCTGCATATGTATATTCCACCTGTTCGATTAAGTGAAGTCAAGTCCAACAGCAGCAACTTAAAACGAATTATAATAATCATCGTCATCATCATCATCATTATTATTATTGTAGCATTTCTTACTTATACTATATATGCAATTATGACTGCAGTCAACTCTGGCAGCATAGCAGGTTAACGAACAGATTGCATCGGTTTTTGTTGCGGATGATAATGATGTTGGTTGTTGCAGAGGTTGCAGCTGCAGGTGCAGGAGTGGCAGTGTTGCACTAGGGTTGGGCACGAATGCCCAGTGTAGTAATTGTTGTCATCAGCTTTTGTTTGTCTCGTGGGATTAATCATAATGACGTAATGCGACATTTAAGTAAGGGTGTGTACCGAAGGCGTGTGCGTGTGTATGTGGCTGTGTTGTGCACAAGAAAAGTAATAAAAAATTTGTTCATGCACACACACCTTTAAATATTTTTAAATTAAACATCGGTTTATTTATGTTTTGTATAATTTTCTTTGTTTTTCTTTGCTTTCTGTTTTATTTAATTTTAATTTTGTTTTTATTATTGTGTTGCTGCAACATTCGGGCTCAGCGATATAAATTATTTTCAGTCTGAAATGAAGCGTTAAATAATATCGATTTATAAAAGGAGTGGTTTTTTATACAACGGTATCTGGTTTTATGACCCCGAATAAGTTTTATTCGCAGCTGATAGGAAGAAAGCAATAAACATGCGATGCGTTGTGCAAAATGTGTAAAGGATCTAAAGGAAACTGGCGTTAATTGAGCGCAAGCGAAGAATTACAAATATTAAGAATTATAAATAATTAAAACGAAATAAAGTAGTGCTGGTGGTGGAAGAGTTGGTAATGAAAGGGAAAAAAGTTAAAAATATTGAAACAGAAGATAAAAGGCAAGTCAAAAGGATTTAGTGCTTTATTGATACTTCGTTTGAGCTTGCCTTTGCTAAAAGCCATTCATTGAAGTAAAACTTGCGATGGTTTGGTGAAAATTACGAGCATTGCAAATGTTTTCGAGTTCATTGCATGTTGGAATTTTTGTTTTCAGTCTCAGGTGGATGTTTGCGTTGCGTCAAAAACTCTTCAACTATTTTTTTTATTTCAATGCGAATTCATTGGCCACATTCAAAAAGAGTTTTATTTTAAAATCAAAATAGATAATACCCTGCAGGACTTTCAACCAACTTTAAGGTGGTTACAAACTACTTTCAAAACAAACCACCAGTGGTTGAATAGTCAACCATTTTCTTCGAAAATAACTAGTGATTTTCTTTATTAAATGGCCGCAAAATCCCCAGTACGCACTACCTACGATATGACAGATTAACTAGTTTATATATGGTCCTTTTGAAACCAACTAGTAGTCAGTCTAGAGAAAATTAGCTTATACACTCAAAAAATATTTAGGATAATATTACGAATAAAATCTTTGTAGAAATGCAAACAGAGGCTATTCGTAGAATGTACAAATGTTTTGTACATAGTACAAACGTTTGTAGTGTTGGCCGCATGAAAAAAATTTTTGAATTCGTAACTTTGTACATTCTACAAACGCTAGTTTGTAAAAATCTATAATGTATAAATTTGTGAACTGAACGAACATTGTTTGATAATATACAAAGCGGCAGTGTGACCAGAAGATTTTTGAAAAAATATGCTTTTTTAAAAAAAAAATATGCTAAATATTCCACTTTCAATTGTTTTATTCCACATAAAAATATTCCACTTTCAATTTCAAAGATATATATCTAAATAAGTCTAAATATGCATATAAAAAAACACAGAAGCAAGTTTCAAAACATTTATTTATTTGATTACTATCGCACTTAAATTTATTTTCTTCTCCTATAAAAAATTATAAACATTGTTATGGTTTTTTGAATTTTAAGTAACGATATACAATATACAAAACTAAAATTCAGGCACATTTTCGAGGTCAATTCTTAAATTGTTGCTTGTATTATTATCATAGAAATTCGCATTCTAAATTTTTTATTAAGCTATCTGGTATTTGATAGGCATTACAACACTTTTTTTGAGCATGCAGCCATGTTTTTACATTCAAAAAATTATTTAAAAGTTTTTCTTGCATTCTATTTCGAGTTTTCGTTTAAATAAAAAAGATTCATATAACTAAAAATGTTCTCAACCTCAGCATTGCTAAATGGTAAGCTAAGCGAGAAAAGCACAAATTTTGATAAATCTTCAGATTCCGAACTTTAATCAATAACTTTTTTTCTGCTTTATTGTTTTGAATCCACATTTTAAAATAGTTAAAAGAAATAGCTATTGTTAGCAATAATAGTGGTATTCACGATGTGGTGCATTTGTGATAAATTTTTGCAAAATTTACAATACTTACAACTTATTGTGATCGAACCTTCAGTAAAGTACATATTGTATTTTTAAAATCAATTATATTAATTTTATTAAATAAACTCACAGCGTAGCCTATAGCTTGCTCCATGCTGAGTAGAAATGCTTGTACAATCAGCTGATCTAATACACAACTTGTATATTTTCCACAGGGTTGTATTTTGAAAACAGAATTTTGTTTTTGTTATATTAAAAAATTTACTACAAATATCAAATTTATCAAAAATACACAATACAAGGGAAAATACAACACATCGTGAATACCCCTAATGTTTTCTTAAGTAAATTACTTACTGCTGTAACATAATCCATAAAAAAATTTAACCAAACAAACATATAAGCAAATTTACTTCACTTATTAAGCGTGAAGTTATTACATGAATTGCAATAAAATTTAATGAATTCCTTATATTGCGTTTTACAAGGTGGTTCAGAGATGAAAAAATATAAAGTGTCGATAGCCAAAAAATAACCATTTAGTAACCAAATAGACATTTTTTATTGCAATTTTTGTGAATTTTGAAAAATATAATCATACGAAAAATATTCCACTTTTTATGCTGCATATTTTTTTTATAAAAATATGCAGCAAATTCCCGAAGCTAAAATATGCCAAAGTGGAATATAATATTCCACTCTGGTCACACTGCAAAGCGGTGGCAGCAGCGTACGAATATTTGTTCGTATCTTTGTAGATGAAACGAATGCGTTTGTAAAATATACAAATATTTCTTTGTACAATGTACAAACGGTCATTTGTATTATTCACAAAGTCGTTCGTAGACTGAAAAGAACAAACAGCTTTGTAGAATATAATAATTGTTTTGTACATAGTACGAAGCTTTTTTTTTGGGTGTATGTGGTTACTTTCATTCTACTTACTAGTGACGAGTAAGACGACTACATTATAAATGGTTTTTTATAAACTAGCTTCTAGTGAAAATAGAAAATATATAGCCATACCAAAAAATATTTTAAGGTCGAATCAAAATTTAGTGACATTTTTAAAAAAAAAAAAAAATTACGAAAACAATGTAAGAAAAGTTGCTACTAAATTTCAAGTCAACATAAAAATATTTTTTGGTTATTTTGATTGATTTTTATCTGGCTATATGAAACTAGTTGAAAATTTTTATTAAACAAAACAAATAGTTTTATTACATTCAATGCTAAAACATGACATTTTCAGTCTTCAATAACGTAGTCAATTCATAAAAGTGATAAATATTTACTAAAGTGTGTTAAAAAAATAGTAAATTTATATTCCATTGACGAAAACAGAGTTCTTCAAAAATGAGTTTTTTAGTCTTGAGTAATTTTCAAATGTGATGAATATTTAGTAAAATGTGTTAAAAAAATTTAAAATCCATTGAAAATTATTTTAACTTTTTTCACGTTTCATTACCTTTCTAACGATGTAAAATAAAGGTGTGCTCTTCAAGTGTCCAGAAATTAGTGAATTCTTAATGGATTTTTAATACAAATTGGACTTCTTAAAATGATATCCTAGTTAAGGAAATTGTATTTTAATTAACTAACCTCCGTTGTCTCAAAATAAACCCTATTTTGACCTTAAAAATCAATCAATTAAAAAAAGTTGAGCCTAATCGGAGATGGAATTTAAGTTCAACAGATATAGCACTTCAGTGTGAAATAGACGCTATACAAATATTTCCAAAATATTTTTCTCCATTTATTTTGTATAAAAATGAATTCTACGTCCACACTACCGATACTATCGAAACTGTGCCGTTTTTTTAAATCAAACCACAACCCTTGGCCACGGAGAAACAAATTGATGCAACGCTGAGAATTTTGTTTTGCTCGTTACTACAACCATGAAATTCTGGTTCGTGGTTGCTCAACTCACTACTTTTCGATGACTTTTCAACTAAATGAAAGTTACTCCGTGAATAACTACCTTAAAGTTACTTCACTTTTCGGACTAGTTACGTTTAGTTCTGCAGGGTAGTTTTTTGTCAAAATTAAATTTGCTCAAAAAAAAATTCGAACAATTGTAAAATTTGTGAGACCATTTTAACTAATGAATAATCATCCAAAATTTAATTTTTACTAAGTACATTTGTTGGACAATTGTTAATTTTTTAATTTGTTCGCACAGCTATTGGAAGTTTTCACACAAAAGCTTTTGACCTCCATGTCAAACACTTGTGAGGATTTTTTTAAAAATATACCAAAAACGTTAACTATACATGACACTGTTGTAACAGTCTTCGTCAACTGCAATTTCGCAAGGATAATTGTATGTTATTGAAGGCTTTACCAAGGTTTACCAAATCAATCGTAATTTTTGCAATTTTCTTCTCAAAAGTTTAATGCAAATATTATCTATAATTTTTTTAACTAAACCAAACTGCATTAACTACTTGAGAGTCATTGCGTGCATTGCAAAACACGTCGATATACTTTTCTGTTGCTTATAATTGTATGATATAATTGTTCTGATTTTTCAAAATAAATCGCTGAAAAAAATTGCATGTCACATCGTCATACAAAAAACAGCATGTTGGCTTTTAATTTTTTTTATCATTGCGTCACTCAACGCATCACAAAAAACGTTTATCGTTCATATCCACATGCCATTTTTAATGTAAAATTTGAAACACAGTTTGCCATCGAGTCGTTGTGACAACCATTCAGACAGTGTGATTACGAAAGACGTTGATAATGACAATTTAGTCACACAGCCTGAACTAGACATGAATTTTATGTCATCATGTGTGGCCTGGGATGGTCATATGGTATATGTTTTAAAGCAAAATGGTCAAGTTATGGCGTAAGAATTAAATTTTTGATAATTTTAAGAAGCCATTTTAAGCCCCAAATCCTAAACCACAAATTTTAGATCTCTTTTTTCCATATGCTATTCAATAACTAAACGATATTGTATTTTCAAAATTCAAGAAATTATGTGTATTAGGGTGGAAATTGTTGAGCAGCCGGTTTTTTTGTTCATGTGTGTCTAAAAATAATACCCTGTTTTTTTTCTTACAACAACAATAACACATGTCGCTCGGAGCTTGAAGCTTACACAAAAGCAATGCAACTGAATAAGCATTATATGTACAATAGTTTTCTCACCCCCAACCACCAAAATTTCCCAAAACTATTTCTGGATTATTTCTGGTAGTTCAAACTAAAGATTCGGTTAGAAAGTGTTTTAGATATGAATTTTAGTAAAAATCGATTTTCGACGTTTTTGCCGATTTCTCTCAATTTTGTGCACTCTGTAACTCCGCAAAAAATCACGTCAAACTTTTGTCCTCCAAATCAAATTTTTTATTTATGCCAGTGAAGCTCCATGCAAAATTTCACCCAAATCGGAGTTGGTCATTCCGTAAAGCCTACACGTTAAAAATGGAATTGCTGTTTTATATTTTTTTTCTGATAGTTGTGGAGCAACTTAATAGGTATTGGAATTTGCAACAAAGACAGCGAAGCCTGTATAACAGATCCTAACCATTTGAATGATTATATTGTCGCTACCTCTACATCGAATGGTTCGCATATCACCGTTGGTGATATAGTGATAGCTATGATTTGGAATCTCCAAACGAATTTCAGTTTAAGGCAGTTAGTTAATTGGATGTAGCTCGATGCGCTAGCAAAATAAAATCAAATGCTTCTGGGGAGGATGTAATTTCTATTAGGTTTATTACGCTTATTTTACGCTGAAAAGTCCCGCGCCGAACACATAGATTGCTCTATTATTATTGCATTCACCGCTTTTCAGTTAGTGCTAACCTTCAAAAGAAAGCTGTTCAAATTTTATGATATTCTACTCCTCTACTATTCTGGTATTCTATTACATTTTTTATTTTCAGAAAAATGGATCAAAAAAAATTTCGTGCTATAATTTTACACTGGTTCTTGATGGAAAAAAATACCCATAAAGCGAAGCAATGACTTGAAAAGTGTTATTAGGACTCCGCTCCATCAGAAGCAACAATAAAACGTTGGTTTGCTGACTTCAAGCGTCGTCGTAGAGACACCGATGATGCAGAACGCAGTGGGCATCCAAATGAGGCGTTAATACCAGAAAACATCAAAGAAATCCACAAAATCATATGGAATGATCGGAAAGTGAAGTTGCGTAAGTTAGCTGACATCGTAAAGATATCAAAAGAACGTGTTTGCTTTAAATTGCATAAGCAGTTGACTATAAGAAAGCTCTGTTCAAAATGGGTGCCGCGTTTGCTCACTGTTGACCAAAAACAAGGACGTTTTGATGATTCTGAGCAGTGTTTAGCCATGTTTAAACGTAACAAACCGGGATTTTCACATCGATATGTGACAATAGATGAAACATGGATTCATCACTTCACTCCGGAATCAAAACGATCGTCATCTGAGTGGAAAGCAACTGGTGATCCACGTCCAAAGCGCCTAAGAGAACAGCAATCGGCTGAAAAGGTTATGGCCTCGGTATTTTGGGATGTGTGTGGTGTAGTATTCATTGACTATCTTGAGAATGGAAATACCATCAAATGTGAATATTATATAGTGTTATTGGAGCGTTTGAAGGCCGAAATTGCATAGAAACGGCCGCATATGGCAAAGAAAAAATTTTATTTCATCAAGACAACTCGCCGTGTCATAAGTCAATCAAAACAATGGCAAAACTACATGAATTTAACTTCGAATTGCTCCCACATCCACCGTATGAGCTAGATTTAGCTCCCAGTGACTACTGGCTGTTCGCAGACCTCAAAAAAATGCTCGCCGGTAGGAAATTTCGCTCGTATGAAGAGATTATCGCTGAAACTGAGGCCTTTTTTGAGGCAAAAGATAAATCGTTCTACAAAAGTTGTATTTAAATGTTAAAGTAGTAGTGGAATGATTGCTCTTGATGGAGATTTAGTAGATGAATAAAGCTAATTTTGATAAAAAAAACGCGTTTTCTTTGTTTTTCAGCCCATGGTTATGTCCTTAGCCCACTTGTTCACATAATAAACCACTGCTTTACAACATCGGAATCATTGAATCTTAATTTAAGATTTTTGCTCTCTGGAACAACCTTCCTATTACATTTACCTGAAGAATTTCTCATACATATGGCCTGCAATTTGGCAGCATTAATAGTAGTACCCCAAGATTTATAGTAGTCATTGATAACTCTTACATGAGTTTCGACTAAACAAAGAGCACCTGCAGCAGATTTATTATGAGCGGTAATAAGTGAATGTTTTTTGGTCCATTAATTTCATTAGGGAAGTCGTGAATAAGGATATTATACAGATGGAAGGCAAAAATTTCACCTTGAGGTACTCCTGGGGATGGAACAACAATTTGAATTTGAGTTATTAATTTGAACAAAAGACTTGAAAATAGTTTTATTAAAAAAGGATCAAAACCAATATTTCGAAATGTATTTGCTCATTAATCAAATTTAGTGTTTGACAAGAAAAACTCGTAAGCAGACATGCTACATTAGTGTATACAGTGCAGCTAATTTTTTAGCTACTTACTTACTTACTTAGCTATTAATTTTAGCTATTAATCAAAATATTCGTTAAATTTAAGAATACACTTTATAATTCACATACAAATGCAAATATGGCAACTCTGACTGACATTCATGAGAGATGCTTAAAGATGATTAATGAGCGGCACTTCAAGCTCTCTGTCTCTCTCTTACATTGTTTCTTTTTTTCTTCTTTTCGCTGCTTGTGCAAAAGAAGTGTGTAACTCGATTTACACGTGGATTAAGGGGTATCATCTATTTGAAACATAGTTAAAGAGAATTTTCTTTGTTGACAAAACAACAAATAGATTCAAAAAAAATTTTAAGACTATTATTATTTTTAGTATGCATATTAGAGAATACAAAAATATTTTTTTATATAAAACTACCCGAGTAAACGTGTTGTTTTTCCTAAGATATCCAAGTGGCACGCAGCTGAATTTAAACAATTCTTGCTTGATTGACTTTTAATTTTAAGTGCAGCTTCTTAGTTTATTCTTCTAAGAAATCGCGGAATCCGTTTATGAATTACTCGCATTAACAATTCCAGTTTTATTTTATTTTTTTTTTATTAGTGTACTTAACCAACTTTGCAAATTATATAATTTCTTGCACAAGTGTTCAGGCCATGACTCAAATACTATAGGTTGTCCATTCATTTGACGTTTACTCACAAGAATGAAGATATACACCCGTACAATTGAAGAGGAGAGCAAAAGAGTAATTTTTTAATGCCATCAAAGTAATCAATTGCAGGAAAATCATACTTTTTCGCAGTACTAAATACCCAAGGACACATTTCACTACTGATTTTTCTACTACTTTCTGTACACTTGTTTTTTTTTGATAGACAATTTAAGTGAGTTTTTAAAAAGCTAATTTCAATATTTTGTTGTGCAAATGTATTCTTACCGCTGACGGCTTATTAGATCCACTGGCTCAATATATTTTCGAATTTTATCACCAGAATAAACTGTTTTGCAAATACCGAACGTTGAAGGCATTATTATTTTAATAATTACAGCTTAATAGTCGCGATTTATATTTCAATTGAAAAAAAAAACGGCTCGCAACAAAATTTGAAAACAATTTTCAATAATAATTATCAAAGCAATAATTATTATAAACGCAATGCACACTATTTTCTTTTTCCAGCTAACAGCAAAATACACAAAAACATAACGTTTTTCATAGAAGACCACAAAACCCTGGTTGTCGTTTATATTTTGGAGAGAATATATTTTTGTTTACATGTGTTGGTGTTGTCAAACGAATGGACAACCTTTAACAATTAAATCATGGTGCAGGCTAAATGATCTCTGTTTTTTATGCAAATACAAATTTATTCCATTTTTTTCCTCCGACGTTTCGCTGGTTATTTTTCAGATTCTTCAGGGAATTTTATATATCTTAAAACGAATACAAAAGGTAGAGGTGTAGTAAGAAAATAGTAACAATAAATATATATAAATAAGATAATTTTACACTAAAATTGATGTGTTTGTTGATTTTTACAAAAAAGAACATTTAGCAATCAAACATTTAACAATCAAACATTAAACAATTTTAATTTCTCTATGTTTTAAACAATTTTTGTCAAGTAATCTAAAACTAATATTACACTGCTTTAAAATTTTAAATTGCCACATAAAATGCCAGATTTATATTATCCTTGACTTCTTTCGTGTTCATAGTTATTCTTAGTTTTTGTTGTATTCGTTTTTATTAATAAACAAGCAGGCTGCAGTTTATTAGCAGACGTAGTGGCACAATATTCTACAAGAGTGTTATGCTGCTTGCGTATGCTGATGACATAGATATCATTGGCCATAATACGCGCAAAGTCAGTGCAGCATTTTCCAGATTAGAAAGAGAGTCAAGTCTCTGTCAAGGGTCTGTCAGTGAATGCAGATAAGACGAAATACTTAGTGTCAACAAACAAACAGTCCCAGCGTCTTGGAACCCACGTTACCGTTGACAATACCTCCTTCGAGGTTGTGAAGAACTTCGTTTATCTGGGATCCAGCATTAACTCAACCAACGACATCAGCATTGAGATCAAACGAAGAATAACTCTTGCCAACAGGTGTTACTTTGGGCTCAGTAGGCAATTGAGAAGCAGAGCCCTCTCTCGACGATCGAAAATCACGCTCTATAAATCGCTCATCATGCCCGTCCTCCTTTACGCATCACAAACCTGGACGCTGAGCAGTTTAGATGAAAAGACTTTAGGAGCATTCGAGAGAAAGATTCTTCGTAAGATCTACGGACCAGTGTGACCAGAGTGGA
Organism: Dichetophora obliterata; assembly: GCA_963920525.1. Lineage (NCBI taxonomy): Eukaryota > Metazoa > Arthropoda > Insecta > Diptera > Sciomyzidae > Dichetophora > Dichetophora obliterata. The sequence goes on along the minus strand of OY986437.1, from coordinate 36,188,983 downwards.
ATATTATATTCCACTTTGGCATATTTTACCTTCGGGAAGCATATTTTGTTTTATAAAAATATGCAGCATAAAAAGTGGAATATTTTGCGTATTCCTATATTTTTTAAAATTAACACAAATTCCAATAAAAAATGTCTATTTGAATACTAAGTGGTTATTTTTGGCTATCGACATTTTATTTTTTTTCATCTCTGAACCACCTTGTGAAACGCAATATAAGGAATTCATTTTGTGGTTAACTTCTTCATTGTCAATTTTATTGCAATTTATTTAATAACTTCACGCAGCTTAAAAAGTAAAGTACATTTGCTTATATGTTTGTTTGGTTGAATTTTTTATGGATTATGTTATAGGAGTAAGTAATATACTTAAGACAACATAAGGGGTGTTCAGGATGTGTTGTTTGTCCCCTTGTATTGTGTATTTTTGATAAATTTGATATTTGTAGTAAATTTTGTAATATAACAAAAACAAAATGCACAGTTTTCAAAATACAACCCTGTGGAAAAAATGCAACGATGGAACACTATTGTATTCTGTGTAAATTTCGTTGCGTATTAGATTAGATGATTGCACAAGCATTTCTACTCAGCATATAGTAAGCTACCGGCTACGCTGTGAATTTATTTAATAAAAATTAATATAATTTATTCTTTCATTTCAATTTTTGTATAATTTTCTTTAGTTAAATGATGATTTAAATTAATATTTTCAAACAGAAGTTCATACCAAAATCAGCTGATTTTAAAAATATAATATGTACTTTACTGAAGGTTCGTTCACAAAGTTGTAAGTATTGTAAATTTTGCAAAAATTTATCACAAATGCTACACATCGTGAATATCCCTATTATTGCAAACAATATTTATTTCTTTTAACTATTTTTAAAAGTGGATTCAATGCAACAAAGCAGAAAAAGTTATTGATCAAAGTTGGTCAAAAGTTATTGATCTGAAGAAGATTTATCAAAATTTGTGCTTTCTTCGCATAGTTTACCATTTAGCAATGCTGAGGTTGAGAAAATTTTTAGTTATATGATTCTTATTAAAACGAAAATTCGAAATAGAATGCAAGAAAAACTCTTAAATAATTTGTTGAATGTAAAAACATGGCCACATGTTTAAAAAAAGTGTTGTAAAAATAAAAAAATTTAGAAATGCGAACTTTTATGATAATAATACAAGCAACAATTTAAGAATTGACCTCGAAGATGTGCCTGAATTTTAGTTTTGTATATTGTATATCATTACTTAAAATTCAAAAAACCATAACAATGTTTATAATTTTTTATAGGAGAAGAAAATAAATTTAAGTGCGATAGTAATCAAATAAATAAATGTTTTTAAACTTGCTTCTGTGTTTTTCTTTTATATGCATATTTAGACTTATTTAGATATATATCTTTGAAATTGAAAGTGGAATATTTTTGTGGAATATAAAAATTGAAAGTGGAATATTTAGCATATTTTTTTTAACAAAAAGCATATTTTTTCAAAAATCTTCTGGTCACACTGCTACGGATCAATCTGCGTCAATGGCGAGTACCGAATACGGTGGAATGATGAACTGTATGAGCTGTACGCTGACATCGACATAGTCAAGCGCATTAAAATCGAGCGGCTTCACTGGCTTGGTCATGTTCAGCGCATGAAAGACGATGCTCCAGTGAAGAAAACATTCGATTCGGTACCCAGCGGCGCACAGAGGGTTAAAATGTACCAAAAGTGAGGATTAATTCAAAAGCTGAAGTTTATGTTACACAGACATGTTTGGTATTGGGTGAAAGGGAATAAAATTCTACATCACTAATTGCTAAAATTACTGCTTTGAGTAACTTACTTTATTGGCAGTGAGCGGTGAAAGTTAAACAATTTTTACAAATTTTGTGTGACGTGGCTAAAATAGAAAATTGAGATATTTCGATTACTTATAGTTTTTATTCCGTCTTCTTAAAGTAAAAATATACAATGAAACCATCAACTTCAGGTATTTGAGTATATAATTAAATTTGTTTTTTTTTAGATAAATGTTTTGCAAATATTTTTAATGTTTTTTTTTATAGTGCTCCATAAATGTGGTATTTTCGATATATACATTGAGTTTTAATAAGTTTCTGGGCGACATCAAGCTAATTTTATTAAATGCTCTTGTAATATGAGATATCAGCTTATATATCAAAAAAAAAATCTTGCAGATTTACTGAGTTTTTTTACTTATTTAAGTTATTGTGAAAGAACTCCAGTTGCTAAAAACATATGGTGAAAAAAACTAACAAAAATTCAACTTGTTTCTTTCTTACTCTCTTTTGTATTTATTTTCGGTATTAAAGTTATTGTTGTTATTGAGTTTGGTTTCTATGAGAGATGGGTGCGTGAGTTAGTTTTGACTCACGCTCACTTACGAAAAAAAGTTCTGTTTTATATACAACGAATAAAAATTTGATTGTGTCTGTTTTGTTTAGTGTGGTGTTTTTATTTGAAGTGTTGTGTAATTGTAAAGTATTCGTTATTTGGTACATTCGTATTCGTTATTTGGTACAAGGGAAAAGAATAAAATTTTGCAAATTTTAAACAATAAATCTTACTATTTTAGGAACAACTTTGAAAACAATTTTTATTTCTCGTCGTGAGCTACATAGTTTTATGAAAAATACAGAAGCTCGATTTCTTAAAGATAAATTGAAGCTTCTGAGACGGGAAGTAATCAAACGTGTCAACCCTTCACATATGGTCGATTTTATCAAACGATTTAATTATTTCTGCTCAGAATATAAGCTTCGGTGGGAAAAATGTCACAGGAAGGAAGAAGTTTTTTTAAACAATAATAAGAATTGGCTTGATGCTTCTATCTCGTTTGTTCCACCTGCAACACCATTAATAAAACGAGGACGCAAACATCTCCCATTTGAGGAGTGTAAAGAAAACACAAAAGCTAAGAAATGTAAGGCGTTAAGAAAGAATATTCCTTTGCCCGTTTTGGCTTATGCCACACAAATGAGCTTGAGAGCTTCTGGAAAAACTGATGCATCAAAATTAGTTAAGGAGTTAATATCATCTCCAACAAGAGCGACAAAATATAGAAAAAGTTTCAAACAGGTACCAACACAGCAATTAAGTGCTGAGAAAGCACTTTCGGTTTTAGTTGAAGCAAAGCTAACTCGACACCAATATAATGTCATTAGCAAGGCCGCGCCTGATAAATTTCCGTCATATACAATAGTCCAAAAAGCTAAGAAAAAATGTTATCCAAAACAAGAACATATGAACTTTTCTGAAACATCAGCGCAAGTCAGTCTACAAGGACTCTTAGATCATACCACTGAGCGTCTAGCTTTGGTACAGAACTCTGTGCTGGATTCATTAAACGCCGAGGAACTATCACAAATGACTTTGTACTCTAAGTGGGGGCTTTGATGGAAGTTCCGGTCATAGCTCTTATAAACAAGCATTTCACGGCTCTGACGCTAGTGATTCTGCTGTATTTATTACATCTATTGTGCCGTTAAAAATTGTCTGTATGAATAAAACCATTTGGCAAAATCCTCGACCTTCTTCAACTAGATTTTGCAGACCCTTAAAAATTGAATTTTTGAAAGAAACAGTAAGTACTTCAAAACTTGAAAAAGAAAGAGTGGAGGATGAAATAAAAACTCTCAAGCATTCCGTTGTATTAGTCGGTGATAAATCAATGAAAATAAATCACGAACTAATGTTAGTGATGATTGATGGCAAAGTGTGTAATGCTATTACCGAAACAACCTCTACACAAAAATGTTACGTTTGTGGTGCTACGAGTAAAGATTTCAACTGTATTGATCAAATGATTACCAAAAGTGTAAGCGAGGATACGTATCAGTTCGGATTATCTATTCTCCATGGCTGGATTAGGTTTTTTGAGTGTCTTCTCCATGTGGCATATAAATTACCACTTAAAAAGTGGCAAGCTAGATCCAATCATGAGAAACAAGTTGTTAAAGACACAAAAACGAGAATTCAAAAAGATTTCACAGAAAGAACTGGATTGATCATTGACCAACCAAAACCAGGCTTTGGCAACACAAATGATGGCAATACCGCGAGAAGGTTTTTTAAGAATGCAGAAGTTTCCTCAGAAATAACAAAAGTGGATCTAGAGTTAATTAACAGAATGCACATAATACTTATTGTCGTGTCATGTGGCCACGAGGTAAATGGTGAAAAGTTTAGAGACTTTGCTCACAATACTGCCAGGCATTTTGTTAAAAAATATCCATGGTATAAAATGTCAACTACCCTTCATAAATTTTTTATTCATGGACCGGAAATAATATCCAATGCCCTTTTGCCGATTGGTGAGCTTTCAGAGGAAGCTCAAGAGGCTAGAAACAAAGATTTTAAAAACTATAGGGAATACTTTGCTCGTAAATGCAGCCGGGAAAAAACTAATGAAGACATATTTAATAGATTTCTGCTGACTTCAGATCCATTCATTACCAGCATGAGTAAAACTAATAAAAAACATACAAAATACCACAATTGGCATTGGAATTATTAATTCTACCCGAAGAATACGACAATGATGATGATGATGATGATGATGATGATGATGATGATGATGATAATGATGATGGTGTTGATGATGATGATGATGATGATGATGATGATGATGATGATTATGATGATGATAATGATAATGATGATGGTGTTGACTTTTATCCCAATAATACCTAATATAGGTTCAAATGCATATATATGTACATATTATTTGTCTCTTATTTTTGAAATAAAAAAATATTTTCTATCAATTTTTATTCAAAAACCAATGTTTTATTTACTAATTAATGTATAGGTATTCCAAAAAAATTTAAATATCAATAATAATGGGCTTCCCTGAATTAATCCCCAGTTTACCCATGTAATAACCCACTGTGCGGCGGTCAACGCAGAAGAGGACGACCGCATCTTCGTTGGAAAGACCAAGTAGAGGACAACCTGACGAAGCTTGGAATTTCCAACTGGCGCCAGCAAGCGAAAGACAGAAATGGCTGGCGCAAAATCTTAGATGAGGCCAAGACCGACATACGGTTGTAGCGCCAACTAAGTAAGTAAGTAAGGCTGCAGTTGTATGCGTTTTTTTTTATGAATCTCCTTAAAGCACTACATGTCAAATGAAATAAAAAAACATTTCTTCATATGTTTTATTTTGTTTTGTAGCTCAGCACTGCATATGTATCTCATTTTTCGGCTTGCTCGAGGCTCTTTTTTTTTTGTTGAGCTATGCTAGCTGAGCAAAAAATAGAGTAATAAAGAGCAAGGTGGAGTTTATTAAAACTCTCGCAATACAAACGCGTGAAAAGAAAACGATTAAGCAATGCGTTTCAGCTGGAATGGTTTTTAATAAAGTAAACACTTTAATTATCTAAACTAATTATTCAAATTCCGAAAGGAAGAACTAATAAAAAGTGCAGTAGAACAAATATGATATTTTAAAAATTTTTTCATTAAAATTAACAAAGCACTTTTGGAGTTTACCTGGAACAAAAAATGTTCACTTAATTTTATATAATAGTATAGATTAAACTAGATATTTTTTGCTCAAATTGCAAATATTTTTTTTAACTAATGTTAAATTTACAAATGTTTATTAATTGTAAAATAATTAAAAATAATATTAATTCCCTAGATAATTAACCAAAAATGCTGTAGTTCAAGTTTTAAGTTAATCAAACAAAAATTGCTTAAGCCCTGCTTTGTGCCACTGGGAGCCTTCAGTAAGAAAGTCCTAAGTGCTTTACACTGACTTTTATTGTTAATTATAAATAATTGTTTTAACTTATTTATTAAAGACACAACTTAATAACAAAAATATAACATAAATAAAAGAATAGGTAAAAATTTATTGTTTATTATGATCAGTGTAAAAGAAGTACAGTGAAAATTATTCAATCATTTTTTGAGTTCATGACTTTAAGTATTGAAATAAGCAATCAATTTGAAGTCATGACTTTAAAAAAATTAGTTGGTATAAATTTTTGTTGAAGTCTTTTGATTTATTAACTGTAATTGAAGTCATGCTCCTTGGAGTCATTGATTGCATTCAATTGTTATCAATTTGAAGTCAATGAAATCATTAGAAGTCAGTGGAAATCATGTTGAAACCTCACTGAAATTGCAAAATTACTTAAAGTCAATTTAAGTCTTCTGTTTGCATTCAAAAATTTTTGAAGGCATTTTGTATTAAAAAAAATGGCTTTATCAAGCAAAATTAGGTCTTGAAAGTAAAATCAAGATTTTTGTTTTTTGGGCGAACACAGACCCAGATACTAGGAAAAAAGTTATAAGTTCACTAAATTTCTTCACTAAATTTTTTCACTAAATTTCTTCACTAAAATTTTTTAAATTTTTTAACTAAAACAATAAAGGCATATGAAGCAATTTATATTTTCATTCAAATTAAAAAAACACCATTTTTCAGAAAGGTTTTTGTAATCTATACAAACGAAACAGTAAATGCAATTCATTAGAAAATTTTTAAAAAAATTCTTAAAGTCTCTCGTCAAGAATTTTTTCTTAACGAATGTGTACAGCAAATAAAAATAATAACAAAATTAATACAACGCAATCGAATTGGTGTTCTTACAAAAATGAACTTCCCTTCAGTAATACTGAAAACCATTATTTATGTGTAACAGTTGCAATTTCTCGAAATTCTTAGGAATCTAAATTGAAGTCATTTAGACTCATGAATTGAATTGCTGTTGTTACATATAAGTTTAAATCCCTTTTAAGATTAAAAAAAGGATTTAAATATCATGGCTTTAATGATTTCCTTCGGTCATAATTCAATTTATTTTAAAAGATTTCTATCGTTTGAATTCATAGACTTTAAGCTAATTTCAAAGATCTCAACAAAGAATTAAGGTAACTACAATCTTTTAAAAATAATTAAGGAATGTAATCAATTAGGTTTTACAGTCGCAACTATTCGACTAATTGCAATAAAACCAGCAATGACTTCAATTTTATTTTTCGTACTTAATAACTCAAAAAATATTTCACAACGTCTTGTGTTGAATAATGATTAAAAAATTGCAATCATAACTTGAAGTCATTAGCTATGAAGTCACTGATTGCAACACTAAATTGTTACAGTCTTTTAAAACTCTGATTAAGATGGGTATTTTTATTTCAAATATGAAGGAAATCTTTTGTAACGAACTTATGGTGAATAATTTAGATTGTGCCTTGTGGGAGCAAATATTATTTTATGCTTTAATAAAGGCAGTCAAATCCATTTTGATGAGTTTAATGCAAATAGCATTAGTAAAATCCATCGCTAAATTAAGATAGCCAATCTTAAGGACTCTTTATATTGCATAAACTTATTATCATGCTGTAATTGGAGTTTAAAGTCCATAGAGGAGTATTTTTTTATTCTAATAAAACATACAAAAAATACATAACAACATTTTGAAATATTTTTACGGATAAGTGGAATATAAAATATTATTATGACAATAAAATATGAAATTGGAGTGAACTCAAGAGAGCGATGGCGTTATTTTTATTGGATATAACGACAATAATTGTGTTTGTATGTAGCAATACAGCTATAAGCATACATAATACCCTGCTGGAATATACATAATACCCTGCTGGAATGTAAAAATTAGTTCTCAAGAAGTAACTAGTGTTAAAGTAGTTGAAAAAACTAGTTTGAAATTTGCTTAAATACGCACAGGTTGCATGCTTTTAATGCCATTGCGTCTTTTATTTCAAGTATAAACCTTTATTTTTCTTTTTGTTCCTGTCTTTTCTTAGCTCCTTTTGCTTTCCCGTTAAGTGGAAACAAATAAACTGTTATAAATTAGGCCTGTAGAGCAGTGCAACTTAATTCGAATTTCTATTATTTTCGAATAGCTCGAAATTTTTAGAAATATCACGATGCTAATACTTCGTATATTTTACTAATATTCGTAGAATGCATGAGTATTTTTTACGAATATCATTCGTAACCAATTAACAAATAAATTTTTTGAGAGTAAAAACTAAATTTTTGACAAACTCTTTTAATTCAATCATATATGTTATTAAGTTGTATCTTTAATAAATTACTTAAACTAAAGTATTTATAATTAATAATTAAAGCCGGAGTAAAGCATTTTGATATTTTTTACTAAAGGTTCCCAGTGGATCATAGCAGAATATAAACAATTTTGTTTTTTTTTTACTTACAACTTGAACTACAGCATTTCCGGTGAATTGTCTAGGGAATTACTTCCCACGATTAATAAACATTTGCAAATTTGACATTAATTGGAAAAATTTTTTGTAATTCCAATGAAAAATATCTACTTCAATTTATTTATAAAAACTGCAAATGTTAATATGAGTAATTAGTAAATGGCTTCCGTGATTTCCTAGACAAGCTACCAAAAAATTGCAGTTAAAATTTAAAATTTTTCAAAAAGAATTCTTTAAATTAGGCTAAGTGCTTATTAGGTAGCTTAAAAAAATGGTTAAGATGGGTAGTTTTTTATAAAAAACTATTTTTGTAAAAAAGCTTTAATATTCTAAAAATATTAGTCTTAAAAAACTTTTTTAATTTATTTATTTTTTTGTCAACAAAGAAAATCTGATAAAACCCTCTTTACCCATGTTTCAAATAGATTTTGCAACTTAATTTCATGGGAGAGAGAGTTTGAGTGTCGCTCATCAATCATCTCTCATGGACGTCAGTCAGAGTTACCATATTTGCATTTGTACCTCGAAGATTTTTCGAGTAACTGGAGCAGTTTTTGAGTTGCTCGAGATTTTTATAAGTTTTTTTCTTACCCAAGGCTTGCTTTGTTTTTTGTTCTTAACTTTACTCTCAATAATACATACTCAGCAGAAATTTAGAATTTACTAACTTTGCCTTATTAACTTTGTCACTCCGTTTGTAACCCCAATAAAGGGCAGTGGGAGCTATACTAAAATATATACATACAGTGCCTCACAAAAATATTCTGAATTGTTACATTTTTAACTCATAAAAATTTAAATCTTACCACATAAAGACCAATTCAAATAAAAATCAACTAAATTATTTATTTTAAAATAAAGCTAAAGAGAAAATCATTGTTTAACTATTCACATCAAAAACAACATATCAAAAAAATCAGCTCACAAAAGAATTCGGAATTTAACATAAAATAATGGAAAAATAAATTAAATATTAATAATATTAAAATTAATATTAAATAATATTAATTTCGACAGAACCAGCTTCCGAGTACTTTCAAAAATAATTATCACCCATTCTACTATTATGACTCGTTTTAATTGTTCCTTCGAATAGATCGCTCCAAGTCTGCCCATAAATGCTCGATCGGGTTGAGGTCCAGCGACTGAGGAGGTGTTCCCAAATTTCTTGGTGTATTGTAAAGGATCCAAAGTTGCGTATCCTTTGAGCTGTCTGCTTCGGATCGTTATCTTGTTGAAATATATGACGATCCAAAAGTCGAAGTCGTTCGGCGTTTGCTTCCAAATTGTCTTTTAAAATCTGAATATACTGCTAATGGTTAATTTTATCAGTTATAAACTGGTTGTTGCCAGCTCCATTTGCACTCATACACTCCCATAGCATGACGTTACCACCTCCATGTTTCACGGATGGAATTGTATTTTTGAATTCAATTCCGTATTTTTTTTTTCTCCACACTTTATTACCACAATCCGGTCCGAAAATATTAAATTTTTTTCATCACTGAATATTACTCTTGACCAAAACTCAGAATAATAATTTTTATACTTCTTTGCAAATGCTATGCGTTTTTTACGATTTTTCTCGCTTATTAATGGTTTAATACGGGGAGTTCTTCCATTGTTACCAGCAGCTCTGAGCGTCCTCTGAACAGTTTCATCACTGACATGTACATCGTGATATTCTGAAAGGTCCCTGTTAACCTCTATGGCAGAAGTATGAGGCTGTTCTTTGATTTTTTTTTATTATAATGCTTAGTTTTTTTGGCCTACCTGAACGTTTGCCAACACTTAGCGAATTCCTTTCTAAAATGCTATGAACGGTGGAAATGCTTCTATTTGTTGAACTTGAAATCTCCTAAAGCTTTTCTCCTTCTTCACGCATTCTAAAAAATTTTTTTTTTCTTATATAGTAGTTTCAGCGGATTTTTTACCCATTTTTCAATCATTTTAAAACACGTACAGCAAGAAAAATTTACCTTGAAAAAACCTAACGCGAAATGAATGCACACATGTATAGAAAGAAAAGTGATGCCAAATTAAGTGGGATTTAAAACGGTACATTTAAAACAGGGATGCTACTGAGTATTTTCCGTATACTTTTGTGAGTTTGATTTAGACTAATTATTGATTTAAGGTGATTTTTGAAGATTTACTAATTTTAATTTTATCTAATTGGTATTAATAAAGGTATTCACATCTGTTGAATATACTTCAGTGAGTTTTGATTAGCAGCATTCGCTTATATAATAAAAATTGGGGTTAATTTTGAAAGATTTCTTATTTCAAATACTTTTGTGAGCGGCTGTATATTCCTGATCAGCATCACCTTCTGATCAGATTTAGCCATATCCATCTGCCAGTCTGTGGACACGATTAAATCCGTCATTTTGGAGTTATCGTATGCAATTCGATTTTCTACTGAGCGTTTCCCATTAATGAGTGAAAGCACTTACACGCATTCATATTTCTGAACATACCATAGAGATCGACAATATCAATTGGAACTGAAAAATCTCGAAAGCCACGACAAAGATCAAGTAACTCGAAGTTTTTCGAGTTTCGAACCGAATCACTCGACTCGACTAGAAGCGAATAGATTTTATTATGTGTTTATTTTATTTTTTCCCAGTTTTACTAGACGCCTTTGGTACTACGGAAGAAACAGACCCAAAATAAATCATTCTTTCCATCATGACTTTCCATGCTGTCAAAAAGCAACATTTTCACAGTGTATTAGTTTAAAAACCACAGAAAACAACAGTACATTTTAAAATGATTTAGTTCTTTCTTTTAACTATTTGAAAATAAAGCACTTTAAAATTAATTATGTTTTAAATTACTCGTATTAGAAAATAAAGTTTAACATTAACATTAGTGCTTTTTTAAAATTCTTTAAAGTATTTGAAAATAAAGCGGTTTTCAATTAGTTGAAAACATATGCAGGTTACGACAATCGATTTACTCCAAGGACATCGCCGTGTTAATTAAGTCAGTTGGCCACAAGAGCAAAAGATAGATTTTCAACTAGATAAAAAATATTTTTTTATAACTTTAAAATATGTGTATTTTCCGGCAGGGTAAGTTCTAAGCCAACTACAAACACACAAACACACACTCATGTATATAATTACACGAACTTGTGTTCCAAAATCACATAAAATTATATTATGATGCTGATTGCAATTTTCCTTAATATTTAATGTGATGAACAACAACCGAAACAATAACTAAAAGAATAACAACACCAGCAACAACAACAACAACAACAACATCAACAAAACCACCAGCAAAGTATCGCTACATAAAATCCTTCTGCGGTAGAAACGTGACTGGATTTAAAAAATTCTTTTTATGTGCACAAAGCACAAAAATAATTTTAGATACATTTCTACCTTTTATTGTTTGAAAGCAACAGCAGCAGCAAATGTTAAATGAAGCATTTCAACAGTACTTAGAAATTACATAACAGTAAATTTAGATTTTTTTTATTTTACTATGGTTTTTTTAGTTGGCTTTTTAATTTTATAACATTTTTATTTAATGATGATCTCTTTCACCCGAAACACGGTGCTATTCATTTAAGTATCCATGCTCGAAAGCTGTAGTGTCCAAGGTGATGTGGTGTTTTTGTTGTAAAAAAATCCTCACCATCATTGCCATGAAGTGAACTAATAATAAGCCAAAGTACACTACGTCTAGATTCTCTATGAAAAAAAAACACGAGTGTTTACTTGTACTATACCTTGTTGTCGAATTCCAAAATTCAGAAAGTAATATGAAGTTTGAATAACTTCATGTGTCAAAGATTATTCATGAAAAATTTACAATGGCATTTCTCAATTGCTATTTTATTTTAAGCATGATTCAATTATTATAGGTTATCCATTCGTTTGACAACACCCGTAAATTTGTAAAAAAAACACATATTCTCCCTCAAATATAAATGACAACCAGGGTTTTGTGGTCTTCTATGAAAACAGTTATGTTTCAGTGTTTTGTTGTGTATTTTTTTTTAAAGTAGTTATTCTATATTTTGCTGTTAGCAGCAAAAAAAATCGTGTGCATAGCGTTTATAATAATTATTGCTTTGATAATTATTATTGAAAATTGTTTTCAAATTTTGTTGCGAGCCGTTTTTTTTTAAATTAATATATAAATCGCGAATATTAGGTTGTAATTATCAAAATAAACTTCAACGTGTGTTATTGGCAAAACAGTTTATTTTGGTGATGAAATTAAAAGATATAATGTGCCAGTGGATCTAATAAGCCGTCAGTGGATCTAATAAGTGTGAATAGATTTGCACAAAAAATATTGAAAATAGTTTTTTAAAAACTCACTTAAATTTTCTATCAAAACAAACAAACAAACAAACAAACAGTGCAGAACGTAGTAGGAAAAGCAGCAGTGAAATGTATCCCTGGGTATTTAGTACTGCAAAAAAGTAGGATATTCCTGCAACTGATTACTTTGATGGCATTAAAAAATTACTCTTTTGCTCTCCTCTTCCATTTTACGGGTGTATATCTTCATCTTGTGAGTAAACGTCAAATGAATGGACAACCTATAGTAATTGAATCATGATTTTAAGCAAAAAAATTTATTTTTGTCTTATTATGTTTGAGCTTTATGCCAAATAATTTCATTAAGCAACTGTTTTCAATAACAAGTTCTTTATAGAACAATCTACCAAGTAGGCTAGACAGCTGCTTCGTCGATCACTACATTCACTCTTCAATAGTGTGAGCCCGAACAAAACCAAAGCGGATGTCGGTTGTCGGATTCGCTACAAAATACATGAAAATATATGCAGCCGCCAAAAATTCAATCGCCGTAGAAATGCGTGACGGGAAAACGCCAATATAGAATCTATTCTAATTTCTCTCTGACTGGTGGCGGATCTCTCTCTGACTGACTTAAATGCTGCCATATTTTTGATAAAGATTGGGTACGTTCAGTGTTATTTTCTTAGTTTTTACTATGGTCTGTTTTTGTGCCTATGTTGCATTCATGTGAATTCAAAGCATAATATAAAATAATTTGTATCATTCCCAATATGAAATACAACCAGTGTTGCTATGAAAAAAAATTTTACAGTGTAACTTTTGCACTCTGCTCGTCGGATTTCTCGTCGGATTTGTGAAACTCTGAAAACAAGAACTAAGAAATTTCAGTCGCATTTTACAACAAGGAAGATAAATAAAATATTGCATTTAAGTTGACGTATATTTAAGGTTTATTTAAATAAATAACATTTTTTTTCAAAATTTAATTCAATAATCATTATAAATATAGAAAATACATTATAATAAATTAAATTTTGAAAATATTTTTGAACACACAAACGAAGAGTAAAAATCAAACTAAATATATTTAAATCGGTAAAAATGAAATACATAGAGCTTTAATACATAATTTTTCAATTTTAGTTCTATAAATGTAAAGCTTTTGCTTCAAGTAAATTAACGAAAAAATGTGGTTGTTTTAAGCCAGCAAAACTACAAAAAAATTAGATTTTAGTGAAAAAAATATGTGTAAAAAAATATAATTTTTTCAAAGTCATATAAACATAACTTTATTAAATTTTCTTATCAATTCTTTATCAATTTCAAGACTAAAACAGTTATAAGATTTCATACGCAGATAATCTTTTGTATGCAGAGTTCCTTCCATTGTATATAACTCTAATCTATTGCGAACTTTAGTTTTATTAATATTTATTTAGCTAAAAGTTCGCTCAACGTTAGCTGAGGAATTCGGTAAGCTCAAGAATTCAAAAATAAAATTTCCCATTATTGAAAATGCAGAAGTACCATCGCATCTTTTTGTTTTAAAGTTGCCATCAATTTTATTATACTAAGTTTTTTCTTTTCATATATAAATGAATATAAAAATATATGCTAAATCGGACGCCAGATCTACTTTTTCTGAAATCGTAACATTTTGAAGAATTTTGGTCAAATATCGGAACGTCGGATTCAAGTATTAAAATCGTAACATATCCGATATATCGGACCATATGGCAACGCTGAATGCAACCGTGATAGCCGATACACATTGACTGCAACAGTTGTCCACCGACAAAACGAAAACTTGCCGTCAGAGAGAAATGTCGCAGTATTCTCGACGACTTGATTATAATGAACGCAACAGCGACAATCTGTATATCATACAAAACATAAACAAACTCTGCTATGTTCGCTTTTGTCGTCTATCAAATTAGAAATAGAATGAAGTCTGTGGCAGCAACAATTGTGGTCGTGTTCTCTCTTTGTCGTGCCGTCTTCAAAAAATACATCTTCATAAGAAAACATACGTTCTATTTTTTGACAATTAGCGTTCATCGCTAGTCTCACTCAATGTGTATCGGCTATGATCCGACAACCGACAACCGCTCCTATTCTGGACGTGTCCTCAGTGGATTTCTCCGAGAGAGGCCCGCCATCCGACATGCGCTTTGGTTCTGTTCGGGCTCTATTCCGTGACTTCTGCAGTCCATCCACTAATATGCACAACTTCTGTATAATTAAAACAGAATTGTTTGTGTTGTTGTGCCTTTCAATGCTAATTTTTATCTATAGCTCGGTTTTGTAACTTTTTTCACTGTAGCTCTCACCAGATTTTCTCACTTTGACTTCATTGTGATGTCATTCTCACTTGCACTGTCTCTGTAATAAAATGAGAAAAATCGGCAATTCGTCTCGCTTGTTTCAATTCTACTTTTAAAGGAACTCGATAGGCAAAGTGTTTCTGTAAACTAAAATATGCGACTCGAATCGATTGTAGTTCATACTATGATCTAACTTGGTGAGAAAAATTTTTGCTTGCAACAGTCATATTCAATGAAGTTTTGGAAATAAATGTGTCCACGTTACAAATACTTCTATCGGGTAGAGAATATCAACTTGAATTTTTTCATGTAGACTATAAATTCATTAGCACAATCGAATCACATAAAATCTATTAACACATTATTATATGTACTATAATGTATAAATTATTGAAAACATAAACTTAAATATTTCATAAATTAACTTTATTCCATGATAATATTTGTATCATTGCAATTATTTAAAGTTATATTGGTGTTAACATCACTAAGAGTTAAAGTGTTTAACATCAAAACAAGTAATTGTCATTATTTGTTTAGTAATTCTATTTATTGTTTATACAAGAACCTCATCAAATTTCTGACAATGTTGTCTGTCACTTTTTGCAATTTCATGTATTCTCTTTCACTTGTGTATCTTTTTCATCACGGACCACTATTTACTCGTTTATCAGTTACAGAAACACTAGTTTTCGCAAAAGTGAGTATTTTGGAATGAATCACTGTGACGCCAGAAAAAGTGACTCTTTGTCGCAATAGTTACAAAACCGAGCTACCGGTATTTTGCAAAAAGCAAATGTTCGAAAAAGTGTCTGCTTTCTTGAGTTGATAATAATTTGCTTAATTCAAGTAAGCAATATTCTCAATACTGAAATGTTCTCAATAAAGTTATTAACTTTTTTAATGGCTCGGCTAAGCTAAGAACAAAATAATTTTTTGCGATAGTATTCCTATCATTTAGGTTCTTAACAGATGAAAAAAACATACGTTTTGCAAGCTTGTAGAAAAAAAAAGTGTTTTGCTCCTGTTCGGCACAAAATTTTTTATTTTTAATCCTTTGAAGGTTTTTCAACACTTCAGATCTTTGTTTTTTTAAACTCTCTTCATTTTATTATCAAAATTAGCCGTAAAAAGATAAAGAAAAGGTAAATTGGATTTTTGCCAGGTTGAACAATTTTTTTGCTTTCCTTTGGCACAAATTAAAAATCCAATTTTTTTTTTACATTTGTCATGACATTTCTTTACATGTCAAATATCTCTCTAAAGTTATTTTCATCATGTTGGTTGATATTTTCTCATAGAACCAATTGATTTTTTTTTTAAAAAAAGCATTGCAAGAAAAAAATAAAAATTACTTTCTGACGTGTCCAATATATTAGGCAAATCAACTCAAAGGCTTAATTCAATAATATTTTTTAACTAACTCTGCGTTTACTCAAATTAAGAAAATATTTTATTGATTTAAGTCTTGTTTTAGGATTCCAAGTATTTCAGGAGAATCAAGTATTTTATTCTTGTTTCAAGCAGTCATTTATTTTACTCAATTTTAGATATAAATGCTCATTATAAAATTTCTATACTTTACGTTAGTTTTTAATGCTTGACTTAAGCAAAAATGACTTAATTTTGCACATTCTTAAATCAAGCAAAATATTTGATGTACCTACTAGGTTTTTTTATATGTAATTCTTCAAATACAAATTACTACCAGCTCTTAACGTTCAATAATAATTTGTCCTTAGCAACAGATATTAAATAAAATATATTACGGTCCTTAAAAAAAAATTTCAAAATTTTTACTTATGAAAACCATTTTACCACCTTGAATGAAAAAATCATTTTTCCCAACAAAACAAAATGACTTCTATAAGGTATCATCAACTATCCATGAGCAATTAAATTTCATTCATTTCAAGAAGCCATTATGCTCCTTTGACTGTCTTTTCTTTTATTAAAAATTTGTCATTTGCAGCAAAACTAATATTACAATCATTTCATTATTGCAGAAATCATGCACTTACAACCAATAATATCATTATATAATTGCAAAACTAATTCAGCTACTAACAATGCCAACATGTCGCTTAGTTGAATTACATTACAAGCATTTATAACACACATCTCACACTCACACGTCTGCCAGACAAAACCATGTACTTGCATACTTTGAAATTCTATAACAGTTCAAATAAGGTTCAATAAAACTCTCTGCAGATAAAGTGCAGTTAGAGCAGCTCTCAAGTGGCCCGAAATGGAATGCAATTTCAATGCATTCCCATCAATGCTGGCGCAAAACATTGAAACACTGCATCATTGAGCTGCTTTGGTAGCGCATTCATCTACGTGAAACGCTGGGGTGAATAGCTTTTAAATGTTTGCATTGATATATTTTGGTCTTTGTTGGTGTGCCAAGTTCAAAGAGCACTTAATCGACTTTTGTTTGAGGCATTCAAAATTATTTTCTACATTTTGAACTTAGTTTGATTCCAGAAAGAATTCACAATTTCATAATGGAAAGTTATGCAGTTTTTGCACAATAGAATATTTCGAACAATTATGGAATTATTTACTAACTACTTCAATATTTGAACATTTTACAGATTGAATAGAAGCTTCTTAAAAATATTGTTATTTACACTTTTAAACAACTTACCATCTTAACAACTTTATTTAGTAGGTACCGAATTACTTAAATTTATAACACCGCCACACTATTAAACGCTCACAACATTTATGCACCAACCCCGGATTAAGTTATAGCGACCCCGAAAACGTTTAGTAAACATGATCTCCGAACCAAAAAAAATTTGTCTTATGGCTGTGTTAAAATGTAAAGGTAAATGACCTCCTGCAAATACTGCAAGAGTGTGTAATTACAAGTCAATAGTTAAATCAATATGTTGTTACATTTCATAGTAAACAATTAAGAAATCTAGTAGTTTATTATATTCGATTGGGTTGAAGTTCAAATGTATTCAAAAGTTTGAATGTTTCATTATTCCTTTGACGCCACTTTTGGTTTAATCCAAATTTTTCAAATTTAAAGCTAATAGTACGTTTTCAATTTCAAAGCTAATGTGTATTATATAATCTCAATACACTAACTTACTTATGTGGATACCAAGCAAAATTCTTGATACAAATGTTACATCCATTCTTTGGGGCACTGCTTCTAGAGGACATTCTAAAGATTCAATTGTGCTTCTTCCTAGCATTATCAAGAGGCAATCTCATAAACTACTTCTGGAAGGCATTAAAATAGCAATTAAATTCAATTTAAGTAAAAAAAAACTATATAATTACACTGGTCAACAGTGGTTATGCCACACGAACTTTGATAGCTAATACTGTTTAAGCTGTATTCCCACGTTATGAAACTGCATTGTTTTTTTTTTTATTTTGCCTCAGATTTTTTGTGATTTTGGACTTTGTGATTTTACGACTTTGATCCTGTTTATATGCTCTGGAATCCAAACAACTTAACGCAAAGCAAAAACAAAAACACCATCCTATAGAAAATTAAACAGACCTTTTAGTGAGGTATTTTTATTTTTCTGCCATATTTAGTCTGTCAGATTTTCAGGTTCAAAATAAAATTTAGGATTTTTTTGTTAAAAGTATTGACTTTTACAAGTATTTTTTTTTTATATTTAGAGCCATATTTAAAAAAATTTAGTTTTATCGTATTTCATATTTAATTTCATTAATTCTGATACCAAAAACATAAACATTATCCGAGAGGAACAATTAAAATAAAATAAATTAAGCGAACTAGCCATATAATCATATGAAGGATTAGTAATCCACTTGCACCTAAATGACATTCTCATACGTTACATTTTTTCATTTTGTAAAACTCAGCAACACAGCAAAAAAAACTATTTGATGTGATTAAATTAAAATTTTGTGAGTTGATTACTGTGTTAACATGTCGCGAAAGTGTAGTAAAGACCCTAACTGTTTTTGTTGTTTGTGGGGAAGTGACTTTTAAAAAACAAAGGCGAAATTTCACTAAGCCTGTCTTAGAAAGTTATAACCATTATTTTGGTTTCGCTGTGGCCAATCAAGACAAGGCATGGGCACCTCATATTTGTTGCATTACGTGTGTGAAGAATTTAATCGATTGGAAGAAAGGGTCTCGTCATATGCCATTTGCTGCACCCATGATTTGGATGGAACCAAGAGATCACGTTTCGGACTGTTATTTTTGTCTAACTGACATAAATGGTATAAATGATAAGAAAAAACACACAGTTATTTACCCTAATTTACAATCCGCCATAAGACCAGTCTCTCTAAGTGAAAATTGTGCTAGACCTGTTGCATCTGCGTCCGTTGAAATAGATAATTCACAGCCCTGCTCTGTAAGCCAATGTGGTAATGATGAGGGTGATGTTGACTTCGAAGAAATTCAAACCGAGCCACACATGATAAATCAAGGAAACCTAAACGACTTGGTTCGGGATTTAAAATTGCCGAAACAGCTTTCTGAACTATTGGCATCTCGATTACAAGGATGGAATTTGCTACATCATGACACTAAAATAAGCTATTTTCGGAATCGTGATCAAATTTTCCAAACATACTTACACCAAGTCCTGGTGTACTGCAATAATATAAATGGGATTATGCAGATGTTAGAAATCGATTTTGGCCCCTCCGACTGGCGTTTATTCATTGACGCTTCAAAAGCAAGTTTAAAAGCAGTTTTACTGCATAATGGTAATATCCTTTCTTCTGTACCTCTGGCCCATTCTGCGAATATGAAAGAAACGTATGAAAACATGATGCTTTTACTTGAAAAAATCAGTTACAGCATATATTCTTTCAAAATATGTTGCGGTTTAAAAGTTGTTACCATATTACTCGGACTTCAGCTGGGTTATACCAAATTTTGCTGTTTTTTATGTGAATGGGACAGTCGAGACAGAACAAACCATTACAGTAAAAAAATTTGGCTAACGCGTGCATCCTTCATTCCTGGACAAAAAAATGTGCAGTATTTACCTCTGGTGGAGCCATCTAAGGTACTTCTGCCACCATTGCATATTAAATTAGGCTTGATGAAAAATTTTGTAAAGGCAATGGATCGGGATGGAAGTGGATTTTTATATCTTAAAGAAAAATTCCCTAAAATAAGTGATGCAAAGATAAAAGAGGGTATTTTTGTAGGACCCCAAATCAGGCATTTAATAAAATATGCAAAATTTCAAGAAAAATTGAGCGATTTAGAAAAACCGGCATGGAGTTCTTTTAAGGATGTTGTTGCAAATTTTTTGGGTAACTATAAGAGTGACAGTTACAGCGAGATAGTTAGCGAGCTGTTGTTGGCTTATCAAGCATTGGGCTGCAACATGTCACTAAAGAATCATTTTTTACACTCACACCTCGATTTTTTTCCTAAAAACTTGGGGTCTGTGAGCGATGAGCACGGAGAAAGGTTTCACCAAGATATTTTGAAGATGGAAAAGCGTTACCAGGGCAAATGGAGCCCATGTATGTTGGCAGATTACTGCTGGGCAATCAAAAGGGACCAAACCATCAAAAGGGACCAGGAGCTAAGTTTGCTAGAAAATGTTAGATGGTGAGTTTATAATAACATTAATTAAAATTTTTACATTGAATGTCATTTAGATACAAGTGGATTACTAAGAGTGCTTAATGCTTCATATAACTATATGGCTAGTTCGCTTATTTTATTTTATTTTAATTGTTCCTTTCGAATAATGTTTATGTTTTGGTATCAGAATTAAGGAAATTAAATATGAAATACGATAAAACTAAATTTTTTTTAAATATGGCTCTAAATATAAAAAAAAATACTTGTACAAGTCAAAACTTTTAACAAAAAAATCCTAAATTTTATTTTGAACCTGAAAATCTGACAGACTAAATATGGCAGAAAAATAAAAAATACCTCACTAAAAAGCTTGCTTAATTTTCTATAGGATGGTGTTTTTGTTTTTGCTTTGCGTTAAGTTGTTTGGATTCCAGAGCATAAAAACAGGATCAAAGTCGTAAAAACACAAAGTCCAAAATCACAAAAAATCTCAGGCCAAATAAAAACAAAAAAATGCAGTTTAATAACGTGGGAATACAGCTTAAACAGTATTAGCTATCAAAGTTCGTATGGCACGAAAAAGTTTCTAAATTGTTGACCAGTGTTATTTTCACTTTCTAACGGTCTCAAGGTCCAAAATATTAAAAATGAAAAATATTAACAGTTTTAATATTTAATTTTTATTTTCAATATTTCAAATGACGTCGGCAATTATCATCAAGGAAAACTGAAATATGATCAAAAAGGTCGAAAAATAAATAACATATATATATATATATATATATTATATGTTTCTGATGTTTTCCGTGAGATTTTTTAAATCCTCAATAAAATCCAACCACTTCCAGCACCAAAATACCATGAAAAACGGAAGAAGAAATATTTTACTTAGGATTTGTGTAAGCACCCAACGAAGCCCAAACACTTCTCATTTCCAACACCAAAATCTCATGAAAATTGGGAAAGGGGTATTTTTCCGTGGGATATCTTAAAGTTCTCCTAGAAAAACCTACTAGAATCATATCATGGATGGAATTCAAGATTTTTACTTTCACTTAACCCTCTTTTAGAAGTACTTTTTTGTAAATGAAGGTTTGCTTTTATGATAACATCGCTTTGTATGGGAGATACGCGGAGTTGCCATTTTTATTTACAAATACCAAACTTAGAGTACATAGCAAAAATTAGAACTTGCAAACAAGTCGGGTAATAATAATATCGGGTAATAATAATAATTGTTGATGAATTTAAAGAGATTTTCGCGTTCAAGTAAAGATACTTCATGTGGAAATTAGACTTGTTGTTGATTTGAAGTTGAAAAATTTCTTATTTAGAGGTTAGAGCTTATGTGCAAAATTTGAAAATTTGGAAATTGAATGAGATTTTTGCTTTTTTTAAGTCACTTTGTATGGGAATTAGGCGTGGTTATCATCCAATTTGACTCATTTTCGAATGTAATCTTTATTTTTCAAAACAAGCATAAGCTATATACAGCAGTTTTCGTGATAACGCACAGAAAGTCAGATAGACTGTCAGAAGAACATGGCTAAATCGGCTTATTGGGTAATACTTATCAAGAATATATTTACTTTTCTATACCTGACAAGCCTCTTTGGGGGCAATACAAACATAGTAAATTACTGATGCAGACATCTGATGCACCCTTAAGCAATCTGAAACAACACTAGTTTTTATGCTACAATATGCATGAGCTCTTTAATTATCATTTTCATTCAAAGACAAATTTGCTTCTACACTTCACAGATGTTTTTGGACGATCCTTGTAGAAAAACTATATTTAGGCAGACGGTCGACGCATCCCATAGCTCTCCTAAAAACACTCATTAGCTGTTTTGGTCCAAGAAATTAATGACTTTGATGCTACAGTTGTACATGCGTTTTATTATTAGAATTTGCATTCAATGACAAATAGATTTCTACACTTCACAGACGGTTTTGGACATTACATGTCCGAAATAAATTCTGTGACGCAGGTGGCCGTTGCACCCTTTAGCAATCCTTAACAACACTGTAAAGTTGTGTCGGCTTAAAAGGTGCATTGCTTTGAATGGCAAATCATCTTCTATACTTCACGCGTGGTTTTGGACAATCCTTGTTTAAGACAGGCGCCTGCTTGAGGGCTTAGAGCCGATACACATTGATAGCCGATACACATTGACTGCGACTAGCGACGAACACCAATTGTCAAAAAATAGAACACATGTTTTCTAATGAAGATGTATTTTTTGAAGACGGCACGACAAAGAGAGAACACGACCACAATTGTTGCTGCCGCTGACTTCAATCTATTTCTAATTTGATAGACGACTCAAGCGAACATAGCAGAGTTTATTTACGTTTTGTATGAAATACAGATTGTCGCTGTTGCGTTCATTATAATCAAGTCGTCGAGAATACTGCGACATTTCTCTCTGACGGCAAGTTTTCGTTTTGTCGGTGTACGACTGTTGCAGTCAATGTGTATCGGCTATGACTGCGACAAGCGACGAACGCCAATTTTGAAAAAATAGAACGCACGTTTTCTTTTGAATATGTTTTTTTTTAAGACGGCACGGCAAAGAGAGAACACGACCACAATTGTTGCTGCCGCAGACTTCAATCTATTTCTACTTTGATGGCGGATAAAAGCGAACATAGAAGAGTTTGCAAGTTTTCGTTTTGTCGGTGTACGCCGGTTGCAGTCAGAACAGAGCCCGAATACAACCAAAGCGGATGTCGATTGTCGGATTCACCATGCAACAATACACATGAAAATATATGCAGACGCCAAAAATTAAATCGTCGCAGAAATGCGCTTCGGGAAAACGCCAGAATAGAATCTGTTCTAATTTTTTTCTGACGACTGGCAGATCTCTCTCTGAGTGACTTAAATGTTGCCATATTTTTGCTAAAGATTGGGTACGTTTAGTGTTATTTTCTTAGTTTTTACTTTGATCTGACATTCTGTCTTTGTTTCAGTGTTGCATTAATGTGAATTCAAAGCAAAATATAAAATATTTTGTATCATTCCCAAAATGAAATGCAACAGTGATCCGACAACCGCCACCGCTCCAATTGTAGTCGGGTGCTCAGTGCATTTCGCCGCCAACCGTCAACCGCTTTGTTTCAGTTCGGACTCTTAAGCCCTAAGCCTATTCAACCCTTCATAAGATGGTGTGAATATATTTCCCATCAACATACATATATATTTAAATCCCTATACATTTTTTTTACAAAACCTAATTCTGAATGATTTTTCCCGAGGAATCGTAAAAGGGAGTGTTAATTTTTAAGATTAGATGTTCAAAAACATATTGGAAATTTTTAATGCCAATTTGTTTAATATTCAATATTGTAAGCAAACAAAGAAAAATGTGATATCTTCATCTGCTGTCTTTAAAATGAAAACTCCCTTTGCCAATTTCCCGGGAAAAATCATTCAGAAGTGGGCTGATAGTCTCACAACGTATTTAACCAAAAATATTGTTAGGAATATTCTCTTAGCCACATGGAGGGTAAAGATAGGTAAAAACTTTTTTATATTAACCACAAGACGATGACAAGTAAAGTTTTTGAGCTTCTTCTTCTACGAAAGCTGTATGCTAGCTTTAAAGGTTTTAAAGGAATCCTTTAAAAAATAAAAGAAAAACTCATTAAGACAAAAATGTGCACACATGGCAAACATATTAAATAAATTTATTACTGTCTGAACATATTGCCAAAAACAGGCAGAAGTGCTATTATATACGACGTGATAGAGTTTCTTCTAATTGTTAAAAGCCAACCTTAAGGCCAATGCCACATCTAGTGTTTGTTTGTTTTTTGTTTTTGTCGTGAGTAAAACATTTAAAATATAATCCTTCAGAATTATATAACGTGTTAAAAGCGCGGTGCGGCCCACTTTCTTTGCATTGAAACCGGGGCCAAATGATCCAATATGGTTTGTAGGTAATGGGCCAGGGGGTGGTGATTGCATTAGAAGTAATGTCAAAGCTGTTTCTGGCACTGTGATGCCACATTGTTGTTGTCTGTCCGTCTTTTTGCAAGCATATTGCGCGTGTTTTGAAGGCTGTTGTTGTGGTTGTTCTTGGTTTTATATTATGCGACATGCAAATGCCTAACAAGTTTTTTCCTAAGGGGTTTCTTAAATTACACAGCATTAAAAAAATTCAATTTAAATTTGTATTATATGCAAAAACCAACAAATGTAGAAGCAGCACAAAAACACTGAACATACAAGACGAGTAGCTGCTGAAGTAGCAACTGACGACAGCATAAAGCAAAGCAGTAAAAAAAGCTACGTGAAGCAGTTCAGGATGTGAGGTGGTGACAGTGAAACGCGGCTGAACAGGAAGTTAAGGCAGGTTTTTGAATTTTGTCAATTTATCATTTATCTCTATCCTTAATATTACAAAATGCAAGAAATATAACTACAATTAATAAGCAAATTTTCAAGTAAAAGCACAAAGGAAAAGCTATAGAGAAAAAAAGTGAAGCAGTTTAAAAAACAATTAGTTGAAGTATAAATGTTTGGAACGAGTTAAAAAGCAATTTTTCTGGATGAAATTTCGATAACTTTTATGTAAAGAATTTTGTTTCAATTGGTATAAAAACTCTGCATACACAAATAAGTTTTCTTGTGATTTTCTACAATTTGGCGGCAATAAGAAATTGGTCGAAACTGGCAAACCCAAACACTTTTTAGCATTTAACCCATTTTATTATTTTTATAAAAATCAATCAAATCAAAGATCAAATCAAATCTAACAAACAATGTTTTATTAAATGTTAATGTATCCAATTTAATTTTTGTTATTATTAAATGAATTCATATTAGCATTTATCAGATATTGTATGTGCATATTACTTAATTGCTTTTAGCACACATTGTCAGTAAATATGGCAAGACTGAATTGTAAAAAAAGTGTTGCGGTCGGAAGACTCCTGTCTGGAACGAAGCTATTTCTTCAACTCCGAGCTTAATTCGAAATAAAATGTGTAGATTTTCGAAGTGCAACTTCTTAGGGGGCGATTTGTTGAGAGTAACATTTTTCGATTCTCGTAACGAAAAATTTTCTAATTTCGTCATGATTCGAGCCTCGTCACAAAAAATGGTTCTGCCGCTGCAGATACGATTGAGATAGACTTTGTGTGGGGCTGCAGGTTATTTTTTGTGATCAATAAAAATTCTATATTTCGGATGTTTTTTTATCGTATGAGACTAAAATTTGGTAATATAGTTCATATGCTTAGTTACTTTCGGACACTGTTCTAAAAATGAGTGTGGTCACCTTATAGTAACGCCCACTTTTCAAAAGATAAGCGCAGAGTAAAGAATAGTGCTCTAGGTGTAACCAGAATTGAGCTGAAGTTTTGGCTGTCAATTTGGTTCGAGTATGAAATGGCTTAAGGATAAAAGTGTTGCCGCACCTCTTTTAACGCCCACATATTTATTAAAATGCCTTATTTCGGACGGTTTTGGTCGTATTAGAATTACAATTATTTATTTAAGTAATTTTTTTTTTTTTTTTTTTTTGTGTTGCATTTGAAGCTCCAGAAGGGTGACCTGATAGAGCAATGGTGTGTTAAGAAGGTAAGAAGTTTCCCTTCCGTTCTGTATACACGCTCTACTTACTTAATTACTTAAGTGGCGCTCATCTTAAAATCTTCGCCAGACATTTCTTTCTCTCGCTTGCTGGCGTCAGTTGGAAATTCCAAGCTTCGCGAGGTTGTCATCTACTTGGCCTTTCCAACGAAGATGCGGTCGTCCTCTTCTGCGTTGACCGCCTCTGGGTACTGAATCGAATATTTTCTTCACTGGAGCATCGTATTTCATGCGCTGGTCATGACCTAGCCAGCGAAGCAGCTTGATTTTAATGCGCTTGACTATGTCGATGTCAGCGTAAAGCTCGTATAGTTCATCATTCCACCGTATTTGGTACTCGCCATTGACGCAGATTAGTCCGAAGATCTTACAAAGAATCTGTTCCTAAAGTCTTTTCATCAGAAATGCTCAGCGTTTAGGTTTGTGATGCATTAAAACATGATGAGCGCTTCAAAGGGCACGATTTTCGTTCGTTAAGAGAGGGCTCTACTTCTCAATTTCCTAATCAGCCCAAAGTAACACCTGTTGGCAAGAGTTTTTCTTCGTTCGATCTCAATGCTAATATCATTGGTTGAGTGAATGCTGCATCCCAGATAGACGAAGTCCTTCACACCCTCGGAGGAGGTATTGTCAACTGTAACGTTGGTTCCAAGACGCTGGGACTGTTTGTTTGTTGACACTAAGTATTTCGTCTTATCTGCATTCACTGCCAGACCCATTCGACTTTACTCTCTTTCGAATCTGAAGAATGCTGCACTGACTTCTCCCATATTATGGCCAATGATATCATACGCAAGCAGCATGATAATCTTGTAGATTATTGGAGTATAGAAGATTCCTATACTGATGGGTGTCGATTTGTTTTTCTTGGATCTTCTCCAGCGTAGCGTATATATCTGGTCGATAGGAGACTTTCCAGGTCTGAAACCACGCTGATAAGGTCCAAGCAGTTGGTGCTGTTACAATGAGCTCAATCTTTCACATAAACAAAACCTTATATGCGATATTACCCCATGGCAATTGGTCCCGGGATTGTCTTTCCGGGATCCCAGGATTTTTAAATAAAAAATTTATATAACAAATATTCATGTAAATGCAACCATTTCAATGAATATAGAATTAGAATTTGAGTTTATATGAATATAGAATTAAAACAGAATTTGCAAAATCGGGAAGTCAGCTATGTAATTCACAATTGTCAGATATTCTGATTTAGGAAATAATTTATTTTGTGTTGAAGGCAATAGTGATCGAAACTTGCAAATTGCTTACGATTATCGTAAAATATTTCTCCAACTATCATAAAATAGAGGAGTGTTTTTGATCAGCGGGTTATATTTGTAATATTATCCGAACAAAACTCTCTTATCAAAAATGTTGATCAAGTTAATGCATTTCTTTAAAAATAATTAAAACAAAACATTTTATTTTGAAAAGTCCTTTCCAACCTTAATTTTCCCTAAACACAAAAAGCATGAAAACGGTGTCTAAAGAAAAATGCTTAACATTTATATAATAATACCTTAAACTGTTCTGTATTTTATTTCTTAATAATTTTAGTTCTTTAAATTAATACAGTTTTCTAGTCATGAATATTATTTAAGTTTTTTGCTTATTAACAATAAGGGTATTAACAATAGTGTGGTATCGTAGTATTATGGTTTTTGTGCCATTGTTGAAAGCCACAATTATTGTTTGTAGAACTTTAAAAACCACGTACATTAAACACATCATTGGGCTACTTAAAATTACCACACTTGGTTTTTAGATATTTCATGTAAAACAACAAAAAATATAAAAACCGCTCGGTAAAGTTGGTATCAATGCCACGGAGTTTTTTGACTACACTGAAAACAACGCAATTGTGAATACCCTTTATGTGTTTTGTTTTTGTTACTTAATAAATTAATTAATTTATATTTTTCAGTTTCAAGTAATAAATAATAAAAAATTGTATTAAAAACGTTTTGAATCATTTACTACCTAAAGGTTTCAATCCCGAACTAATCCCGGGATCGAGAAAAGCTTCCGGAATTGGACTCCCTAATGTGTGTATGTCACGTATAGACTTCAAACCGCTAAACCGATCTTTATGAAACTGAAAGGGAAACTGAAGCAACATTGTTCCAGTGAAGTTTGGTGTTGGTTGGACAAGGGGGCGTGGTACCTTCCATACAACCCAAAATTGCGCTATCGCCCGCAAACCAAAAAAGTTCTGTGTAACTATCAGACGGTTTTTATCGTAAAAACCTAAAATTTAGTTATATTGTTCCTGTCTGCAACTTAACAAAAAATAGGCGTGGTCTCACTATATATACGCCCACTGATTTCCAAATCATGCTAATTCCTTAAATGTACACATTTTGATGCTGAAATTTGGTATGAAGGTGCTCCAAGTGGCAATCACTATATATATAAATAATGCCACGCCTATTTCTACCACCCACAAATCAATAGAACTTCTATATATCAGAAAGTTCCGATCGTATAGTACTAAAATTTTAATATTAAATTCCCATGTTTGCTCTTATTATTTTTGCAAAAAATGGACGTAGTCGCTCTATATCTGTGACCAATTTTCATAACTAATTTTATTTCCTGATTGTTCACATTTTTAAACACATTTGTAAATATGTAAATTTGTAAACATAAATGTTGCCACGCCCACTTTTATTGACCAAAAATCAGTCGGTCAAAAATCTATCAAGCAGTTATAACCTTAGAAGACTAACGTTTGGTAATTTAGATCATATGGTTATTAAACACATACCAAGGATAGATTTGCATTGGATAAGGAGGCGTGGCACCACTAATACAACCCCATTTTTGCAATATCGAATAGCTTTGGAGTTATAGATCGTCAGACTTGGTATTCGGCCTCAATTTACACATGCAGTTTCACTGATAACATTTTATGGCGTTTAAAAAGGGGGCGCGACACCTCCTTTATAGCCCAAGTGTGCGATATCGAAAAACTTTGGAGTTATAGGTAGCACAGCTTCGGAATTCAGTATTCTATTTCAATTTACACATGCAGTTTCACTGACAACATTTTATGATCATGTGGCAAAGAGGAGTGGCAGCAACGCGCCGGGTTTCAGCGTTGCCAAAATATGAAAATTTTACCAAAACTAGTAAATGTTTTTTTCGATGTGAAAACGTGAAATTTAATTCCATTTTGGCAAATTTTTGCAGTGACGAAACAAAACAAAATTTTTTTTAAATGTTCCATCACTCTACGTTAAAGGAATACACTGTTTTGTGTTACTTTTTTTTTTTTTTTTTTTTTTTTTTTATTAATTATTATACATAATTATAAGTTTTTATAACAAATGGTGCCTCAGCGCCACGAAGGCATTGTAGAGGCTAATGGCAACAATATAGTATACAATTTACATATGTACAATTTACAACTCTTGGAATTCAAAAATTATACAATTTCAGAAGAAAATATGTATTTTACCAAATTATAAGTTTTATGATAAGAACTACTACTGTTTCACAATAATAAACAACTAATAAATCAAATCGAAATGCAAGCATCAAAAAATCAATATGTAAGCAGCATCTCAACATTTTGAAGCAAATAATTTTTTAAATTACTTTTAAAAATCGACAAAGTTTGACAATTTTTTAGATATTCTGGTAATTGATTGAACTCGTTTGGTCCAGCAAAAGAAACACGTTGTTTGGTTAGTTCCAAGCGGCATCTTACTACCTGCAAATGCATAGCTTGCCTTGTGGATCGCTGAGTAACGTACACATTCTGAGCAAATTGCAGACCTCGATACCCAATGCCACGTATGGTTTTGAAAACATACAGTAAAAGTTGTCTTTTGTAAAGACCTTTAATAGGAAGAACATCCTTAGCATAGTCTTTATACAAGTTAACTGTACTGTGCCTTGAAGGAAGGTTGAAGACAATTTTTAGGGCTTTGTTTTGAAGTACCTGTAAGGACTTGAGTAGGGCAGAGCTTTTACTACCATAAACTATGGGTAAGTACGTTAAGTGGGAGTGAATCAAGGATTGATAGATCATCATTTTTGTTGCAATGGTTAGTTTGTATCTAAATTTATACAATATACCGATACCCGAAGCTATTTTACATTTCATTCTATTGATATGACAGTCCCATAGCAAATTACTGTTAAAATTAATTCCTAGGTACTTCACACTATCTGATTCGGCAATCGTATTACCCTCAAATTGAAATCTCATTAATTCAGATCCCCTATAATTAGATGGCTTGAACCGTACCAATTTGGTTTTATCTTTGTTTAAGATCAATTTATTTATTTTAGAAAATATCGAAATAAATGAAGTATCACGCTCGATTTGTGTTTTAAGAATTTCTATATGATTATATTTATAAAAAAGGCAAATGTCGTCCGCAAACATAAATAGTTTCCCATTGAAGTCAATATTTTTTAAATCATTTATATATATTTTAAATAGTAGACGCCCAAGAACACTGCCTTGGGGAACTCCACATTCCACGGATTGGAAGCTACTTTTAGATTCTTCAATTTGTACAAGTTGCTTTCTATTTCTGAAATAATCTCTAAATAAACTCAAGGTTAAAGAGGAAAATCCTAGCATACCTAGTTTAGAAAACAAAATGTCATGATCAACTAGATCAAAAGCTTTGGAATAGTCGAAAAAGACACCTGCAACTCCCTTACACCCTTCATCTAAGCCACTGCAAACAAACTCAATTACATTAAGCATGGCTTCCTCCGTACCTGCCCCTTTTCTAAAGCCATATTGCCTATCAAAGAAGAAATTATTTCGTTCCAGGTATTCCGTCAGTTGTTCAAATATTATTTTCTCAAATACAATGTTAATAATTTAGAGGATAGAGATTGGGCGAAAGTTTTCAATACTGTTGGATCCAACTCCTTTTGGAATCGGAATAACCTTGTGAATTTTAAGTTCATTAGGATATACGGACTCATTTATCATACAATTGAAAATGCTTGCAATAATATTGCAGACTAAAGATTTTCTAACATATAACATCTTCAAAGTTATTTTGTCAAGACCAGGACTCTTATTCGGATTTAATTGATTTAAAATATTATCTATTTTAGCTTCGCTGACAGGAGCAAGGTTAAAATTATCTGAAATGGGAATTAAAGTGCGAAACAGATTGAAATCATCCCTTTCCTCTTCAAAATTAAGCCTCAATTTGTGAATAACGTCGTAGAAGAAATTGTTAAACTTTTCCGCTTTACAATCATCAGTTACTATGGGAACATCATGTTCATCCACTAAATTGGAAGAAATTCTTTTCGTGTTGCCCATTTCTTTGTTAAGAAAAGCCCAAGTTTTCCTCACATCACCATTGCACTGCTCAATGTTTCGCGAATAATAATTATCCATTAATTGTTTGCTGCAAGAATGTATAACCTTGCTTATTCTTCTCAACCTTTCAGAAATAGATTTATTGCCTCTGTCTTTCCTTCTAGCATTTAATAACTTTTTCTTGTATGCAATTATGCGCAATAAGGAATCTGTCATCCATGGACTAATTTTCTGCCTAATATCAACTTCCTTAAATTCGTTATATGAGAATTTATCTGCTGCTAAAGAAAATGTATCAATGAAATTCTTACAATTAATAGATGAGTCTTTAGAAACATCGTAACAAAGTGAACCTTGATCCAAAAAACTTGCAAACTTGTTGTAATTAAAACAAACTTTTCTTTCGAGTACGCTATCATCAAAAGAAAATGTAAGATTTGGAGTACAGATAAGAATGTTATGATCCGATAGAAACGTTTCAATTGCATAAACTGGCATATCACATGTTAAATTACTGAAGATGCAGTCAATACAGGACATACTTTGAGGTCTCGTAACTAGGCTATGACATGATAATAAGTTAAACTGTGAGAACGTGTTAATTAAGTTCTGACTCATATTATTCGAACAAAGTAAATCAATGTTAAAGTCTCCAAGACATATACAAGGCGAGCTATTCATACCTGGCAGGATATTTTCAAGATTCATATAAAAATTATGTAAAGAGCACTTTTGCGATCTATACAGTGAATATAGTGTTAAAGGCTTACTTCCAATTTTAAAATCTAGTAAGGAAATCATGATGAGATCCAAGAAATCTTCACTTTTATTTAACAAAACTTTGTATTTCAATTTTTTATTTAAGTATATGGAGGTTCCACCAAACGAGTCTTTTCTACAACAGTGAACAGCATTGAAACCTGATATTGAATAAATATTTGTACAATGTTCATCAAACCATGTTTCTTGAACCGCAATTATAGTAGGGAAAGCAGATAATTTACACAATTCATTTTTAAACTTATTGAACTTATTAAGCGATGAGATGCTTCTTACATTAACAGAAAGTATATTGAAAAGATTCGTATTATTTTCACCTAAATTGGAATTATAAGAATCAATATTGGAAAAGTAATTCATCATCAAAAATAATTAAAGAGAAAACAAATTTATAAATAAATCAATAAAAATTATTAATAATTAAGAGATCATTGGATTTATCAGCCTAAAACCTTCATCATTAGCAACAGCTTCGACGTCAACAGCAGCACCTCTACTAATTCTCATTGAGCCACCAACAGAATTGTACAGGAGATTGTCAACATCATCCATAGACTTGAGAAAAAATTGTTACTTGCAAGAGCGTATTAAAATTATTGGCCTTTTTCAGTGTTAACGAACTTGTTTGCTACGAAAAAACAACACTGCTAAACTTAAATGGAAATTACTAAGATTTTCTAAATTTGGCCTAAAAAGCGGCACGGATATTGTAGACTTTTGGGATAAAGTTGCTTCTTTTAACTACTAATAAATTTTGTTAAAGATTTAATGACACAGTTCAGCTGCTTGAACTTTCTTTCAGATTTTTCTTTAAGAAAAACAAAACTAAAAACAGACTCGATTTTAAAAACATTAATATTGCAATTGTTTCCAAAGCATTAGTTTATAGTGAAAATAATTCGCACTTTATATGGTCTGCAAAAAAGTATCTGTAAGAGCATACATCTAGAATGACTTTAATTTACAAAAGCTGTCTTTAAACAATGCTTATTTTTTTTTCTTTTATTCCATATTTCGTGATTTTTTCACAAAGTTTATTTTGTTTTTAAATTTGAATACATATCAGTTAAAAACATGAAAAAATTTCTAGAAATGAAAAAATTTTAATTCATCACTTCTGTGAGCCTAACCATCGATGTGCTGTGGGTTACCAAATTAATAGGAACAACCTTTAAAATGTGAATTTATTGTTATATTAATCAATCAAAAAAAGGCACAAAAGTTGGTTTTGTTGTACAAATAACAAAACTTTTAAATTCACAATTTCGCATTTGCATATTAAATTAAATTTATTGTTCTCGCAGTGTAAAGATATTTTAAGCAAACAGAAAATGAGCTAGATTTATAGATTTTTTGCGATAACTGGTGTAACATGACGTTACAAATAGTATATACTTTTTATACACTAAATAAACTATTAAATAATTTCGATGTTTATATATATATATTCATATTATATTACTTAAATATTCCTACTTATTATTATAAATATAAAGAC
Organism: Dichetophora obliterata; assembly: GCA_963920525.1. Lineage (NCBI taxonomy): Eukaryota > Metazoa > Arthropoda > Insecta > Diptera > Sciomyzidae > Dichetophora > Dichetophora obliterata. The sequence continues at coordinate 36,155,400 of OY986437.1, read as the reverse complement.
GTTACAAATATTATATTTTTATACACTACGTAAACTATAATATTAAATATTATCGATATATATATTCATATTGTATTACTTAAATATTTCTACTTATTATTATTAAAGCAGCAATAACACACAACCGCACTACGACACCAGACCATAGAAACAAACACTCGCTACATACCTACGCAATAAAACTAATTGACAACACACAACCGCACTACTGCATAAGCCACTAATTAATACATACACTACCTATATATGCATAGCCAGACAGGCCAAAGACAACACACAACCGCACTACTGCATAAGCCGCTAATTAATACGCAAACCACCTATCTATGCATAGCCAGGCAGGCCAAAGACAAAACTGAACGTATAATTCCCAACTGGTTTTCTGTCCATATCGAATAAAACAGCGACACAAAACCAACCAAAGCAGCATTACTTCAGATTCTTTTAGGACACGAGCCCTTGGCAACAATCAACCACCGACTACCGATTACCGAACTACCGATTGTAAATCTACCGATTACCGATTGCTAATCCACTGATTAACCGAATACCGATTTTGCCGTCAGCTGGACCCACAACCTCTGACCATTCGACCGCCTACATTCACTTTTACCCAAACTACTGACGTCACGCTGCATTAAGTATTTTTAAGGAGAATATATCAATAAAATACAAAATTATAATATTAAACCAACACCGACTGCGTTCTTATTTGATGAAAGTTTGTGGATCTTTTACTCGATCCTGGCAAGGTTGAGCTGACCTCAGCCAGAAGATAAAACCACTGTTACACTGGCTCTGAAAGATTTTTAGAGATAGCTTTTAATTGGAAAGAGATATTGGTATACATTTTTCACATAAATTATGCTTGAAGATTAGCCATTCTGTAAAATTTATAAAAACATTTTGTAGAAAATTAAATTCGTCAAAAAAATGACGGGTAACGTTTTTTTTACGACAGAAAAGTTAAAAAATTTTCGTTAAACTGGAACAACTTTTGCTAAAAATGCCATGTCATATGACAGTTAAAAATGCAATTTATCCACCCACTGTAAATGTTTCTTAGCTTTAACGAAACGTAAAGTTTTAAAAATAAAGTTTTTACACTTTAAGAATTATTCACTATTTATTTTTAAAAATGTAACTATATTACTTTTATGAATTTTGTTTATTTTTGTTAAAAAAAAATTGATAAAATATTGATCTCATGCAACCATTATAAGTACAATAAAATAATACGTTTAATTGAATATTAATGTATCAAATATTTAAACTATAAATTATATGTTCGTTGGTTACTTTAAAGCTTTTTTTAAATAGTTAATCGTTTGGTTTATCATATTTGATAAACTTTTGTTTTGGATGTAAAATTTTTTTCTTAAATGTGGAATATTTTTTTGGAAGTTTGGTAAAAAAAATTTTATGCTGTGGCAACACTGGCCATCTATGAAGTCATCTGTCAACTGGACATTGATCTTGGCTGATGATAGAGAATAGGATAATGCCTTTTCATTTTTAAATAACATTTACTTGGATTGAGTTGCAAATTTAAATTAAAAAAACAATTAGTTTATGCCGTATCTTTTAGATAAATAAGATACAATCTTATTGAAAATACTACCCAACAATCGCATTAATGTGTTTATTTAAGGGAACACCATGATCAACTGCGTCGGTTTTGTCAAAATTGCTATCTCAACCATATATTTGCGGTATTTTTAAGTGTACCAACAATTTTTGAAATATGTCATTTTTATAAACATACACAAACAGATGTGTACCAATTTCAAAAGTTCTAATTTAGTTAAATAATATTAGCTCTATGCAAACAAATCTTGAACTTATTCTTTCTTATATTGTGCGCGTATCCCTGAAGGCGTATCTGCTAGAATTAAGCAAATAAACAAAAACTTTGAGTATTCTCTAAACTCACTGCTCACTAAACAGAGCAACACCGCAAAGTAGAAACACCCATCTCATCAAACCAGGTCCTATTCATCCCCCGTCCCTTATCCACTCCCTAGCGAAGTGTTTCACATCTTCTTTTCATTAAAACTTTTGTGTTTGTTTTGTTAAAACAGTAAATATTTACCTCGGTTTTAAATTATATATGATAAAATTTTCTCACTATTTCGTTTTATTTTTATTGCTATTCTTATTTGCTATTTCTTCTTTTTTTTAATTATAATTATTCTTCTTATTTTTGCAAAAGCTTTTCACACAATATTAAATTACAAAATAATGCCAGTCATGCAAATTACATTCGCACACCCTGTAGCTACTGCACCCAGTTTGGACTCAATACCTTGGTTTAATATAACGTCAGGGATGGCTTATGTGTGTGTTGGTTAGTGCTGCATGAAAAGCACAACAATGCCAAAGGGTGCTGAGCGATAATTTGAAGGGGATGCTGAAGTGAGTGGACGACATTGAAGTCAGGAGCAGATCCTTCATTAAGCTCGCATAATTAAAATTAGGTGGTTGCGCAACTAATTCAAATGTTTACTTTTCTGTTTTTTTTTTTTTCATTTTTATTTTCAGTTATTGTGCTTTAAGTCGCTTTTTGTTGCTCCTCTGGCACTCTCCCTGGTGCACAGCCGCTTCGCATCACCGGGGACAACGCGACTTAAAGAGCAGCACAAAATTAATTAGCCAAATATTGAAGGAGCGGGCTACAAAATTACACAAACAAAATGTGGCAACAACATGGTGGGAAAATGTGGCAGACGTACTCGCGTTGCAAGTTGCTAACTAAGCTTAAATTGTTAAACATTTCCATGGAGAGTTTGGTAGCTCTCGGAAAATACTAACGCTACTGGCAATAAGTAGCTGTTAAAATATGCCAAGTGAATGTAACTAAAAATAATATCTTGGCCAGCTAGCATTGCTGTATTCGCCAATTTAATGTTTTCGACCCTTTTGTTTGTTTAGGGTCGAAAATGTTGTTTTTTTTTAGGATATTTTGGGATTCCTAAGTTGTGGAGTTGTAGAAGAGTGAGAGACTAACTGAAGCTGTTTTATTCATAATATAGTTTCTTTGCTGAAGCACTGTATGCTCGAGTAATGAGCTGTGGTGTTTTTTGTTCTTTAATTTAACTGCTCTTTTTTCTGCCCTCTCTACTCCTTAGCTACCTTTGCTTACTTCTCTAAGTAGCGAGTAAAAAAATTAGAAACACTTCAGTTATAAGAGCAAATGGACCAAGCATCTTATTAGCAGTTCTTAATAGTATTTTCTTGTGTATAATTGTTTGTCTCAATTATTTTTCACAATGAAAAAATTTAAGTGTTTAAGTTTTACACAAGCTTTTTCATTTGAAAAACGGGACAGATGCGCCGTTTCCAGTCACTAATGGTTAGACTGAAGCTTGCGAGAAATTTTAAAAAATTGTTTAGTCATTTAAGAGTAAGTATAAGAAGCGTCAAAATTAACCAAACTGCATGCACTTTTGAAATGAACTAGTGAAGGTTGTGGGTCCGGTCGAGTATAACACAAAACGGTGCACACAAAAAGTTGTATAACACCCTTAAAAATTTTGACTAACCGTAAAAAAGCCGATTTTGCGCTATTTCAAGCACCTTTTTATCCAGTTGTAAGGAACTCCTGCGTTAGTTCCATTATTGTTATTCCCTGCTCTGCTAACATCGAACTTATATGCGTTAAGGTTGTACATTGCAATTCTAATGTATATCTTATTAATGCATACGTTCCTCCTAAGAGCAGTGTAGAAGTTTATGCAAGCCTTGCGGATTGCATAGAATACGTTATAAGCATAATTGACGTTAATGACGACATTTTATTGTTAGGTGATTTTAATCTGCCTGACTTGAAATGGGAATCTTCTGACGATGATACATATTTTTGTGCATCTAATTCGAAGACTCACCAAGAGCATGTATTTGTTGATAATATATGTTCTGACTTACAACAAGTGAGTTGTATTTATAATAGTCGTGAAAGACTTCTTGACCTGGTCATAACTTCAGATAGTAACAATGTGATTGTTGAGAGGGCCCCTCATGTTTTGACTGCTGTTGATGAATACCATCCATCATTGAGCATATGGTACAAATCGGACAGGGATAATATAGTAAAGTCTAACTCAATAGATAAAGTTTATGAATTCAATTTTAAAAAGCTGACTTTTTGAAGTTGAATCATTTACTCCAGAGTAAACTTCATGTAATTTTTGAATATGTTAATAATAACACTCTTGATGATTCAATTAATTTTTTTATATGGAAATCTTTGCTGTGTTTTCTTTGTCCTGTTTCCTTTGCTGTTGCGAAGAATCTTTAACTCCTTTGTGTACCAGGGGTAAGCACAATTTTTCGTAAATTTAAGGCTATACGGCACAGCCTTAAATTTACGAAGAATTGTGCTTACGGCACAGCCTTAAATTTACGAAAAATTGTGCTTACCCCTGGTACACAAAGGAGTTAAAGATTCTTCGCAACAGCAGGAATAGGGCATGGAAAAAATATGTCTGTAGCTTAGACTCTAATGACCTAGAAATCTACAAGCGTTTGTTTCTGGATTTTGAAAATTGCTAAGCTACCTTATATCAAAATTATTTAGTCAGTATTAAGCTGAGAATATTGTCTGATCCAAAGAAATTCTGGGGTTTCATAAACACCAAAAAAAAAATCTGATGGATTCCCTTCATCATTTAAAACCTCTGACGGATTTACTGACGATCTCGTCGTAATTTGTGGTCTATTTGCCAATCTCTTTAAAGAGTCATTTTGTTCGGACTCTTTTAATCCTGATAAAGAGTACTTTGAATATATGAACTCTACACCCAGGGTTTCGTTGGATTCTATATCCTTTACTTCAGAGGATATTTTAAAGTATATTGGATTGATCGATGAGGATTTTAATGCTGGACCTGACGGAATTCCTGCCGCAGTGTTAACACGATGCGGTTCCGTTCTAAGTCAACCACTGTCCATGTTATTCAATAAATCAATTAGCGAAAGTATTTTTCCACTTTTTTTGGAAAAAATTTTTATAAGTCCTATTTATAAAAAAGGTTGTAAGAACGATATTAACAACTAAAGGCCTATCGCGAAACTCTCGTCGATTCCAAAACTTTTTGAGCGCCTCGTGTATGATCGTGTGAAGATTCACTGTGGGAAGGTCATGACAACTCGTCAGCATGGATTTGTTACTGGCAGATCCACTCTGTCTAGTCTCCTCGATTTTACAACGTTTTGCTTTAATTCATTTTATTCAGGTAACCAGGTCGACTGTATTTACACTGATTTTAGTAAAGCATTTGATAAACTGCCACACAACTTAATTCTATTTAAACTAAAATTAATGGGTTTCCCACAATTTTTTGTAAGCTGGATTCAATCGTATCTGACGGAGCGATCTTATCAAATACGATTTCGAGGCGTATTGTCAGCTGAATTTATTGCTGAATCAGGTGTTCCTAAAGGTAGTCACCTTGGTCCACTTCTGTTTATTTTAGCTATTAATGATGTAACCCACATCATCAAACACTCTCATCTACTTATCTATGCAGATGATATGAAAATATACAGAGCAATGGATGCTAAAGACAATTCAGATCAGTATCGTTTAAAACTATTAAAAATGCAATCTTTTAATGAGATAAGGAAGTCTGCAGATATCGTCTATTTACACCAACTCATAACTAGTGTATTCGATTCACCAGAACTCCTAACTCTTATAAATTTTAACACTAACCGTAGAAGCAGTAGAAATGCTAACAATTTAATTTACTTACCTTTTAGTAGAACAAATTATATGGCTATTGCTCCTTTACATCGCATGAGTACCTTTGTTAACAACTGTAGCTTTTTTGATGTTAACTTATCGAAAGGTCAACTCAAAAGTAGATTGAAAACTAATGTATGATTAGATCTATGTAAACGCATGGTTAGTTGTTATGTCTTGCGTTGTCCCTGAGCCCAACCCATATTATGGTGAGTAAATGTTTCTCACTTTGGATTGTTTTGGACCACTCTTATCGACATCATTGAGATATTTTAATATTATTTGGGCTGGTTCTTAAGATGATCTAATGCGGAGAAAGTGCGAAATAGCTGTGGTAGCTGAACTCTATTGTTATTGCAATTTTTTTTTTTAAGTTACTCAATCAGTTTCAGCCAGTTCAAACTGTTACAATAATTTTAGTTTGGTAAAATAAAGATCTTCCTAATGATACATAAAACTTTGAGAAATGTGTGTAGTTTCTACGTGTAATTATAAAGCAAATATTAATTTTTTCATAGTTTTCCCAACTTTTTTACCTTTGCCTATGTTTTTTGACATAGTTTCTTCAAAAAGCAGAGCAATAGTTTTAATATTAGAAAATAACGTTCTTTAGCGAGTTAATTGAATGTTTGTTACATAAAATAGATCGGCAGTTAACAAATTTGTGAAACTTAATACAAAAGCGTATTTTTAAAATTTATTAAACTATCACATTACTTGTTGATTATAATCACACTTGTATAAAAGCCTGTCCTACGACAGGTCCTTCGCACATTTCCATCTTGGAGTCATTTGCTTGATTGCTTGGAGCTTGCAAGCTTGATTTTTATTCACTTGATTTTTAGAAAATACAAATGTACCACTTTATATAACACTTTAAGTATTGAAGCAGTGCTGAAAAATTAGTTCAAGTGTAAAAGTACAAAAAGTCGAGTTTGGTAGCAATAATATTCATACACAACTTTACAAACTGGCCTTGCAATAATCATATAAGTAGTTGTCGTTTCGCGGCTGAAACAATTATATTTTTTTTGGGTGCAATTGACTCAAATCGAATCAAAAGAATTTCATTAAATTCGTCATTACTTTTTTGTAAAAGGATGAAAGAAAAGAGGTAGTGAGATAAAAAACGTTTATATTGCAAAAACTTAATATTGTCACTAATAAGTATCAAATATATTTTCTGTGCATACTTTCAGGCTGAACATTTTTGAGAACTGTATGTCTTGTAAAAGTGCTTTACTGTCAAAAAGTAATTACAATTTGAGAAATACTGTGTGCGCAGCAGCATGTTTGTCTTTTATGCAAGAATGATAGAATAAGAGATTACGCTTTGCGCAGTTCCGTTACTTCTGCTAATCGAGTTTGACAACCATCTGTTCAGTTGACTACGTCACAATATTTTATTTCTTTGAGAAACGTACTGCGATCGGTTGTGTTTTATTTAATTGTGTATATATCGAAGTATATTTGAGGTTTTTGACTTAAAATTTAAAAAATGATGTGTACAGCGGCTAATTGTGGTAACAATAGCAAACAAATATTTTTCAGAAACCTGATGTTTGTAATAAATACAAAAATTAAACCAAGAAATTGTAGAAAACGCACACAAACGAAACCAAAAATACAAAAATACAAAAATATATTAACTTAACAAAATTTTTTCATTATTTAAAAACTTGGAATTATCATTTATTTGTCCTTTCAATTCACAGGTAAATTAATGTAAATAAAATATCTGGGAATGTCTAAACTACATCAATTAAACTTGTTATATAACATTTTTATAAAATCCATGTCGAAAAATAATGCTCACTGAAGTTGGTTTCTCAGACAAATTTTTTTTTTGACAAGCTGCTTACTGGCTGTACTAAAACAATAGTAAAAATAATGTTTGCAAAGGAGTACTTAATAAATTTACCTTCTTCTCGTTCCGATAAATTGCTTCTTACTTCTATTATGTTAATTCTACAAACTAGAATGTATGCAATTTTCATTTCTGCGTAGAAATTGTATGTAAAGTGAACGCTCTCCAAAACAGCATTGATATTATGACGTACATGCGCAGAACAACAATTTTGTTGCACTCATTTTCTTGTCTTCGGCGCAATCTTTGTATTCTATCATTCTTGCCTTTTATGTATTAAGATGTGCATACTTTCAGGCTGAACATTTTTGAGAACAGTTTGAGAGATAACCCAGCAAAAAAGTGCTTCCAAAAGAAACTTAAGTAGAAGGGAAATTCTCGAATTCCATCCTTTCCACTTTCATAACCAGAAGACATTCTTTTAACATATGCATGTCATTGGGAGGAATGCTTTCCTTAATCTTCTCTAGACGTGCTTACAGAACTTTTTCAATGGAAGATTTCTTTGCGCCGTTCAATGAAAGGATTCTAGTGGGTGATTCCAGAACTTTAGGAAGGCATTCAATGGATTGAAATGTTTTTTGTGGTTTGGGAGTTAAAAAAATCCCTGGGAAATATCTCTTTTCCCGACATGGGGGTTTTAAAAATTTCACATAAATATACTTTTTCCCAATTTTTAAAGCATTTTAGTGTTGTAAGTAGTAAGAGGTTGGATTTAATTGGGTGTTTAAAAAATCCCACGGAAAATAATTAAAACATATATTATAATTATACATAATTTTTTTTTAATTTATTTTAATTGAATTTAAATGCCACATGAATGCGGTCCAGCAGTAGGTTATAAGAATGCCTCTTGAAAGAACTTCTTTATAAGGCTAAGAAAAATCACAGTTTGATCTATAGAATGTTTACTGGAAGCAGTGTCCCTAAGAATGCCTGTCTTATTTGCATCAAACATTTTCTTTTTGTCTTGTCTTTTATATTTTAAGATGTTTATTAGGCCAGGTCAGTTTCTATAAAAACAAGTGTTTGAAAAGCTTAGTCTAAAATATTTCATGGGTCATTTAAGTACCCTCCACTTAAAGGATTTTGCGATGTTTTGGCTAGCTGGAATATTTTTAAAAAAGTGTCTATTTTGAGCAAAAAATCACTTTTTGTATGGACACGTTTTTGCTTTCTATTAATTGTCCTAAGCAAAAAAAAAATTAAAAATAAAGCTCTAAAAATGGTTAATATTCGTATACAAAATTTTGAGAAATCTGCAAGTTTCGGGTTTTCTTCCGATTTTTTTTTTAATTTTTTTGATACATTTCGATACGATTTCGACATCAATAGCCAAACTACGCCATTTATCGTCCGATTTTGATCGTGTAGCCACAGTTTGAAAGGTAATTACAACACAACTACAAGGTAATCCCTACACAAATGACTGAAATGTATTCCCTTCATGTACATTTCGGAATAAAGTAAACCCATTGAGGACGGACAAAGGGATTCTCGTCTGCACAGGGTTCAATTGTTATTTAATTTTGCATCTGAATACCTTTTCACTATCTTTCTTAATGTGACAGTAATATGAAACAATATCAACAAAATAATAAAAAGTTGCCAAACTTTTTAAAAAATTTTACTTAACCTTTTCACTATCTTTCTTAATGTGACAGTAATTTGAAACAATATCAACAAAATAATAAAAAGTTGCTCCTTTTTAAAAAATTTTACTTAAATACAAATAGTAGAATAATTTTTTAAACTTTATTTATGGAATTTTTTGTTTTTGCCAATTCATAGAAACAAAAACTTTCCTATACAAAAAGGTGTGTTTTTTCCAAAAAAGGCACCTTTTTTAAAAAAACTCCACATAGTTTAAGGGTTAACACATTGCGAAATCCTTTCATGGAAGGTACTACAACGAGCCAAGAAATCTTTTAGACCGAGTTTATCAAACACTTTTTTCGAACCAGCCGAATGTATATAAATGTTTTAATGCTTTGAAAGCAACAACAGCAGTTAACTATGTAAAAATAGCTAAAACTTCTATTGCAATGCAAATGTGGTTGATTTAATATTAAAATACATGTATAGCAAGTTTTATCTAGAAAAATAAAGTACATTTTCTTTTAAACTGCAATCCAAAATAAATGAATACGATATCTTAAAATGATGACAAAAAAACGTTGTGGCCGTGCAGTGAACTATTAAAAGTCGAACGTAGTGGCGATGTCTTCATTATTTCTATTACATGAGCCAGGGCCGTAGACAAGGGAGGGGTTTTGGGGGTTCAAACCTCCCCAAAGTTGCGACATATTAATAAAAATTAATGTATTTAAGCAATTATTTCATTGAATCACTTTAACATGTTCTAAAAAAATTAACAAGTCGTATGCTGAAGTTGCGTTTACGTGTTACAAGTCTGTGTTATGAGTTGAATCGTCTAAATAACAATAGTGAAAACCAATGTTTCGTCATTTATCGGATCAAACGTGATACATTAACAATTGTCATCACTACCTTTAGCATCGGCAGTTCTAGATGATGGTAGTAATGATAACAGTAAAGCCAACAAGAATGGCATATATATACTGAAAAATCATTCTAGTTCGAGAGATTTTAAAGTTTAATTCAGCCACCAAATGATTTTAATTTTCCCTCGAGCGGTTCTCGAAAATTTAAATTTCAGCACCCATGGTTTTGTCGCTGGAGTTTGTTGGCTTACTCCAAATATACAAATGGATCCTATTGCAAGTTTTGCGTTTTCTTTAGCTCTGCTTATGGCGGCATTGCATCACAGTTTCTTCGTTATTTTCGGCACAACAAAAAATATTTATAAAATAAAATTTCCAGCCCCTTTATTGGGACTATTTTATAGTCAAGACTTTTTTCCAATTACTTTCGAATTAAAGATGTGAGTCTAAATCTGGTTTAATTTTTAAGGAATGTGTTAAGTTTTTCATGAATTTTTCAAAGTAGATCTTGCAATTTTGATTTTTGAAAGTTGATTTTTCAGAATTCTGACCCGATGGAAAGTTTTAACTCAATCGTTGAAGTAGTTTTTTTTGTTTGTTTTAAAAACCAAAAAGTGGACATTATAGGACGTGCTGGAAGAATTTGCAAAAAAAAGAAGACAAAATTTAAATCTCTAGCAAATAAATTTTAAAATGTTAAACAATTTAAGCAAAGATAACAAAAACTATTTGTTAATACATATAAATATGTAACTAAAATGTATAAAATTAAGGTACCTTGAAAAAAGTTCCATTAGTGCCCCCTTAAAAATTAACCTTTTTCTATTTTATAACGATTCCCAAAATATATTGGCTATTACGACACTGAGCTAAATCATTTTGCAAAAACCTTGGTTATCGTAACAGTCAAAATATTTTAAGAATCGTTATAAAATAGACCAAGGTTGATTTTTAGAAAGGTACAAATTAAGCTATCCCCCCACCAGTCGAGGCACCTTATTATACATATGTAATACATAAAAAACTTAGCTTTAAAACGAATTGAAAGAAATACTTGTATATTTTAATTTTTTAATTTAATAAAAAATCATCAAAACCCCCCATGGGTAAATCCTGGCTACGGCCCTGACATGAGCGTACAGACTCAAATACAGATAAAAAATACAGATCCAAATACGAAAAAATTATAAATCGGTTATAGTTTGGTAAAACATTTTTCTCAACGACTCTATGTCTACGATATTTTGGGTCTAAGAGAAGTGAGTTTTAATAAAAAAAAAACGAATTAGCCATTTAAGCGCTTGAAATGACTTCAACTGAGCTTTTTATGATCAATTGTTTTGTTAATTTTTTCTTAGAAAAAGTTAACAATTTGTAAGTATTTTTTATTTGTGCCAATCTCTTTCTCTTTGTAGCAAAAAATAACTGTATTAAATGAACATTACAACATTAACTCTGTTTAGGCTTAAGACTTATGTATCTTTATTGTGAAATTTTGAATTATCAGTACTGGATTAATAACTCAACACAACAAGAAGGGAGAAATGAAGTTAAATTTTTGAGTAAGATGTTCTTTGTATGGCAGAAAGCTGTAGAAACATATGATAAGTGTGGCCATTTTAGTCTTTTCCAGGCTAGACGTAGCCTGTTTTTTATTGGATTAGCCTGTAAATTTACGATTTAGCAGCATGGTTTTTTTAGCCTTTTTGACCTTTGAAAACACCTTTTCTGCTAACTGTTAAAAGCGTAGCTTTACCCTGTAGTTCGGTGGACCCACTACTTGGTATGAGAATTTGCATACACTCAGTGGTAGGGACGTGTCCTTCGGCAAGTATTTTGTACGTCCTTTTAACACATCGATGTCATTGACAGGGGTGAACGAACCCACCGTGCATTACCATGTACTTTACATTTCTTCTGCCTCATTGGGCCATACCGAAAAATGGCATGTCCAATGGCATGGCCGTATTTTGCTACGCAATTGATTTTCGACATTGAAAATAGTCTTTACAGCTTAATTATAGACTAGTCTACTGACATTTCTTGTTAAAGATTCTACTGCGGGGTAAATGAGTAAATATCATTTTAAAAATACTTCAATAATTTAAATAAAGCAAAGCTAATTTTAAAGGGCTGGGGACAGCAGGACCTTCAAAGTGCTGGGCAATGGTTTCAAAACTTTTTATTAAATTTACTTTTTTTAATTCATGTTTTAAAAGTTTAGATCTGGAGGGTGAGTACTAGAACGAGGTACTTGATGTCCTTGACCTTTGGAGCAAACATAATGGTCTTCTCAAGACACAAACATCATTATATACATCATACTTTAAGATCAAACTCTAAACACCGAAGTTATTACAAAAAATTTGCAAAGGTTTGTAAGAACTACGTTCCGCAAAATAAATTAAAAAATATGTTTTTAAATAGTTCTACCTGAATAATCGAAATAAGTACCTTGGAAGACGAAAGGTTTTTTTGCGAGCTTTAATTTTCTGACATCAGTGGTACATTAGGAAGGTAAGAACTGAGATTTGGTGATAACTACTAAGGCGGGCTACTTGAGGTCAATTACCTTTGAAGCAAGAAAAATAGTCTTCTCAAGACAAAAACATCGATATACCATACATTAAGATCGGACTGTAAATGTCGAAGATATGACGAAGCGTATGGTAAAAAATTTTTCGGCATTGCCCTCTAAAAATGCTTCGAATTAGATGGTGTGCGGCGAATTTTTTATTTTTTAAGTACCTATATTAAAAATAAATGTTATGTTAAAAATTAAATAAAAACCTTAAAATTGTATGAAAAAGATCTGGTTGTTTTTTAGCATATTTTTCCAAGTCAAGTGTAGCTTTTTTTAAGCTCGTGGACACACTGCATATGATATTGAATCTTCTTGAATGAAAATATTGAACTGAAGTCAAGTTCCTAAGCGTACAAACTTTTCCTGCCACCACCGACTACAACTTTTCGTGGTAAATTTATATATTTTAAAGTTCCTTTGATAAGAAATAAGGTAAGAAAGATTAAAACGTAGGACAATGGCTCTACTAGGACTCAAACCCGGGACTTCTTGGTCACAGTCAAGCACGTTACCAAAAGACTATCGAGGCTGCCATATCTCAAGTAAGGTCAACTCATAATGTTTTATAGTTGTAAGATCTACACTCATCAGTTAGATATAAATGCACAATATATTAGAGTTAAATTAAGACTAATTTAAATTCCAGAGATTTGGATAAATTCCAGATTTCAATTGAAAGTGCTTAAAATTTTGGTACAAAAAAAAATATTTTTAAATACTAGAAAGTCTGTTCTATATCTTTCTACATTTGTTTAATTGGGTTTTTTATATCTTCGAACTCTACACTGATGAATAAAAGGTAGTGAAATAAACGCATTTTATTAAATGATTTTCAACAACGATTTGGCCCCATTTTATTTATTTCTAATAATAAAGGGTAATACACTTGTATTATTAATAAATTCAAAAATATTTGATGCATATAGGACACGCTTTCAATTTAAATATTATGGTTACTTTAAATATAGCGCATTTGCAGATAAATTTTATTGAAATGTGATGAAATTAAAAAACATTGTAGATACTTCTTTATAAAAAGAAATAGTGCAATAATTGATTACGATTTGAATAATGGGAACACTAAATCAATCACAAGATATCGCTTGTAAGAATTTATAGTTTTGATGACTTTTCTTTTCTTTCATCAGCCATACAATGAAAATGGTCGTTGAAGCCATAAATTCTTACAAGCATTATCTCAAAGATAGAAAAGATTTTGAGACGAATCGAAATGGGTTTTGAAGACAATAAATTGTACTTAAATACTGTGCATCCAATGATTCATTTAGTCATTTTGAAAAGTTTGATCCCTCGCTTAAATATGCCTTAACATATAACCAAAAACAGCATTGTTTGAATTTTTTAGGTTACAATATCTCAATAACCAGATGTGATAGGCCAAATCTGAAATCAAATGCAGATGAAGACTACACGGCTATCCAACAAAATACTAAACTCTATTTGTCCTGACTGTTTGTAATGCTTGACTAACTTATTTTAAAACTGAACGCAGACTTTTTGGGTGCTATACATACCTGCTGCTCCCGTTATCTCAAAAATGAAAGGAAACATCTAGATTTTTTTTTTTTCTTTTTAAACATAAAAATGTATAGAAGAAATACGCGAATAAAAAATTCAAATGAATTATGTATTTAAATTAATGGTATTCACTACATTTGTTATATCCTCTAAAGGCGCTTTGTGTAATTTAATATTACGTCAGATAGCCCGTAACCAGCAGACGATCACAACGCTTCCAACGATACCTCATTTGTAGAATTATGGTAAGTAGTTTAGAAGTGAGAGTTTAAAATATGAACATGCATACAAACATACATACCGGCCGTAGTCGGGTACAAAATAGCTTAATGCTCCAAAATAATTGAATGGAAATCGCTGCTATTCAATGTGAATTATATATAAGCGCATTGTAATATATATAATGCATAAATATTATCAAAAATACTCAAAAGACACCATCCTTAAATAAAGTTCAGCGCGTAGTTACATAAAATTTGCTTCACCGCAATTTAATTTTGCTTTAATTTAATTTAAAGATTTTTGCATTTAAATCACATGCCAAAATCCTTTCATATTTGAAACAAAGTATGTACATTATAATTAAATCAAATACATTTTCCATAAATGTCTGTTTAAGGGCAATCGAACTAAAGAGCCCCTTTGATTTTATTGGCTCGGTGGGAGGGTCTGAACCCCGCAAAATTTCCCTTGGGATAGACGTGAACTTTCCTCTAACAGATTTTAAGTAACTTTCATATGAATTTAGGTTTCCACAAACCTGTATGTAAACTATTCAACTTTATTTTAACATTATTTATTTAACTTTAATTTTTGAGTTTATAACTCAAATCTCATAGTTAGAATATGTTGAGATTTGACAAAAAAAAACTTCGGTAAATAAGAACATATACACAAACACACGGCAACCCTTTTGTTGTCAGAAACAGATTTGGCTACTGCTCAGCCACAGATAGAAGGTGAATATAAAAGTTTTTTAAACTTTTCGAAATAAAAATAAAAATGCTTTTATTCTAAGCAAACTTTATGTGATTTATAAAGGAGTGCAGGAGTGAATTATTAAAAATAAAAAAATGAGACAGGTAGAGAAGAAGAGTGTGAGAGTGTAAGACACATTGCTGGGATGCATATCAGACAATCATAAAATAAAAATGGCGTACGTTAAGTGCGAAAACAAATAGAGCGCCATTAAAAAGTTCCAGCACTCTAAGCTCACAGCTTAGCAAAGGGCAATTATTAATGAAAGCATAACAGCAAAAACAATAACAACAACACCAACAATGAAATCAGCAGCAGCAACTGAAATAAATATCGCAACAATAAAAAAGCAAATGTCAAGTTGACATTTCGAAATGGTTTCGCATAAAAGTTGCAAATCTGTTGCAAATAAAATATAATGAAACAGACAAGAAGAATAACAGCAAAACCGAGAACAGCAAAAGAACATATAAAGGCCAACAACAACAACAACAACAACAAAAACAAAAACTGTGGCAAACTTTTAGCGAACATTTAATAACGCATGGAAAGAGATACACAGAGTGTCTACGTATTTTGTGTGAAGGTAAAACAGAGACAACATCATTCCAGTCAATGACTTTTTTGTAGCCGAGGACGTGTGTTTTTGAACTGCTGTTGTTGTTGTTGTGTTTGTAGTTGTTTTTTTTTTGTAGTTATTTTATCTAACTTTTGTTTGTGTTGTGATTGTTGCTGCTTTGTGCTTTTATTAATGGCAACCGCCGCTGCCGCCGCCATTTTGTTGCTAAATACATTTTGCATAATTTTATGGTTTTAATTTGATTTGCTCAAAGTTGGTGGCAACTCTGAATTCTTGCTACAAACATGCGTGCGGATTAATTAACTTCAAACAAAAGCTGCTGCTGTTGCCGCCTCTGCTGCTGCTGCTACTGTTGCCGTTGCTGCTTCTGCTGTCAAAGTTTGCGGCAAATCGAAAAAGTTTTGCAAAAGTTTGTTTTATTATTCAAAAGCTAAAGGGAAAAATACAAATTATATAAAGCAAATATAAATAAAACTAAATAAAACAAACAGACGCCTTAATTTATTTAGATGGTTTGCTGAATTGAAAGCATATCAGGGTGTAACTCTTTGGCAGTGGTGGCTGCTAGTGGGGGGGGGTGGTGTGGGATGTATAAATTATCAAATTTCAATTCAACTATTTCATATAAGAACACTGTACAAGTTACAGAATATACAATAGTCAATTTTACACTGAGAAAAAAAAATTGGTTTTATTGACTACATGCATTGAGTTGATATCTATCTGCCTTATACCCTTTTTCCACACGGCAAGTTTTCTTGCCAACAAGTCTAAAATACAAAGGAAGGAACAGCACAGCATCAAAGAAAGAACAGCACAGAAGAAAAACTTGCTGGTACAGACTTCAGTACAGTGTACAGCAGACTTGCTGGTAGGAAAACTACTTTCCGTGTGGAAAAGGGGTCTTAAAATATTTATTGACTATTAAGAAAGTTCGATAAGTATTACCAAGTATAGTCGTAGCTCGTCGATCTTAAGTATGTTCATTCAAAGCCAGGTGCGGATTCAGAGGGGGATTTTGGGGCTTCAATGCCCCTCCCCTGGAAATTCTCTGTATTTAAATGTGATATACTGGTGTTTATTACGTGAACTAAGAGTATCAAAAAGAAAAACATTGATTTTTTATAATTTATTTTTAATATTAACACTCCATTAATACATTAACACTTTAGTACATTGACAATGCACTAAATTTTGTTCCTATTTTTGTTCATATTTTTTGTGATATCGATGTAAGCAGTTATACATACATCGGCAATCTGAAGTCACAAAAAGTTTAGTAGTTTAGATCTACAATACTAAATAAAAATAATAAAATAAAAAAATTCTACCCGGAAGCGTAACCAAAGCTCGAACTTAACGTTTGTGGTTCAGTAAGAAGGAGAAAATTTCATGATTCATTTTTTAACTCATTAGAATTTGAAAAAGTAACATTTATTTCTGAACATAATTATGAATAAAAAATGGTTCTTTTACAAGTAATTGTTTCCTACTATGTATGTAGTAATGTTAAAAGATTTTTTCTTTTTAGGCTCAAAAATAATTTTGTTAATAATTTTGCAAAAGATCTAATCTTTTATTATAGAAAAAATTTTCAAGAATTTTATCTTTTCTAGCAAGAATATTTATCACACAAATTTAAGAAAAACAAAACAAAATTCACAAAAAAATTACTATCCAAAAACGTACTCAAAACTATCACTTTACACAAAACCTTCGCATGTGGTACTGTGGGTAAGAGCATAACCCGTGTCTAAATTTTTGTGATTAAACAAAATTTGAAGCGTCTTTAAGGGGCTTTCGCCCTCCCCGTTCCAGCTCTTTTATCAATATTCCGTTAATTTCAATTATAATAAACTATTTGTTCTAAAAAAAGTTTGTTCGCACGCTAAAAATTTTGTTTTGTCTTTTTTAAGTAGCTGAGGTGCCAGGAAAGCTTAAAAAAACAAATAGATTATTTTGTATTCAAAACAAATTTGGCAGACATTTTTATCTATACCACATTCAATTTTTGTTAAATATTTCCACCATTTCAGAAATGATTTCATCTCATCTTTTGACATTTTGACTAATTATATTAACGGTCAATATAGCCGACCCAGATTAAGAAGGTTATTTACGAATACACGATAGAGCAAAGCGTGAACGAAGCATTTTTCTTTTTCCAAAAGTTCATGAAAATGCGCTGCGGGGTATTTACTTTCAGCAGGATGCTACTGAAACATCCAACACAGCAACAGCAAAAGCAGCAATAAATCAAAAAAGAAAGAAAGAAAAAAAGACTAGACAAGCTCTGCTCGTAGATTTGATTATCGATGATGGGGATAAAACAAGATAAGCGATATCACACAACTAATTTTTTCTGGGGTTACAGCAAGTCATTGCTCTTTTGCAAGAGCCACAAGCCATCAATTTTTCAAATAGAATTTCAACATTGTGCACATTATCCATGCCATATTGTTGGTGGGATAACCGACAAACATTACGTTAGCTTATTTTGTAACCTCAAATGAAATTGAGTTTTATCAAAACAAAACTTTCCGAACGATTCCTTATTTTATGATTTAATATATCGACCCCTTTGCGCCATTAAATCATGTGCCATTTTTTTGAAACCGATTTGATACTGCAAGCTAAAGCACAGAAAAGTAAAACGAAATCGGTCTTGTAAAATTAGTTTTTTGGCACAAACGAAAAATTTGCGCAAACTGGTCGATATTAATATATCACCTGCAGAACATTATTACAGTACAACCAAATTATATATACATAACTAATAATAAATCAATATATATCTTAACTTTGATATCAAATTGAAGTGAAAATTTAAAGTTACGACTTTACTCCTAAAGTACTGGGCCAATTTTTATGAAAAAAATTTGTAAATATCATATTTGTGCTCATATTTAACATCATATTTGTAAATATCATATTGTGATATAATTAGTAGTATTTTTCTTTCAAAATTTTAATATTAAGTATATTTAATTAAGATATTAAGTTTTTTAAGAAATCATCACAGCTACCACGCATTGCTCATTTGTTGTCTTTTGCCGCGTTTGTGTTGCGAGAGTTTCAAATATGAAGCTCTCTATTTCTCTGTTTATCTTTGTGCTCAGGGTTGCCACTTGTGAAAAAATTTAGTTACCAGAATTTGATCAAAAAGTTACCAAAATTAAATAAAAATTAATTAAATAAACAAACATTTTTTTAAAGTAAGAAAATCAATAAAATTATCATTTTTGTTAATAAAAAAATGTATTCAACATTAAAATACTTAAAATTAATAAACAGAAATAGTGGTAAAATAAATTTAGTAATATTGTTAATTAGTACATTTTTCTTGTTTAAAATTTCTTATTTTTAATAACTAAAAATCATAAATAAAACTGAGACGTATATTTTTTTTACTAGAATTAGATAAAAATATATATAGAATAAGTTCAACTTTTTTTTTGGTTAAAATTTATTTATTATATTAATATAAAAATTACAAATTAGTAGTATATTCAGGTAAACATAATTTTTTGTAACAAAACAAAACAAAAAATAAAATGAATGGTGTAAAAATCAGATCCTTATCTTTTGATTTGAAATAAGTAAGAATTAAAAAAATATACCGCATTCATTGGCAATGAATATTGATATTAAGAAAGTAAATGAATAAATACAAATATATGGCATTTAATGCTTTAAAAAATTATCGGTTTCCTCAAGTTTAAATTTTAATCATTTTTTAATAATTAAAAATCAGAAAATACACAGTTCGTTTGTTTTATAGGATATCAATTCTAACTACGGTCACTGATTTTAAATAAAAGGAAACTTTTTCACCATCACCTCAAGTTAAGGAGTTATGAGAAAATATGATAAACATTTCTTTTCCCAATAACTGCTCCTAAGCGCAAACTCTTGAAAAGTATTTAAAGCTTTTGCTGATATCTTTTTAAGTTTTAGAAAAACATATTCTGAAAGAAAAGAAAATTTTATTAAATTTATTCAAAGCAATTTTAAGCTGCTGGAAAACCCTAATTTTTCAGTAAGTTACTTTAGAAATTTTTCCTATAAATTTTTCATGTAATCAATTTTCGTTATTTCAAAATATATCTGGAACTATCCACAATATCTGCAAAGGTCAAATGAATGCTTAAACTTCAAAGACAAAATATATTTTTATGATTCAGACATTTCACGGTAGCAAATATGTTTATTATGAAAAAGTTTTAAAATTTATGATTTTCACGGCCATTACCTTTAAAACAAAAACTGAAAAAAAATTGTTTACAAAAATGTTTAGACCTAATCAGCCGTATTATGAATAACTTTTCAAGTGGAATTCAAAAAGAGAGTTTTCATTATTAGAATAAACCTCAAGAACATTCACGAAACTTAACAAGAAGAAAAATATTCAGGAAAAAATAATTTAAAAATATCCAAACTATTCTAGAGCTTTATATTAAAAATAAAAACTCCCTTTTCCGATTCCGCGTGAAAAATTAAGCATGATAGGGCTGACTATTTCCTAATCAAAGCTGTCAAATACGATCGAAATTGAATGATGCAGTTAAGAGATATTATGCTGTTAGAACATAATAGGTTTTTACATTTTTGCCTGTAACTCCTAAACAAGAGCTGATGGAGAAAAAAATCTCAATTTTATATCTAAAAATCTTCTTCTGGTGACCACACATAATGAGGCTTGTCTCTCCTTCGCAGAGTTCCTTTGAAATCATAATGCTATTTATTGTATTAAGACCCAACTTGTTTTGTAGCTTCATTTTTATAAGAGACTTCTTTGTTAACGTTAAATTTCAAAAATGGAATATTTTGACATTTTTTTTTTTTTTGACATGATTTGCAATATTTTCAGATGATGCGTTCGGAAAACTTAGAGAAATGTTCAATACAAAACATAAAGCTTATGCTGCACTAAAAAATGTTTAATGTACTATTAAATTAAATTTTTTTATGTTAATCTTGCAAACTGATTATTTTGAATTTTTTTGAAAAACTAAAGGCAAAAAGGTACCAAGACTATAAAAAAGTTACCAAATTACCAAGTCAAAAATTATCTACCAAATTTGATACTTAATTGCCAAACTGGCAACCCTGTTCTTGCTCAGCTAGCACAGCGCAACAAAAAGTAACTGATGAGCCACGAGCAAGGCGAAAAGTGAGATACATATAAATGCAGAGCGGCACACAGTGGGCCGTGCTGCCCTTTCTAACTCATCACATATTATGAAATTGTGTTTTTGGTGTTTTGATGGTAGCTTTCCACAATTAAACTATTTCTTTAATTTGTTTATAGATCCCATGCTTTTTTCTGCATCGTATTATTCTATAACATATTTCTTCTGGTTTATATCAGAAGACCCGAAGAAGCATGTAATAAAGATTACAAATAAATTATAATGTCTCATTCTTAAAAATTTTCTAGAAAGGCAACAAATAGACGCATCTAATAAATGATTTTTTTTAAATTTTTCTTGCAGCCTATATCATTACGTAAATAATCTAAGAAAAGATCAAATTTTGTACTACAATGAAAATTTTATAAAAAAATTTACACGATTCAGTTATATGGCTTGCTTAAGTGTTCTCAAGGCACAGTCCTATATAACACAGTGCAACACATATTTTCGGGGGTGAACCAAACCAATCTCAAACGATAGTATTTGACATGAATAACAAAAGTCCAAGTCGCTTTTCGCTCTACTATGTCACAAATATTTTTTACTGTGGTTTTAAATCAAAGTTTTTTGGTCAAAATGGAATTTACCAATATTAAAAATTATATATTAAACGTAATTCAGGGCGGTTCTTATGTTCGGAAGCCTAAGTTTAAATTATCCGGGGAATATTTTTCGAAACACTTTAACCCCTAGCCCATTCCAGTATGGGTCAATTTGACCTTTTATTTGGAAGAGACTGTGTAAGTCAACTTTGGATAGAAGTCAAATGTTAAAACTTACCAAAAAAGTCAAATTTAAAACCACTGTAAAAAATATTTGTGACGTAGTGCAGCAAAAAAGACCTTGGCTATTGTTATTGATGTAAAATTCTTTCGTTTAAGATTGGTTTTATTCACCCCAGAAACAATGACCCTTATGTTGTGTCATAGTTTAAGTAGCAAAATGAAGAAATTTTTAATCAATTTTTTTCAACTTTTTGAAATTGTTAAAAATTTAAAACTAAAAATTGTGAATATAATAAATTTAACATTTTTTATCAACTTGTTTTTTTTTACTTTTTTTTCATCTTTGATTAAGGTTTGAATAGTTGCGCTGTCTTACGCTGTTTTCTTTCATAGTGAATTTGGTTTCTTAGTGTATTGGTAACTAGACAAATAAAAAATAGGTTGTTCAATTTTGCCCTTTTTGAGAAATTTGAATTTTCATAGCGTACGTTCATATATAAACTTTATATATTTTTTCTTCTTTTAAATTCTTTTGATGCAGTCTTAATTTATAGTTCCGTTAAAATATGCATGTTTCTCAAATACATGTTTGTCTAGAAGAAACCAGTGGCATAGGAATTCAAAAGTGGGCCTTGCTGCCTTTTTTAACTCATCACATGTTATGAACTTGTATTTTTGGTGTTTTTATGGTAACTTTGCACAATTAAAATATTCGTTTAATTTTTTTATGGATTCCATGCTTTTATCCTGCATCCTATTATTTTCTATTATTCTATAACATATTTGTTCTGGTTTATGTCTGAAGATGCCCAAGAGGCATGTTATAAAGATTACAAAAAAATAAGGATGTAATATTCTAAAAAATTTTCTAGAAAAGCAACAAACCAAGATGTCCTTCATCGCTTATTATTGATGTCAGATACACTCATATCAAGTTTAAGAAAACAACAGACAGCAGAATCAAAAGAGCTTTGTGAAGAAGCTTTACTGCTCCTGCAGGAATAAAAATTTTGCTTTCACTGTAATTTTGTGTATACCTATGTATTTTTAATTCATTCTTTACTATTTTAAAAAATAAAAACAAAATTCAATTATATACAAACACTAACTTTTAGTTAATATGGATTGAAAAAAGTCGCATGATTAACTAAATATTTCAGGTAATATATTTCAAATTTGGCTTCATTATTGCAAGAGACGAAAAAGTTACACAATTTTATAATTCAAATTCGTATTTTTTTAATTTGAAAACAAATTAGTATTAAAACTAAAACGGTGATTTATAAAATATCAAAGAAAATACATTTCAAATTGGTCTTAAATATTTAAAGAAACAAAATTGTTACAGATTTTTTAAGGCCAAAATCCTATTTTTCCAAATTTATAACAAAATTTTGGTACTAAAAACTAAAATGGAATTTAAAAAATAGTTGTTTAAGTTATTTATTGAATATCATAAAAAATCTATTCTAAATTTGGTTTATTTATTGCAAGAAGTAATTGAAGATTTTTGCATAATCGTATATTTCTCAACTTGGTTTCTTAACATGGATTTTGAAAAAAAAAAATAGTCCAATCGATTTATTGAATATAATAAATAATATATTCTAAGTTTGGCTTCATAATACCAACAGACAAAAAGTTAGAGATTTTTGCGAAGCAAAAGTCCATTTGGGCCCACTGTGCGGCGCTCCAAAACATAAGAAAATAAACCAAAACAAAAGAAAAAAAATACCATTTTTGATTTCTTTGATATGATTGTCTTAGCCCAATAATAACGATGATGCCATATCGCATCACTAAGTCGGATGTCGCAAAACTAACCGTATCGCATAAAAATTAGTCAAAATCAAAATTATATAAAAATTAGCACTAGTGAGAAAAAATTGTCCTGTCTTTAAGGCGTTAAGGAGATTGATAAAAATATGTCCGTGGCGAATAATTATAGAAATTACATAAATAATTTAAACATTAATCTTGATTTAAGAAATGGTACTATACCACTTGCTGTGTTTGGATATGTTGTTGTAAACATTATTTGTAATCACATGACCATAACCTTTCAGATTGAAAGCAAACTTAATGATTTTCAGTCAATTTGCCTTCCCTAAAAAAAGGGATTTTCTTTATTTTTTGATCGCCAATTTTTTTTATTTTTGGCAATAAAATAATTTTTTTGGTTTCCACATATTCAATACATAATAATTTGTTAAACCATTTCAATAGTTAAAATGCATCAATTTTTTTATAGATGATCCAGTCCTTCGAAGTTTTGGCAAATATTATTTTTTAATTTTTAAAAAACGTGTAGTACGCACAACTTTTTTTAACATCCAAAAATATTTTTTAAATTTTTAGGAGATTAACATATGAAAATATGAAACATCAAAATTTTGAAAATGATAACTATCTCTTTCTTTCTACAAAAAAAAATATTAAAAAACACAAAAAAAGTCTTACTTACTGACCAAAAAGACCCAATAAATCCATAAAATTCTGACTGGATTTCAACTTTTCATCAATATTTGCTGGAAATATGTACTCTCTTTAAAAAAAGTCCTTACACACATCCAATAAATATTTAAGTGCTTCTTTGAAAATCATAAATAAGCTGTCACTTTTAAGATTATTTTTTCTTAATTTCATGAACTGACAGAACTGTCAACTCTTGAGTTTGCAATTTGATAAAAACAGCTTCTGTTTTTGTCCAGCTGAATGAATATTATGCAAATAATATATTCATGTACCAAGGAGCAATATTCTATGATTTTATTCATGTTCATCTAAGGACTGAAGTGAGCTTTGAAAATTTGAAATAAATTGCAAATTAATGTTCTGTTTTTAATGTTCTTTTCGCTGGAGGCCAAATTTGTTCTGTGACATATATATTTTAAATTAGTAATAACAATCTTTTCATTTTAAACAGCATCTTTTCAAGTTTTTACTGCAAACAACTTGATTTATTTTTTATGAATTATTTTAAAGTATTTGTTTTTTCAAATATGATACTTAATTATCTTTTTCAGCTTAATAATGTAATTATTTTGCTTAGATAATTTTTGCTAAGAAATGTTATTATTGAGCACATCTTTTCTCAAAATAAAACCATGCTTGTTACAACATATGTACTTATTTTAAAAAAGGTTGAGGTTTAAGTCCAATTTTGGAAACTTCTGTAATTTGAAATATTTATATGTTTTTTATAATCTTTTAAATAAAGCATACTGTTTACAGCTGAATGAACACTAAGTATTTCATCACTTCTTTCAAAATATTGAGTTTGAAGATCAACCGCTGCCTGACCCATTAATGAACTTAGCTATGTTTACAGCTGTTAATCAGTGTTCTGTACCGTGTTACAGGTAAACATCGCGATGTTTTCATGGTAGTTTCTATAAAGAGTAGTACCACAATATTACTAATAAAGAGCAAAAATGGCTTAAAACCCCACCTTTTATCAAAGTCATAGCAAATATAGATTTATCTTTTTTTCTTACTTAAAAGTTTCTTTGTTTAATAATTATTTTTTTTTATAAAATAATTTTTTAAAAATATAATTCTTAAAGAGCACAAGAATAAATATTTTCGGAATCAATGCAGTCACTTTTTCAAATGCCCATATGTCCTAAAGCAGAAGTCGTCTTAAAGATACAAACTTTAACAACCAATATTTGCCAAACACGATTCTTTCCTCGATTTCAACCCACGAACCAAAAGGTGCTCTTGAGATTGTCTAAATTTTGGTGGTATTGATTAAAAAGTTAACGTTTTCCTTAAATTTGACGAATAAACAATTTTCATATTTTTCGCATACGCATTTTCTTGTTTTTGAGAAATGTATATTTGAACGCAATTTAGTAACTTTTTCAAAAAATAAATATAAGACTTTATATTTCGATCATCAGAAGTGGTACCGAAGATAATTTTCTCAATTTGGATTTTTCATATATTTTTGAATGAAACATTTTTCAAAATTGAAATAATTTGTCGGTTACTTGCTCACGTTTAGGCTGTCGCACTGTTATTATTACTGCTGCTGCCACGACTTCAAAATTAAAATTCCGCAGAATAGCAGCAAACCCATTAAGCCAAACAAGCTTGGAATAAGCTTGTAGTAAGCTTACAAGCGTAAACATCGCGCTTGGAAAAAGCTTGTAAAAACTGTTGTGAAATGCTTTCAAGTAATTGTAGAATAAGCAAAAAGGAACCCTTGGAAAAATATTCCTTACTGTTATATTATTCCAAGCGTTTACTATTCAATTGGTTATAAGTGTTGCAAATAAGCTTTCTACAATACTTTCTTTGCAATTGGAAAAAAGTGTTGTAGAAGTATTATTGAAAATAATTATTAAATAATTGGAAGAAAGTATTATGAAAATATTATTACAACATTTATTAAATAATGGGAAGCAGGTATTATTGTAAGCTTTTAACACCTGTTTTTAAGAAATCTTATGTGCTCGGAGTTATCAAAGGAGCACAAATTCATCTTCTCAGTAAAATTAATCTAAACGAAAGACCATCACATCAAAATCTATAAGAAATTTATCTATAAAATACTGTCGATAAACACATTGCCACTAAAAAAAGGGAATATAAATAAAACTATGTGGACTATTCAATATACATTTTTATTAAAGCACATTGGTGTAAGTAACGAAATATTAAAAATTAATTTAAGTATTATAAAATTCTAAAAGAATGTGTTGGAATTATCACTGAACACAAGCCACTGACATCAAAATTGTTAGTGATGGAACTTTGTTTCTTATTGCAATTGTACTTTTTAGTACTTGGGGACTTCCAAATTCAACAATAATGTGGAAGTTGTGAAATAATTACCTCTGAAAGCATTTTCCAATCATGCTTTGAAAACGATTGTAAATTAAACTTCAAGTAAACTTACTACAAGTATTATTATAAGAAGCTTACTTGTATCCTGTTTCGATTCAATTATACAACACAACTTGTAAATTTATTACATAGACAAGTCTTTTCAAAGCATGTTTGTAAAAGGCTTTCATTATTCCATTATCCAAACACTATTACATAATGGTTGATTGGGAAGCTGTCCGTTGACGCATGCAACAAATTTTGAAGACGGCGCACAGTGGTCAAAAAAGGTTGTTTTTAGTAAACAGAAAAACAAACCTTTTTTTTATCAGATTCAGAAAAGAATCGATCATTATAATCTTTAAAAGCAAAGTACAAAAGCTTACAGATTATTTAAAAAAAAAATTACACTGCTATACAAAATTGCAAAAATGTTCTCTGATTACTTGAAAGTTTGAACAGTCAATTCATATGTAAAATAGGACTATAATTTAAAATATCAGCTTTAAAAAGTATTCTTTAACACCGTTTTTAAGTTATCAATAGGTTATTATTTTTAGTGAATTTCGAAAAAATTATCTCAATTTATTGCAAATAGAACAAATTTTTTATGAATTAATTTAAATATATGGTATATTTAATTAAAGGTAATTAAAATAAATTTCATTTATAACTACATTAAATTAGAATTGGATAAACGTCTTAGGCTCTATTAATTAAAACATTTTAATTTTTTTTCAAAGTTATTAATATTTTTTATATATATTTTTAAGAAAGTTATTATATTTTTAGGAATGTAATGTAAAAAATAAAATGGCATACAACTCTATAAAAATCTTTCATGAAATCCAAAAGTAGTAACTTCAAAAGTGAAAATTAAAAATATTTATTTTTTTCAAATTTTATGTTTAAGCAGCTTAAGCGTAATATATAAACTTCATTTCTATGTATAACCAAGCGAAGGCTGAACGTCCTGAAAGAAACGAGCAACAATGTTTTTATTAGGAAAAAATTGAACTGCTTACCGTGTTTCGAACTACGTTCATCTTTGTTTCGTTATGCATAAAGGAGCAGTAAGTCTTAAGAATGTAGTCTATTAAAAAAAAAAATTTTTAATGAATTTCAAAAGTACAATACGTTCAAAATATAAAGTAAAAAATTCAAACCAAAATTCAAACCACAATTCAAAATTTTAACGAAGTTATAGCACATAGTCGAGATCACCTCATATTGCGTTAAAACTTTAAAAGCTTTTTTTCAAAACAAAGTTTTTTTGATAGGCCCGTGTGTTTTAAAAAATTCTATCGAACCGATTGAACTGAATTTTTAATACGTTATTTTACACGTATATGATGGCTCTCACAGGTAGCAGAATTATAAATTTTTAATATTTTTTCCTATAGTTTTCCCCCGATTTTCCACAAAACAGACTAGATTTTTTAAATGTTGTGTTTAGAAGTCCGCTATTCTGTTATTTTTTAATAAAAATGTTTAAATCTGCTGCCAGCAAGAATGACAAGCCTACAAAATAATAACTGATTTCACTTTTTGTTTTAGATGACTTCAAGTGCCGGTCGTCACCCGGTCCAGCAACACACCTTTTTGATGTGTCCACTTTGGACGTAAATAAATTTTTTACAAAATTGTAAAGTAAATAAATTTTTTGTACAGCTTAAGATGTTTATAAGGACATATTTACAAAATTGGAAGATTGTATTTTATTTTCTTATAAAAAAATCCGAAATAGTCCTTAAAACTTAAAGACCCAGACTACGTTATTAAATTAGGTCAAAATATCTGTGTCGATAAGCGATAACAGTCTGATTTCAAAGTAAAATAAGAGATGGATGGCATTCAAATAAATTATTCGATCTTCTTCGTCCCTTGTTTTCACTTTGATCTGTTTCTCTTATGAGAAACCTTGCGTAGTCTCCCATCATGGACTCGTTCCAGGAGCCAGTGTATCAGAGCTCCATATTTTTCATTTGCTGGTGATATCTTTCTCCATGCTCATCACTTTCTTCACCCAGATTCGAAGGGAAAAATATTTAGGGTATTCACAAGGTGTGCTATCATGTCATATTGTCCTTAAATTGTACAACTAAAATTTACAAGATAAATAAATGCAAATAAGAAACAGCTGTTTGATTTCGAAACTTCAATAAACATAGCTTTCAGAGTTGTAATATATTAGTACTTTTTTATATGGAAGGCAACAATTAAATGTTTAAACTAGTGTAAAATCTTAGGACAATATGACATTATGACATGATAATGTCATACACCTTGTGAATACCCTAATTGTTTATTTAAAAACAACTATTTTAAAGGTACTTCCCAAGTCGTTTCCAGAAAGTCAAGATTCAATTTTTCAATTCGACTCAATCGATTTTTTCTATTTTCACTCAGGTAGTTTTTAAACTTATGTTTAGTGAGAGAATTTTTAGAGTTATATGTTATTTTCTTCGTAATGAAACATGCCTTAAAATAAAATTAGTAAACCTTTTATTTTTTTTTAATCTTTATAACTTTGTTAGCAAATTTATTTTCCATTCAATGAACATTCAAATATTTTAATTAATAGACCCTAAGATGTTTATCCAATTTGTATAAAATGTATTAATAAATAAAATGTATTTAAATTACCTTTAACTAAATTTCTATACTATTATATAAAAGGCTTCTCACGTATCTGCGACGACGCTAAACTTAAGAGCTACTGAACCTATTTTAGTAATTCTTTCACTAATATAAAGCTGCATATTTAACTTAAAATCTTGCATCCTTTTTTTTAAAACCACTCTTGAAAGTAGCTAAAATTTAAATTTAAAAAGTAACCAAAAACCAAACTTAAAAATCATTGCTTCATTAAATTGTTAGACACACAAGCAGCATAAAGCTTTATCTCTCTTTTCCTCTGCTATGGAGTTTATTGTTTCTATTGCGGTGTCGGGCAAAGCTCATTTATAAGGTTGTGGCACTTGAGAGCGAGGTCGATCGAACTGTCAGAATGGATGAAAATAAATCAAGAAAACGAATGCATAGAACAAAGAAAAGCACAGTGACAGTTCAAGCAAGGGCGGAAAAAGAGTGTATTTCTCTCAAGTGCTACAACATTATAAATGAACCTTGGTGTCGGGTAGCTTTGCACTTTTATACTCTCCCTTATTGAGCTTGAGTCGTTTAATGAGCGCTTTATAGAGCACACTCAAAACAACCCAGTGGTAAATGGACGTAAAGAAGTATTTCTTAAATACAATGTACACCTGTACACAATTCTGAATTACATTTTTTCGGGCATGGACGCTTAACAACTGATAACAGCTGATTATTTTGATAATTCTTTGTTTATTCAATTTCTATGATAATTTCCAGTGTCATAGCTTACTAAGTTTTTCGAAAAGTCTATTCTTTAATTATTAAAAAATTCACGTATTTTATTTGATGCTTGCATTTCACAAGCAGCACTCACAACAGCAAAGGTTTCCTCTCTTTGTCTCGAGAGCTTCTCACAATATAACACAACATAAAATTAGTTGCTTTAAGGGAGATTCTTGCTGTCACACAGTGTTGATTAATTTTCTTTGCAAATGTTTTGAGGGGAATTGTATGGTTACTTTCAACAGCTATACTAAAAATGGGTTACCACACCCCCTTTAACCGCCCAAAAATCAATGAAAATGCTATATTTCAAACGGTTTTGGTCGTATAATTGGGCGTTTATATTGGGACGTTTATATTGGGCCAAATGATTCATTTCGAATCAGTCATTCAAAAAAGCTTACATTGGTTTTTTTTTTTTTTGTGAAATTATCTCATTTCGTTTGACAACAGGTTCCTTGCTTTGCTTTTACTGGTTGATATTGATGGTGATACTCGTGTATATTATGATTTGTTGTTTGACATTTTCCTTTGTTTTTAGTGTGTGCGGTGTTTTTTGATACATTATTCATTGAATGCGTTCGAAATAGTTTGTAATAAGTTTTAAGAACGTATCAATCTCATTCAATTGTTTTAAATGAGTTCAATTCCAACTGAGAATTTGTATGGGAAATGAAATGACTACGTTTCTCATTTAACTGAATGGGCTGAAATGAGTCATTTGAACCAATGCTAACGTAGTATAAGACTAAGATTTGATAATGTAGTTTGTAATATTTGAATTTTTTTACAGAAATTATTTTGTAAGCTGTAGAACATTGTAAAAAATATACCAAAATTTTGGAAAAATTAAATGTTATACAAAAAATAATAAGGGTGGTAGCCCATGTTTTTTAATGATAGAAACTGTTCGTTGAATTTTGTATCAAAATTAAGCAATCTTTCTAGATAAATGATATAAGCTATGAAAGAGTAGGGAAAATTGAAATAAAAAAATTGAAACAAAAATAACTTTTGACCTTTTTTTGAGCACAAATTGAATATTTTAAAGGTTTTGTGAAAACAATATAAAACATTGAATTTGTGAAGTAACGGTTCATTTTTCTCATTTCTCCTAGTACACTTAATTGACCTTTCAGACAAAGGAAATTTGATGAACATCGATTTGAAAATGGCCGAGATGTTTGCTTGCAAATTAAAAAATTGAAATTTTAATTGGATTTTTCACATTTTAATTTTAAAGAAAATATGTTATATTGAGAAAATCCGTAGTTCTAAGGATATCGCAATAATTTTGATATCACAATAACGGAACCTTTCAATATACTAGATTTACGTACAAATTATTTTCGAAAAATCTTTTGTTTAAGGTTATTTTTATTAATTAACGACTTTTCATAAAAAAAATGCGTTGCACTGATAAAATCTATAGTTTTCGAGATATAGCCAAAAGTTTGATGTTATACTAATGGAAATTTTTCAAAACTTAAGAAGAATATATTCATGTTCAGAATCTAAGTTAAAAAAATTACATTTTTAAATTACAAATTTTAAAAATTTTTACCCCAATAGATTTTATAATCCTGTTATGCAGGACTCACAAAAAAATAAAAAACCGGAAAAATAAAAGCAACTTTATGTCAGCAAAAAAATTACTGCAAGAAAGTAATTCAAATTAAATAAAGTATTTTTTAATATTTATTCCATTTTTTAATTATTAAACAAACACAAATACTTTTATAATTTGCATATGAAGATAAAACAAAATACTTTAATTTTAAAAGTTCAAATTTTTACATGGTATTTAATATTTTTATCATAGGCAAAGCAGCGGGTATTTGCTAGTACTATATATTTAAATCGATTCATAAAAACCTGTTTTATTTAAAATAACGTGGGATCAATTTTCGAAATTCACTGAAACTAATAATCTATCGATAACTTAAAGACGGTGGTACAGAATAATTTTTCAACCTTATATTTGAAATCAGGGTCCGGTTTCAAATAAGGATTGCCTTATTTTTAACCCAGATCAGAATGGCTGTCACATAGTGTTATCAAAAATGTTAATTTTCCAAATTTCATAGAAATGGTTATAATTAAACTTAAAAATATTGCTTTGTGGATCCCACTCACATTAGGTGTGAGAGGGTTCCGGCGATGATTAATCCTTCAAAAATCATATCAGAGAGCAGAATGCAATGGGCTCTGTTTAGTTTCGAACCATATAAGTTTGCTTGGCCTGATGGTATAGTTCCAGCCGCTCTAAAGCAGACGATGTTCTCAGCTTATGTTCTCAAGACGCTTTACATGGCAATTTTTACTCTGAGGTTTGCCATTGTCTGCAGAGAGGTGACGACCGTACAGAAAAATTAATTCAATTGAAAAAACTTTCTGTCTGAGCTGGAATTGAACCCGGGTTACCGCGGTTCTTTAGCTTAGGGGCCACACACTCTAACCACTAGGCTACGGTCGCCACTAGGCTTGTAATGACATACATACACTTAAAATGGAGGGAGGTAAAGGAAGTATTTATCCCCAAGTCGGGTATGATATTGCAAACGAGTCTGAAGGACTTTAGACCGATTAGTGTATCAATTTTTCTGCTGAAAACTTTTGAAAGATTGATTGACGCTCATATTCATTGTAATATCGACTCAAATTTGCTTTCAGCTTTACAACATGCTCTCAGGAAAGGTTGGTCTGTAGAAACGGCCCTGCACGCCCTAGTAAGCTTTTTAAAAAAATTCTTTCATCACAAGGAATAAGCAATGGTAGCTTTTCTAGAAATCGAAGGTGCTTTTAACAATGATCTTCCGGGGACAATCATTTGTGCACTCATGAAGCTTCGAGTGAATGAGTAACTCTGTGTGTAGCAGAGTCGTCAGCGCATCTTTAGGTGCCTCAAAAGCCAGAAGATTTGTGAGTAGGGGCACTCCTAAGTGGGGTATTCTTTCCCCATTATTTTGGAACGTGGTAGTCAATGAACTACTGAGGAAAATAGAAAAGTTGGATTGCAAGGTGATTGTCTATGCGGATGACGTAGCTATTGCTGCACATAAAAAGTTTCCTGACACTCTCTCGGAGCTGATTGGATCAGCGCTCTCCGATCTTAATATTTGGGCCAATAGCTGTGGGATGGGGATAAATTCCTAAAAAAATAGACTGGTCCTTGATACTTATTTAATTTTTGTAAGCCCAAAATATTTTGGGCTTTATTTCATTTGTTGTTTTGGGCGTTATTTCATTGGTCGTTCTTTCCCTGAATCATTTTGACAGATAATGAAATAAATAACTCTCACAATTGGAGCTTTACTCAAACTTATCTTGAATTTTGTAAAATTCAAACATACCTATTATCTAACACCAGCATTAGGAATAAAACAAAATAGTCCCTTAATTTTGTTAATATTTTTAAAATAACTTTTTATTTAGAGTTGAGAAAGATTTTCTTTTCTAGAATTTTTATTCATTTTTTCCTCATAAATTATTACCCAATGATATTAGGTTTTTTTATATGTTATTTTTATATTAAAGCTCGAACTCACCTTTTGCAGTAGAAATGTCACAATCTTCACGAGAACGATGGATCTGCTTTGCAGTTAAATAAATTTCATAATTAACTTTTCAATTAATTTCTGCACGTTTTAAATAAATTTTCTTACGATTCTATTTAGAGCGATAAATTTAATCACATGCACAAAAAAGATTATATTTTTTTATAAGAATTTGAATATTTTATTTAAACACTGAACACTTTTTAGCACTTATATAAATATTTTATAGATTCAATTTTATTTTATATTTTTTATTTATACATTTTTTTTATTTCTTTTCTTACACATAATTTATTCAAAGCAATTTATTTTTAACTTTTTTTTTATTACTAACCCATCAACAGCTATTTTCGCGTTTTACATTTTTTTTTTGTTTCTTTACAACAACACGAACACAATATCTGCTTTTACTATTTTAATTTCTTATATTTTTTTTTATTATTCTTTTAATTAACAAATTTAGTTTCAGCAACAATTATTACATTTTTTCTGGTTGAATAAACAATTTTGCAAGTTTTCTTGTTATGTTATATTATGTTATGCTATGCTATGTTATGTTATGTTATGTTATGTTATACAGGTATATATATTTCCTTTCTTTGTTTCAGCATTTAATTTTCATTTGTTACATGAATTATTTTTTTTTACTTTCGGTTGACTTTTTTGTTTTCCTCGCTGAATTTTCCGGTGCTTCAGCAATGTTGCTGACCTTGATTGCGCTTTCTTTTCACCCACCACTTTTTCTGCTTCTTTGTTAATACTTCATCATCATCTGCTGCTGCTGCTGTTGCTGCTGCGTTGCTGTCTCTGTCTCTGCCTCTGCCTTTAAGGATTATTATAGACACATCCACACACGCTCATCGCAAGGATGTTGGAACAGACGAAAAGTTTCGTAGAAAGCGAGAGCATAAGCTGGAGTAGAGTGTAAAGGAAAGGCAGCATGGAGCGTAGATAGAGAGAGGGGAGAGAGAGAGCGCACGAGTTAGAACTCACATAGATGAGAGAAAACGTACTGTTAAGTGCTACGCGTTTTGCAAATGCTGATAAAATATTTCCAGTTTTGACGAGTTGTAACGGTTTTTGGCAATTTTTTTTTTCTATTTATATTTATATTTTTGTTCGTTATTTATCTCTTTGTATTTCACGTTGTTTTTTTTTTTTCTTATTTGTGTCTTTGTAGAGTGGATGTGTTTAGCTTAAAATGAGAGAAAGTAAGCAACGCGGAGAATTTCTTTGTTTTATTTCTGATACGTTTTATTTTCTTTCCCCAAAAATTTCTTCTTGTTGCTTTGGTGTTTCTTGCAATATATATTTTTTTTTCTAATATTACATTTTTTTTTCATTTAATGATTTTGACTTAATTGTCTTTTTATTGGTTGCAAAAAAATTAATAATCCAACGCATTTACATTTACAAAAATTTTTCACAAATTTCTTTAATGAATAAATTCAACAACGGCTTTGTCGCATTTTACTGCGAAACACTCAACATTTCTATACAGTGGCTGTCATATACAAGCATACATATCATTTACAAGCATACACACGCACAGTAAGTGTATTTAAGTGTGCATGTGTATGTGTTTGCGAGTTGATTTCTATCCCGGTATCTCACTGTCGCCACACAAAGCTTTCCGTCTCACTTCAAAATACGTAAAAATTCTTTTTCGGCTACCGTTTTTATGCGTAGAGCTCAATTTCCAGCAGAATTCACGAATTGTGCACTTTCAAGCATTTATCTTTTATTTTAAATCCTAAAAGTATGCTTTTTACCCCAGCTTTATCGAAGTATGTTCACGTTAAGACAAAGTTTTTAGAATAATGCGCTATACTTAACCACTTGGAAAGGACCGTTTTAATATTTTCAGCCACAAAGTATGCAACAGAAATGCTGACATAACTGTTTTTCGAGTATTCCGACTCGGTTAACCAACATACAGTTTAGTTCCAACATTTCTATAATATTTTACAGCACTTGCCAATATATCTTTTCTTAAAGCCATAAATATACTTTAGATTTTATTCACATAATCGTTTCGCAAAAGTATGCTACACTTTTTCTTACGAAAAGAGCCGCCGAAACTATTGTGCTGCCTTTATGTTATGCCCCACACAAGCTGCTTTTCGTGATCTACTTTTGTGCACAAGCACCCAAAAGTATGCTACAAGAAAGTGCTGTTATTGCCTTAATTGAAATCTTTTATCTTCTTCTCAACAGCACCGAGGCGACGCGTACGCACCAGCTGTATCTTTGCTGCATGTGCTCGTAATTTTAGCTGCCGCTGCTGCTTGTTCTTCTTCTGCTGTCTCTTGTTTTTCTTCTCTAACCGTTGCTGGTTTTCTTTTCGTTTTGTCGCACACACTTAAATTTTTGCTTGAAATTCACATAAACAGAAGTCGATAAGTGTTTTTGCACTTTAAAAAAAACACACTGCCTACTCTTAGGCGCTTGCAAACAGATTTTATAATCCAATTCTTTTCTTGTATTAATTTCACAATTTGAACTTTCTATGTATCGTACACTACGTCACGACGTTCGTTTGTAGTGTTGGATTGTGTTTTTTTTTTCAACAAATGTATTTTTTATGTTTTTTTCTTTTTTCTTTTTTGTTTTTTCTTAACCGAACATCCGAGCATCACATCTTTTGGCTAGTTTCTCCCGTCTTTTGTTGCGTACGCAAGCCAACACAAACTCCGACTGCTCGTCGCATCGCACATCGTCTGCTTGCCATCGCCAGTGCGACCAAGCAATTTTCATCTGCTGCTGTCTGCGAAGCTGTCGTTTCCAACAACAACAACATCCCCATATGTGCTCCTTGCTGCTCCATGAAATTCGCAAAAAAAACACAAATTTATTTGTGGAGACTTTTTCATTTTCATTAAAGCTCGCTCGAATAGCGGTACCGCTCTCTTTCATCTACCCGCTTTTAACCCTCAGTGTGCAGCGTTGTCTAAACACATTGTCTACGTGTGGTCATCATCATCATCATCATCATCATCTATAAACGTTACGCACTGCTCGCTACTTCCGTGTCCAACATCATCATTCAAATAAATAGCAATTTTTGCTCTTTTCTCTTTGAATTACTCACTCATTTTCCAATGCTTACTCTCTGAATTTATCTTCGCAGCTCTTTACCACACATACACACAACAACTGGTCGTCAAGTGTAGACTTTTGTGTCGAGGAGCTACTGTCATTATGTTAGCGATGAAATGTGTCAAATTAAGTCCTTTGCCAAGCAACGACATCTTGTGGATAATCATTTAGATAAAACACGAAATGGATATGCAATCAGTTGCTATCCATAAAATAATCTGTACTTTTGGTTTTTTTTCAGAAATTTCACTTTGACTAAATCTCCTATTAGTTCATGTGTAGAATATGTATGTCGACAAGGTTATTGTTACAAGCAATAACCAAAAGCTCAAAAATTAATATTATTTTGATTTAATTATATTTAAAGTATAAAGTAAAGTATTTTATAATCAAAATCAAAAAGAGAAATTGGCATCATGTCCTTACATCGGAAAAACTTCTATTCAAAATTTTATTATTTCATCTAAGTTAAGAGATTATTTTTTTCGTTGTTTTTAAAATCAAATATAAAGATAGTAATCGACTGCTCTCTGAGTTATTTACTAACGCAAAAATTCTGTTTGTTATTTTTATTTGCTTAAGACATTTTACCTAATTTTGTTGAAATTTTAGGAGTTTTTTAGGTAAGGATTGTGAAAAAACGTTGAGAGATATTTGAGTAAATATTTTTTTATCATTTTACGTATGTTTATTGTTGAAGGGTGATCCAATAAGAGCTTCCTACTTTGTTTTCTAAATATGCATTCTAAAAATACAAAAAATCAATGTATTGATACAAATCTTTATTTTGAATTCCTTCGGTTCGGTTCCTACAACTCAATGTTTAAAAATTATTTCGTTCAAATGTTGCCCACGACTAGCTCTTAAATGTCTTATTCTATGGGTCCAATTTTCGACAACTCTTTCGAGCATATCGCACGGTATTCCTTGAATAACACGAGTTATGTTGGTTTCCATAGCGTCATTAGTTTCGGGTTTGTCTACATAAACAAGTGATTTAACATATTCCCAAAGAAAGTAGTCCAATGACGACAAATCACACTATCTTGGTGGCCAATTAACATTACCATTTCTTGAGATGGTGTTTTCATCAAACGTTTCCCTCAACAAAGCGATTGTTTCTCCAGCTGTATAGCATATTGAGCCATCCTGTTGAAACCAGAGGTCGGCTACACCAATATCCTGAATTTTTGGAAACAAAAATTCATTGATCATTGCTCTGTAGCAAGCATCATTTAACGTAACACGGGCTTCATCCGCATTTTTAGTACATTTATCGGAATATATTGGAAGCTCTTGGATTGCTTCTGGTTGTTTTTGGCCCAAATATGGCAATTTTGCTTGTTAACATAACCGTTCAACCAGAAATGATCTTCGTCGCTAAAAACAATTTTTCGATAAAATAATGGATCAATTTGAAGTTGTTGTAACGCCCATAAACCGAAATTAAGACGTACACCAAGATCAGCCGGCTTCAATTCTTGTATGAGCTGTATTTTTAGGACTTCAGACCAAGATCACGCCTCAAATACACCACAATGATCCTTAAGAGATGCTCAGAGCCTGAGATCGGCGACGAATCGATTGTTCACGGTTTTCACGAACACTCTCAGCTACTGCAGCAATATTCTCAAAACTACGGGCTCTATGCACTCTGGTTGAATGATGAATGTCCAATAGTGTAAAATTGGTTCGAAATTTGATGATGATGTTACGAATAGTGCACTCAGTTGGACGCTCATAAGGACCAAAATGATGTTAAAGAACTTTATAACATTCTCTTACTGATGACTGATTTCGGTAGTAAGTTTCCACAATTAATAAACGTTGTTGAGGAGTAAGTATATTCATGATTGAGTCGTATTGAATACTGAACACTAACGTCATATGGACAAGCCATTTAACACATAACAGCTATCAAAATAACGCAGTTGAAAAAGGGACCTCGTATTGGATCACTCTTAATTGAATTAAAAAAATTTCGTGACGTCACTTCCGCATCACACGTTCGTAAATACAGCAGCAAAAAAACAATAGAAAAAACGGTGAAAAAATTTGGCAAGAGTTTAAACCAAATGTGAGGGGCAGAATAAGAGTTTTTCAAAAAATTAGTTAGAATCAAAATGGCGGCTACGCAAAGTTAAAATACAAAAAAAAGGCCTAACATTTTAAGGCAGAAGTAGCTGTAAAAATGTTTGGGAATTTTTAAAGAAAACTCGAAGTCAGCCCCTACAAAAATATATGTTTTTAATTACTCAACAATTTTGAAGTAAATCGGTATAATGTCCAGTTATTGGGCAATCTTGCACACCAATTTTAAAAAACCTGTTTCCAGAAAAACGCGTGACGCGGTAGTGACGTCACGAAAAAATTTTTTTTCTTATTTGAATACTTGCTTAAAACAGTAAAAAAATATTTACTCAAATATCTCCAACCGTTTTTTTCACAATCTTTACTTTAAAAACTCAAAAAATTTCGACAAAGTTAGGTAAAATGTCCCTCAAGGCCACTTTCTAATATATTGATCAAAATTTTAATGCCTAGCTAAAAATTAAATTCCACAAAAAATATGAAAGATATCGACAAAACGGTTTTTTTATTGAATAGATAAATCATCAAAATTTATTCAAAATTGGTATCTTGTTGTTCTTGCTTTTGTTGCTTTGTTTTATGCCATGTCAAAGTAGACAAAAAAGGTATACCACTGGTTGATGTCTGCATCTTCTGAAAATAAAAATCCAAACGGAAAGATGTTAAGATCTAATACCGCCATCTCCGGAACTAGAATTAACAGGGTCGTTTAGAAAATAGCGGATCCGTAGCTTCCGAATGTCAAAAAAACAGTTTTTTAGAAATTAAAATGTGTCGCCGGAATTTAAAGAGTGGTTTCTGGAGCTTCGCTCATAATTCTAGTTCCTACGAGAACGACTGATGACAACGGACAACGGACAAATTTTTCGATAAATTTTTATCACAATCAATTGCGACAAAGTGGTTTCGAAATAAACGCATTTAAAGTTTTGATAAGTGTTTTCGGGTTTATAAAATTTGAAAGGTTTTTCCGATGCATTTGTTTGTTGACTTTCACGAGGAAAAATTTCATTAAAATCGGATTTTATGAGGAAAGTTCCCGAAGACGTGGTTTTCACAAAAGTTATAAAATGAAAAAGAAAAAGAATGGGACCAAGAACGGAGCCTTTATTCCTTGATAAAAACAAAACATAGTTTGAAAATATCCCCCTAATCAGAGCATGGAGCGGAGACAAACTCGACCCAACGTGATCGATCTTGAGCAGGGACCGAAAATAACAGTTGTTTTCGAAACTTCTATTCAAAAAGTCAAATGGTAAGTCTATTCGATATTTGAATATAGCAATGTGATGCTTGTTATCTAAGCAATAATGATCTTTAATGATTTTAATTTATCTGATTTTTTTAAAAAGTTAATAAATAATCGTTATTTTTTGACCAATTTTATTTCGATCAAAAATATAAGTTAAAATTTTGCTTTTATTTTTACACCAAAAGTAAAAGTAAAAATTTTACTTTTATTTTTTTGATCATATATAAAACTTAAAATTTGAGTTTTATTTTTTCGATCAAAAATAACAGTTAAAATTTGACTTTTATATTTTCGATCAAAAGTAAAAGTCATGTTTTAATTCTTGCATCATCTGCTTGCAGTCGCTGTTCTAGTCGTTTGCGAAATAAATTAAAACAGAATGTGGCAATGATAAGCAACTTAGCGATGCAATGCAACGATATGAAGATCAATAGCAATGTTTTTATCTCTGTGTAATGTTACGAATATAAGTGTAGAAGAATAAACAATTTACTCTATTAATTGTTTTGAAAATTTAAACTGTTGTAATAGTTAATAGGAAATAGATCTGTCCAATTTTTAATCTCTATTTTTGATTAGAATAACAAAAGCCAAATTTTAACTAATATTTTTGATCAGAAAAAAAAATTAAAATTTTAACTTTTATTTTTGATCGAAAAAATAAAAGTCAAATTTTAACTGTTGTTTTTGATCAAAAATTAAAAGTCAAATTTTAAGTTTTATTTTTGATCAAAAATATTAAAATCAAATTTAAACTTAAGTTTTTGATCGAAAAAATAAAAGTCATATTTAATCAAAAATAAAAGTCAAGTTTTTACTTATATTTTGGAGCGGAAAACTAAGAGCTAAATTTAAACTATTATTTGTGATCAAAATAAAATCAGTCAAAAAATAACGATTATTTGTTGACTTTTTTGAAAAAAATCGTAACCGTTACGGTCCCTGATCTTGAGCCATTCTGCGAACTTCCTGCCAAGTGCAACGGGTTTGGTATTCCGCATGTGTCGAGCGTGGGCCACTTCTCCACCTGGTTCCACTCAAGGGTCATCT
The DNA here is from genome assembly GCA_963920525.1 of Dichetophora obliterata. Taxonomy (NCBI): domain Eukaryota; kingdom Metazoa; phylum Arthropoda; class Insecta; order Diptera; family Sciomyzidae; genus Dichetophora; species Dichetophora obliterata. The sequence continues at coordinate 36,114,461 of OY986437.1, read as the reverse complement.
TTGCAATGTCATGGTCTTCTTTGCAAAGGATGTGGCCGATCCACCGACATTTGCGGTGTTTTCTTTCAACGGCTATTGGTTTGCAAGTCGAAATGATTAGTAGATCTGTGTTTGTAATTGATTTAGGCCAAAAGATCCTGTGTATAATGCACAGACACTATTTCACAAAGGCTTGTAGCTTCTTGCAGATGCTATCATTAACCTTCCATGTTGCGCAAGCGTACAATAGTACAGGTTTAATGCTGGTGGTGAAAATTCGTAGTTTTGTTTTTGTATTTATGTTTCAAATGTTGACCCAAATGTGGTTGATTTTGCGAAAGTCGCGTCGGGCCTTATTGATGCCCGAGCTTACATCCGCCTCAGCACTGCCGTATTTGGTTTCTTGTGAGGTTTCAATGGTCGTTGTGAGGACATCTTGGCTTGAGGTTGCTACACGCGTAAGTTTGGTTTTTTTAAATTTGATGCGTAGTCTAACCTGTTTTGCGTTTTTGAGCAGAGCTTTAAGTTTAGCCTTGAGCTCTGACAGACTGTGAGCCAAGAAGCAAATATCATCAGCGTAGTCAAGGTCACTAATTTGTTGGTGCAGCCGCTATTTAATACCACCGGGGGAGACGTTGTTTGTTTTCTTGAGAACGCTGTCAAGGACTACTATGAAAAGTAGAGGCGACAGTACGCAACCCTGCCGGACCCCTTGTTGGATAGTGAATTTATATCCTCTTTTCTCTTTGAAGAGCACACTGCATTCAGTGTTCTCGTAAAGCTCGCAAATAAGAATGATTATCTTATCCGGTACGCCCACATTTCTGAGAGCAGACCAGGCTGCGTGTCGGAAGCACTTTCAAAATCAACGCAAATCAACGCAATAGCATATACAGTGGTGATCGCCACTCAGCTCATTGCCCAATTATTATTCTCAATGAGTTTATGTGGTCAACGCAAGATCAATTTCAAAATCAACGCAAATCAACGCAATAGCATATACAGTGGTGATCTCCACTCAGCTCATTGCTCAATTATTATTCTCAATGAGTTTATGTGGTCAACGCAAGATCAATTTGGCCTGAAGCCATTTTACTCAATGCTTAGTGTGGTGTTGAGAGCTGCTAATATTCTATCCAGAATAGCAAAAGCAAGAACTTTTTCAACAGCATTAAGAAGTGTGATTGATACCTCGCCAGTTTTTGCATCGGCTCAGGTCACCTTTCTTCGGTAGAGACATTATTATTCCCTCTTCTAATTCCCTGGGACAATTGTTTCTGTGCCATGCTTCAAAATTTCGGGTGGGATGGCACCCGCCCCGGCAGCTTTATTGTTTTTTAGACTGCGTATTGCTAAAGTAATCTCCGCGATCGATGGGGGCTCTGTCATGATGTATCTATTTTAGTTTTGTCGGCGGTTGTAACTAGCATCATCGGATTCTTCTTCCTCGATAGTGTTATCTGTGAATTTGTAGTATCTTCTCCATTCTGCCAGTTGCTGATCTACTGTGGTCAGAACTCTGACATTTGTGTGGGTGTGTGAATTGGCAATCGTTAGTTTGTTTATTTCTGCATTTACACTTCTCAAATCGTTTCTATAGTCTGCTGCTTCGGCTTCACTTGCGATGTTATTTAAGTAAGCTTCTTTATCTGTCAATGCTTTATATGTCTTTATATGTCAACGTTTTGCCACACCCAAATCCATTGATTTTATTTACACTACAGAGTTTTCCATCTAAATATCAAAAGCTAAACTCAACGGATTCTGGTAGTGAGCTTTAACAGGTTAACTTAATAACTTTCTGCTACCTATTTGGTAGATATGAGCCCAATCAGTTGTATATATGTATGTTATTTGTTTAGCAAAATTTCATTGTATACTGTATCAAAAGCTTAAGAAATATCCACGAAAAGAGCCACAGTAACCAATTTCCATTCCTTTCTAATATCACCTTTAGCTCTCTGAAATTCATTACAATAAAAGTTATCTTTACATGAAAAGACGTCTTTAGCGATTTCTTTATAAACTGATTTATAGCAAAATCATTTGGGTGTTTCTTTTTCCTTTTAAATCGCCTTTTTTCCATTTCTATATTTTTAAGCAAGTCATTCTATAATTCATTATGAATTCGAGTCAAATTTCAAAACGTAGTAAATGATTTAATAATCTAAAACCTCTAATTTTATAGAATGACGAAGAACTAGACAAACAATCAATAACCAATTAGCAATTCTTAAGCACAATGATCAGTGATTGATCAAAGTGAATAACTGAACTAAATAAGGACACGAGCTTACAATTTTCAAGACAGACAAATACATGATCTGTACAACTTTAAGACAAAGATGACCAACCCATAGTCTCATTTATGCAAGATTCAAGGCCAACTAAAGCAAGCTGAATTAAGTAATAAAATAAATAAATAAACTGACCATTTCAGCCCTTGAGAGGGCTTTGACCTAGCTTCTTATTGATCAATTGTGTTGTGCGTGTTATTAAATGTTTGCTCACAAATGTTCTCTCAAATGCTTTTGTTCTCTCAAAAAGCTTTACATGGCAATTTTTACTCTCTGAGGTTTGCCATTGTCTGCAGAGAGGTGACGACCGAACAGAAAAATTAATTCAATTGGAAAATTTCTGAATTAAATGAAATTTCAATTGAAAAGCTGGAACTGAACCCGGGCTACCGCAGTTCTTTAGGTTAGGGGCCACGCACTCTACCCACTAGGCTACCGCCGCCTCAGCTGAGTTAAGTACCTGTCAATATTAGTGCTGTTTTCTAAAATATTTAAATTAATATTACCAATTAAACATAAATTAGAATGATTTTCATTAAAGAGAAGGGTAACTTAGTCATTGAAAAGATATCATGTAAACTACAGCTATCAATAAATCTATAGATAAACAAAAAAGTAAGATTGATATTATTTATTTAACATTTTACGCTTAAAACATTACAACTGGGAAGATTAAAACAAAAATACTCAAAATTAATAGAAGGAAGAATAAACACGGCCACACCACCAGACGCATAATTATGATTGCAATTAGCTACACTGATGAAAAAATTTAGTGAAATCAAAGAAAACGCATTTAATTTAATGATTTTCAACAACGATTTGGCCTCATTTGATTAATTCCTAATAATAAAGGGTACTTGTATTGTAATTAAATTTAAAATTATTTGATGCAAATAAGGTACATTTTCAATTTAAATCCCTGCAGTGTAATCAACTAGATTTATACCAGTCAACAACTAGTTGGAAATATCCAACTGATAGTTCGATTTATGTCCTATTCTCATAGAACCGACTGGTATTTTTTACGTGGTGATGTCATTGGAAAAGACAATTGTCTTACTATAGATAAGGTTTTAACTAGTTAACAACTCATTTTTTATGTAAAGTAAAGTTCTAGTTGGGTTGTGACTAGTTTTTAACCAATATAATAATTATCGAATTAAAACTAGTTCATAGGTTCATATTTTTTCAATAGTTCATAGGTTCAAAGAACATATATTTTTACAACCAAATATTAGCTAAAGGCTAAAGTTAAAGCTATTTGATGAAATACCATGTTTATGGTATACATAAACTAAGTTCTAATCTACTACAAAGTTGCAATAAAAACATTTAAAAATGAGAGTATATGTCGCATTAATATAATTCAAGATAGTTTATCAACTACATGTTTTTAAATTAGTTTTTATATGTTTTAATTTGTTTATTATTAGTTTGTTCCAATGGGGTACCCAGCTCCAACTGGTTTTGGAACTGGTTGATTTTGATAATATGTAGTATAGTTTGATTTTGGCTAGTTTTACAACTGGTTTAATGTGACTTGACAAAAACTAGTTGGGTTTAAACTACTTTTGCAACTAGTAAATCGTGACAAAATATAAACTAGTTTGTTTTGACTAGTATAAATACTACTCATGTTTTAATGCTGACTAGTCTTACGCTGCAGGGGAACTACATGTTTTTAAATTAGTTTTTATATGTTTTAATTTGTTTATTATTAGTTTGTTCCAATGGGGTACCCAGCTCCAACTGGTTTTGGAACTGGTTGATTTTGATAATGTGTAGTATCCCTGCAGTGTAAGAAAGTCCCTGCAAAAGTAGTTTAAACCCAACTAGTTTTTGTCAAGTCACATTAAACCAGTTGTAAAACTAGCCAAAATCAAACTATAATACATATTATCAAAATCAACCAGTTCCAAAACCAGTTACCAGTTACTAACCAGTTACTATATTGGTTAAAAACTAGTCACAACCCAACTAGAACTTTACTTTACATAAAAAATGAGTTGTTAACTAGTTAAAACCTTATCTATAGTAAGACAATTGTCTTTTCCAATGACATCACCACGTAAAAAATACCAGTCGGTTCTATGAGAATAGGACATAAATCGAACTAGTTGTTGGATATTTCCAACTAGTTGTTGACTGGTATAAATCTAGTTGATTACACTGCAGGGATAGTTTGATTTTGGCTAGTTTTACAACTGGTTTAATGTGACTTGACAAAAACTAGTTGGGTTTAAACTACTTTTGCAACTAGTAAATCGTGACAAAATATAAACTAGTTTGTTTTGACTAGTATAAATACTACTCATGTTTTAATGCTGACTAGACTTACACTGCAGGGATATTATGGATACTTTAAATGTAGCACATACGCATTTGATTTAAATGTGAGGAAATTAAAAAACATTGTAGGTACCTCTTATCTAAAGAAATAGTACAATAATTGGTTACGATTTGAATAATGGGAATACTAAATAAATCAGAAGATATCGCTTGTACGAATTTATTGTTTTGACTAAAAAAATACCTACCTAGAACTGTTTATACCTAACCTAATGTGATTTAACTTTATTGAAAATATGGTATGCAAGTTTTGATTAAGTGTACACTAATATAATTTAATGCAAGTTACAAAATGCAAGTTTTGATGAATTCAACATTATTTAAAACAATTTAAATATTTGTGCTTGTGCCAATAATTTATATTAAGTATATCAATATAAGGCAGTAAGGTCTAGTAGAGAAAACAATAATTTATTATATTTATTATATAAATTTTTAAATTAAAACAAGCGTAATTTTCTACAAAATTTGCGTTGTAAAGATACTAAAAATCTATTGTAATTTAAAAGCCTAAAGTTTTACCTTTCACTTGAAGTAGAAAATTATTTACATTTTCTGCAGGTTAAAAACCTTTTTATAAGCAAGCAGAACAACTCAGGTAAATATGCTTGAAATAACAACTTTCAACATCTTACTTTCCATAATCCATAATAATAACGGTATTTTTTGAAAAAATGGCTTAATGTAAGCTATTATCTTATTTTTATTATTTCTTTTTATTTATTTATTATAAATAATTTTGCGCGAATATTTAAATTTTATTGAATAATTTTGAATTCATCAAAACTTGCGTTTTTTAAAGTTTCAAATTAATAAATATTTATTTGAATGACATTCAATAGCGGTATTTACGATTCAGTACAGTTACCACTGCAGTTGAGATCTTGTAAGCTTTACAAAAACAAAATACACTTACGTGAAAAATCTTCACAAGTGCTTTTCCACTGTAGAATTTTCCACTTTCCTTGAGCAGTTGTGTACTTTTGTACATTAAAACTTTTGACGGCTTTGAAAAAGTGATAGTAGTGTGTTTACGAACACGTAACTGCTCAACTGCACATGCAAGTGCACTGAATCGTGAATACCCCAAGTATAAACTGTGCTGATAAAATAAAAAAATCCCATGAAATGTGATAGTCTACAATGGCATCACCACAGTTGATCAAAGTGACACATGCGCGACCTTGAACGCAACATTGTATTGCACTATTTCGAATCAGCCTTTACTATGACTTTCGAGCCGATCTATGTATCCTTCGCTGAACCTTTTGATTTCTTACTTTACAAAAGGCATGTTTAAGTCGTTTTGAATCTGCTCATTTCGAACAAGCCATGGTACATTAACAAATCTTCTCAATGTTTTTGACTGATACCATTGCAGAATTTCGATATTTGAGTTGCTTGATGTACCTCACAACTGAATCCCGTAGGTCAAAACTGGTTTTGAGATAACTTTATACACCAAGACTTTATTTTCCAAGCTTAACTTCGAGTTTTTACCAAGGATCTAGTGGATTTTTTTTTTTTTTTTATATATATTAGTTGCTTCAGCTTAGTCTTGATATGATTCTTCTAGGTAAATCTACGATCAAGATGAAGTACAAGATAGTTAACATTATCGCTGTGACGTATTTACAAGCCATTAAGTGTGACAGGGGGTCAATTCCCGTTTTGCGTTAAAGTGAAGTGAAAAGAAGCTTTTCACAATAGTTTTCATTTAAAGATTTCACTTTTTCACTTCACTGCGCACAAAAACGCGATTCTTGTTCGCCTAATGAAAAGTAGCTGCTGAATAGCATTTGAGAGTTGCTGAATGTCTATTAAACAAAGCTTTTATGAAAAATAAATGTAAACAACTTATTAGATGGTAGAAAATATTTTCAAAAATGACTTTATTGAACATGATGATGACTTTATTATGACTTCAACATTCTATTTATTGATTTATGTAGAGAAAACTTAAGGATTTTTAGGAGGAGACTTCGCGATGAAGAAAACTCATTCAGCAGAATTTCGGAGGAACACTTCGACTTATATCGCTTTCCCAAAGCTATAAACTTGATTAAGAAAGTAAAAATATATATTAAAAATAAGCAATAAAAAAGAAAAGTATAATGAATTTTGCATAAATAAATATAACCAAAATAAGTTTTTCGGTAGCATAAAATAGCCGAAACTAATAAAGCAAGTATATAACGCGCGTTTGCAACCGGCGTTAACTTTGTTTTCATTTCAGCTTAAAATAAACAGCTGTTGCAGTTTTAACAAACAACGGGAATCGCGTTTTCCGTGTAAAGCTGAAAACACTTTTCATATGACGATAACGCAGAACGGGAATTGACCCTCAGGAGAGTCAGCTGTAAAATTAGTGTAGAGAAGTGGCCCCAAAATGCTTCATTGCTGAACACCAGCATTAATTTTACATTTATTTGAATTTTCTTCTTTAATTTTTACGTAAAATTTACGATTACTTAAGAAAGATTTAATTAGCAGTAAGTAGGTAAAAATTATAATAAAAAAAAAATGCACGAACAAAAAAAATTTTAGTATACCATAAAATTATAAGTAAGAAATAAAATTTAAAAACTTAACCTAATTTTGTTGAAAACATTCCTCGATATTTATATAATTATCAAATAATACTAACATATTCGGAGAATATTTTTTTCAGCTCTTTTTGAGTTCTGACATAATTCGATGATGCAATTTTTCGGTCTGATCATATGGCCAATATATTAAAGATAAATCCTCCTTTTGTTGTTTTCGAGAAATCGTGCAGGTATTTAAAAGTAGGTATCAGTATTTCTAAAGTTATTATGCTTTACAATCTCCAATTGGACAATATCCAATTGCTAACGAATGATATTTTAAAATGTCTTTACCAAGCGCTAGAACTTTATACAGTGTGAGCTTTCTTTCAGGTTTTTTTTTTCTGTATCAAACGGGCTGTTTCTGTTACGTATGTCTCGAACTTCAAGACACTGCGGATGACTTTCTACCTTTTGATGATCTCTTCATCAACACCTGTTATCAGATGTTATGTCATTTCTTTCAAAAACAGTCCTCGATGCATTTAAATCATTTGTATTGCCATATCCTGCTATTGGTTGGTGTACTCTTATTCCAAATTTATTGCGGAATTCATAAAGAATTTTTTCTTTCCTCGCAGCCAATATATCCTTCTATCAGTGTTGGGCAAGAATAATTCAAAACAATAATAAAAAAATAACAAACAAGATTTGATCATTAAAAAGTTTGAATAACAAGTATTTGATTGAATTTTTATTTTCGAATGATGAATAAATATTTTTTATTCATTTTTTTTATTCATAATTCATAAATTTTGAAAAAATTTACAAATAAATTTTATTTTTTACAGAGAAAAAGTAGGTATTCTTCAGAGATTGACTTTTTAACAATATACTTTTAAGTTTGATCTTAATATTACTCTTTTTTCAAACGTTTCGTTCAATATTTTATGAGAACGTGGAATATTGACGATGGTATAATGGTATTTTTGTATTGAATTTGCTAAAATTTTTTCTAATTGCGGAATATTTAGATAGACAACCTTGCTTTGTGTGAGCGTCCGCAAGATATATCAGTACCTTCAATAACCAAATTTAAATTTAAGAACTTAAATTTTATTTAAGTTTATAAAGAAAAAGTACTTGTTACCTCGAGTTCGAGTCCGTTAGTGGAAAAACAATCGCAAAACTCATCATTGTTACGACTTTCTAAGCTTAAAGATATGGGTAACAGCTAGTTAGCCATGACGTCGTTTCAAATAGGAAACGAAATTTAAGGAAAAATTTTAAGTTCCTTTTATTTTAACTATAAGACACTCAACTCAAGAAACACTCACGCTGCACAGTGGGATTTTTTGTGCAATAAGTAATTTTTTCCACACATAATATTTAAAAATGTAATGATGCAGTTTTGTAGAGAATTGATTCAGTATGAAGAATCCATAAATTCTATTGCAAAAAAACGTTTATTTGCCTTTGAAATAATGAAGTAAAGCCACATGTAAATTTTGGTCCAAAATATTGAAAACTGTTTACGCACTTCTATAGTGTTTGTACGTAAGATAATTTTATTGCTCTGATTTAAATAGTGATTTTTTTCAAATATAGCCTTTTCTGCGTATTTAAAAAAAAAATTATAAAGTTCGCTCATATTGTTTAAAAGATATGCTAGAATAAAATTTGTTCTATAATGTGCCGTGATTGCAAACTTCCTTGGAAGAAAAAAAGGTTGCTCGGTCGTGCTAGGTGCTCCCGCTATAATAAAATGAAAGGTAGGACTCCATACTATCAATTAAAAAAAAAAAGTTTCAATAATTAATAATCTTTTATGAAATCATAACATTTGTCTCCAAATCCATGAAATTTTTATTTTTAAAAAATTACAAAAAGATATGGCATACTTTTAGGCACGTGCGTTATTATGACATTTAGTTACAACAATAACTTATTTGGAATAGATTAAAAACAAAACCATATGATTTAACAACAATAAAAATACAACGTCAAAATAGCAAATAGCGAAGTGAAAGAAATATCATTAAAATGAGTTTATTTTCTGTGTTAAATAGTGAACTGAGTTACGAACTCATTAATTGCAATGCAAGTTTGGAATTAATAACCGGTTTCATTAAATCAAAAAATGCAATGCTTCAGGATGAAGAAATCGATATAGTGAAAAGAGCAATTCAAAAGAGGTTTCTTGGTAATGACCAAGAATTTCAAAAAACGGTGGCAAAAATCGCATAAACTAAAATCCCATTTTTTTTAAAAAAATGAAGATTGGCTAAAAAGTACGTTTAAAAAGTACGTTAATAAATTTTATATGTGTAAATGTTTTTTCCTATTGTGTTTTTAGCTGTATTTGAGGTATCACTTAATAGCGAGCCTAGTTATTCAACTAAACTAGGAGGGCCAGCGAAAGATTTCGAAGATTGTCAAGTTCGCACAAAGAGGTTCAAGGCTACTGAATTAGCTTCAAAATATTCACAAGAATATTTGAATATGGCAAGTAAAGTGATGGGTGGAAATATACCAACTCGATGTTATATTCGTTCGCCGGCTATACTAGCAATGATGATGGATGCAGAGCTTACAAAGAGTCAGTATGAAGCCATCAAAAGTTTTCTCAAAAATGAAGGATACGATATTTTGCCACCATATGCAAACGTCAGAGAAGAAAAAAGGCATTGCTATCCACATGAAATTGAAATAACTGAAAAAGCTGCGTCTGTTTCCTTGCAAAGTTTAATGGATCATACGTTAAGCCGATTATTTCAAACTTTTCCGGATGAAGAATTAAATGGTATGACGGATAAATTAGAGTTTACATGTAAGTGGGGTTTTTTTTTTTGGATTCGCCCGGAGGTATGAAATCTTCCCAAGATACGTATACCCGACCTATACGCATGCACGATTCACATTCTAAAATCTACCCGAATCAGCCGGGACAGACAGAATGCACCTACGTACTAAAACATACCCCCTATTGGCAATTAGGATTTTCCACTAAGCACATTAATTGGCTTTTCAGCGGAATTTAAAAATTGAATATATATAAACGCGTATTTAAGTATACTTGATTCTATATAAATAAGCAACATCGAATTAAATAATAGTAATTATTAATTTAAGGTACCCGAAAAACAATCAAAAACACTTAACTCATTTTAACTGGTTTGCGGCCATTGTCCAACCCAAGGACCAACGTGGAAATGAGATAAGTCTCATATCCGCCAAATCAAAATCCCAATTAGTTGGATATGCATTTGGGCCAACGCAGGCACAAACTTGTATGTAAAAGAGATATACTCTGGCACACCAATCCAGGTGATAGTGTGAGTTCAGTCTAATTTCAAATCAGGAAACCACGTGAGCGCGTAAATCCCAATTCGATTAAAAATTAAAATATTGAATAATTAAAAAGTAAGTTTTAAAAACGATTCATATTTGATGGTGCTTACTTTATAAACATAATATCGAGACAAAAAAGAGAAACAGAACAATCTCAATTGCCAATATTACATTGTTATAAAATTGCGTTAGGTATAATGGGATGAAGTTAAATTGATTTAATTATTTAAATGTAATATAATTTTCCGTTTTAAGACATCTACCGAATCAGAAAAATTAATCATATTGAAGTTATCATTGAAATCACTGCACATACATCGTAAAGGTTCATGAAGAGCGTAATTAGAACTGCACTGACTCAACTTGAAAAACAGAAAATGTCTAGTTCCTCTCCTTGGGATGTTAAAATTTAGAGCTGAGATGAGATATTCCGAATTAATCTCGCCACGAAGTAATTTATACAGAAACATGACATTAAGCTTCATTCTTCTGCTTCTTAGGGAAGGTAGTAAAATAATTTTAAGGCGTATTTCATACGATGGAAGCATAATATTGGGGTTCCAACGACTATGACGTAAAGCAAAAAGTAAAAACTGTTTTTGAACGGATTCTATGGCTCCGATGTAGACATTATATTGTGGGTTCCATACAACTGATGCATATTCAAGAATTGGCCTTACGAGAGAGGTATATAATAATTTAGTAGTAAAGGGATCACTGAATTCTTTAGCCCATCTTTTAATGAAACCAAGGACTCCTCTTGCCTTATTTATCACCATATTAACGTGAAGCGAAGTTTTGAATCCATAATAACACCAAGATCGAGAAAACTGGAAACTATTTCTAAGTTAGTGTCATTTATAGTGTAATTTATGTTACTAGCAGATCTTCGCGAGAATGTCATTTGCTTACATTTTTTTAAGTTGAGATTTAATATACTTAAGCTACACCAGTCCACAAGTCTATTTAGATCAGATTGTAAAAGATGTCGTTCTTCGGGTGATTTGTAACAAAGAAAAAGTTTCACGTCGTCAGCGTACATTAAGGCGTTACAGTGTTTTATTACCGAAGGAAGATCATTAATGAATAGTAAAAATAAAACCGGTCCAAGATGACTGCCCTGAGGAACGACAGAAGTGACCGAAATACTTTTTGAAAGAGAATTCTTATATAAAACCTTTTGAGTACGTCTAGATAAATACGAATTTATCCAATTTAATAATGTGACAGGAAACCCAATAAGGTGGAGTTTTTTCAAAAGAAGATTATGATTAACACTGTCGAAAGCCTTGCTAAAGTCCGTAAAAATAACATCAGTCTGCAGTCCCAAAGTAAAACCATTTAATGCCATATGATATGGGCCATTTGAGCTTACTCTGCCTGTTAGACTTTTCTAAAGCGTTTGACACCGTGAACCATTTTTTACTGTGTAGAAAACTCATGCATAACTTTGGTTTTTCTGATACGTCTGTTCGTTTCATGTTTAGCTATTTAAATGGCAGGTCTCAAAGAGTAAGGGTAAAAAACAATTTCTCGTCTTTTAAAGCTACCAGAAGTGGAGTTCCGCAAGGCTCAGTTCTTGGCCCAATTCTGTTTACCATGTTCATAAATGATATTTTTAGAACATGCAATCATGTAACCATGCATGCTTATGCTGATGACCTGCAGTTGTATATGTCCAGACCCAATTGTCTCTCTGAATATTTATGTGCAAGAGTTAACGAAGATTTAAATTTGGTGGCAAATTGGGCCAAAGCTAATATGCTGGCATTGAATCCTCTTAAATCGTATGTGTTACCGATTTCACAAACACCTTATATGAATCTCGATGTTCCCCCTATTTTCCTAAATGGCGTTGAGCTAATATTTGTAAGAAAGGCTTCTATTCTCGGCTACCAAATAAACTCGTCGTTGTCTTGTGAAGATCATGTAAACTCCTGCGTTAGTAAAATTTATTATGTTCTCAGAAATCTTCGGATGACTGCTGCGTTCGTACCTGTTGAAACTAGAAAGAAGCTTGTCTTACAGCTGTTATTGCCAATATTTTCTTATGCGGAAGTCGTTTATAGCAAACTTGACTCGAGATCTATGCACAAAATTCAAGTTGTATTTAACAACTCTACACGCTATGTTTATGATCTTCGGAGGTATGAGCATATAACACCCTTTAACAAACAGTTATTAGGCCGTAACTTGCTCAGCTATCTTGAAGCAAGAAATTGCATTTTCTTACATAAGGTCATCCACTTTCGTTGTCCAAGATATCTATTTGAGAAGATAACGTTTTGTAGGTCAAACAGAAGCATGAACCTTGTTATTCCGAGGCATAACTACCTAAACTCTAGCCGATTGTTTTTCGTTAGCGCCATAAGACTATGGAATTCACTTCCAAGAAACATTAAAACAATTTCCAACCCTAACCACTTTAAGCATTTAATCTTCACCTATTTCTCTTAACTCTATCTCTCCTGTTTCTGATCTTGTTATCCTTTACTAAAACATAAATTAATTTTTAATTACTTTCTTAAAATTTTTTCCTTTCAATATAATTTTTTTGGCATTATTATCTTAATAATTTTTATATATATTTAAAACAGTTTTCTTTTGTATTTTTATCCTCGAATAATTGAATTGTTTTCCGTTTTATATGATGACTCAGTAAAATAATCTGAAATTTTTTTGAATTAATATCTTTATAATTACTTTAGTAATTATAGTAATAGTTTATTATAATTTATTTAATTAGTTGTTATCTATTTTTATATGCGGCATGTAAAAGATTTAAGTCTTAAATGTCAACAATTTGTCTAAATAAATAATAAATAATAATAATAATTTATAACACGCGTAGTAAACTCTAAGCGGTTTGTTGTAGTGGACTTACCCTTCAGAAAACCATGTTGAAAGACAGAAATGGTGGAAGACACGGAGTGGGTTAATTGATCAGTTATGATTTCCTCAAATAACTTAGGGATTGCACTTAATTTTGCAATTCCTCGAAAGTAAGAAACATCTATCTTGGAGCCAGATTTATGAAGGGGTATAATATAAGAATCCTTCCATATAATAGGAAAATAACCACTATGCAAGGAAATATTAAAAATGTTTGCTAGAGGAGTACACAGGTTTGTAGCACATTGCTTTAAAATACAGCTTGGAATTTTATCAGGGCCGGTCGTAAAAGAAGATTTTACTTGTCGAAGATAACACATGACAATATTTGGGTCTATTACAGGAGTTTCAAAAGAGTTAACTGACGGAAGAAAATGATACACCGTGCTAGTATTAAATGGTATATCGGAGTAAGTTGATTTAAAGAAGTTTGCAAACATGTTAGAAATCACATTGTCACAAGATGATTCTTCCTGATTGAATTTAATAAGGGGTGGAAAACTGGAGGCTTTACGTTTTGAGTTAACAAAACTATAGAAAAGTTTTGGATCATCTTTAAATTGAGATTTTATGTTAATTATATAAGCAGAATAGCATTGTTTATTTAGTAGTTGATATCTAGAACGACAAGAAGAATAGGAAGCAAGGTCTAAACTAGAACCAGATATTTTATATTTTTTAAATAAACGATTTTTTTAAATTTTTAAGTGCCTTTAGATCATTTGTTAGCCAGGGTGGATTTAAAGGATTGGAGAAACATCTTTTTTTTGGGACGGACAATAAGAAACACCGTTGCAGAGTATCATTAAAAAACTGTACAGAAGATTCGACGTCATAATATGAATATGATGTTCCGTTAGTTAAAATTGGAGACCAATCAGTCTGCGAAAGTAAGGAATTAAGTTTTACATAGTCCGTTTTCTTAAAATTATAAACTTTTTTATTTCGCGCATCAGAAGTTACTTTATCTTCTTTTTCGTGGGGGAGTAAAACTGTTATTTCAAGAGTTTGATGATGTACATCTTCTGGAAGAGATACGGGATTCGAACAATGGAGATTAACAGTAGTGCATCTATCTACAAATACAAGATCTAGGGTTCTGTGGTTTATATTTAAAATATCATTGACTTGTTGAAGACACAGATCAGACAGCTTATCTAAGAAGTCATTTATCCAATCACTATTGGAAACAGGAGTAAGAAATGAAGAATCGTCAGACGATCTCCAAGTCACAAAAGGTAGGTTAAAATCACCCAGCACAATAAGAACGTCTTTATTTTTTAACAAATTATGAACTTTTTCGATGGCGTGTAAGTGTTTTAAATACATTGTTAAGTCACATTTAGGAGGAATGTAAGAGCAGGTAACATAAAAAAAACTATTATTTAATTTAACTGCAACACAAATGAAGTCAATGTCACTGGTGTCAAGAATTGTCAATTCTTCAGATACAAGCGAGTTTTGAACAGCTATCAAAACACAACCACCGATCTTATCATGACGATCTTTACGAAAAATTTGATATTTATTGCACATTATTTCAGAATTTAAGATATTAGAGCGAAGCCAAGTCCCTGTAAAAATTATAATGTTATATTCAAAATCAAAACTGTTTATGAAAATATCGGAAAGTTTGGAGTTAAGACCCCTGACATTTTGATACACAAGCTCTAATTTAGACTTGCGGTTTATTAATCGTTTCTTGGATGAGATTCGGGGCTATTTCGGGGACGCGGCAAATGTCCAACATTTACCGGCCTTGGATTGCTTTTAAATTCAAATTCGCGTACAATTGTGTTAGGCGGCCAAAAGTTTACATCAACTATGGAATTAAATAAATTTTCAGGAACTGTTAATCTAAAAGAAGTAATCGATCTTACATTTGAATATTTGAATTTATGAACTGAAAGATACAATGAACAATTCAACTTTGATTTAATGAAAAAATCTATATCAACCTCTGTTGTATCCGCAGCTAAGCGAGAAACAAAGATTGATTTAGTTGGTGGAATTGCAATGATTGGCTTAGGTGGAACAGAAACCTGAGTAGTAAGAGGAACAACCTGGGAATCGACCAAAGTTGGTGAAAGAGAAACAGTTTGGGCATAAGACATGACTGGCAATGAAGGTGGAGGTGCCAGCACTGGCAAAGGAGCAGAAATCGATATGTTTGCTGTATTCGAAGTAGAAGTTAAAATAGGTGGAGGGGCTGTTATACCACCAATGTCCATGTCATCAGCAATGTCATGTACAGAAGAATGTAGAGTTGGAGTTAAATCCGTTTTTTGCTTACTACGCAAAGACATGTGTTTTTTTTTCCTTTTGGGAGAAGAAATTGACTCTTCAATATATTTAAAATCGTCGAAAAGAGACTGATATTTGAAAAATTTTGCAGAAAGCGAAGAAAGTTCCTTACTTATTTCAGAGAAGCCTTGCTTTGTCTGCTTGAAAAGCTTGTAGAAGTTGATGTCAGCCAATCTACATTTCTAGCAAGACCAACGCAACCCTTTACCTTCCTCAATACAATCCGCAACTCGGCCTGTCACGCCTGCACATTTGGTATGAACAGCATTATCACATAACCAGCATGATAAAAGCCGCTCAGATTCACCCCTTACAGAGCAGCCAGGCTTAGCACAAATCATATTAAAATAATACAGATAAAATTACGAAAATAAGGCAAAAAACAACACTGCACTTAAAATTGGTTGCGATGGTTCCTCTGGACATGTTGAGTACAATCAGAGTTTAGCAGCTGATGTAAGCGATAAAAGTTTGTTACTGGCATGCATGGTTCCATTAAGTCTACAGACGATTTCTCAAGAAGAATATTGGCGAAATAAAAGTCCGTCATCAACAAGATTTTGCCGTCCTATCTCCTTTGTATTTACCAAAGAAACAATAGAAAAAGTGCTAAGCCTTGTTGAAAAAATTAATTTAGATATTGCTGCTTTGAAAAATATCGAAGTTGTAGCATGCGGGAAGCAATTTTCGATCAAGCATAATTTCGTGTTTACAGTGTTAGATGGAAAGACAGCTCAAACGGTTACAGATACATCTTCAGCAGCTGTTTGTTACATTTGCAAAGCGAAACCTACTGAAATGAATAATCTTAATTTAGTTTCAAGCAAAGCTATTGATGGTGAAGCAATCAAAATGGGCGTTTCCTCCTTACATGCTCGCATTAAATTTATGGAGTGCATACTTCATATTGCCTACAACAAACCATTTGAAAGATGGTCGGCGCTCAAGGACGAACACAAAAGTGTAAAACTGGAAAATAAACTTCGAATTCAGAAGGCCTTAAAGGAACAGATGGGTATACGAGTGGATGCAGTTCAACAAGGAACTGGGTCTACTAACGATGGAAATACGTCCAGGCGTTTCTTTTCTAATCCCGCACTTGTTGCCGATGTGACTGGTGTAGAGAAGCATCTAATTGATCGATTTCGCATTATACTACAAATAATAACTTGTAGCAAAAAAGTTAATTCCTTGAAGACCAAGAATTTTGCTCAAGATACAGCAAAACTTTTTGTTGAAAAATATAGTTGGTAAATATATGCCAGTAACAGTACACAAAATACTGATACATGGAAAAGATAGCATGGATGCGGCAATACTTTCTATTGGCATGCTTTCTGAAGAAGCCGAAGAAGCCAGAAATAAAGATTATAGAACTTATAGATTAAGGTTCTCCAGAAAGTGTGATAGAGTTGCAACAAATACAGATGTTTTTCATCGACTTCTAGTATTGTCAGATCCTTTTATAAGTAGCATTAGATGTCAGCCCCGTAAACAGGTTCTTGCACTTCATGATATAGTTACAGAAATGATAGATGATGAATAAAAGTCTATATTTAAATGCGCGTATTGAAATTTATTTATAAAATAAATAGTTTTGGTAAAGAAACAAGAACTTGTGGGAAAAAATATAATATGGGTTATATGGGCGGTGAGTGGTGGGCGTTAATTGAAGTAATAAAGGCTCTGTGCCAAAATTCAAAAACTTTGGGCCAAAAATATATTTTGGGTTGTATGGGCGGTGGGTAGTGGGAGTGGCCAATTTAGATGAAACTTTACTTTATTCTTAATTGAGGTAATAAAAGGCTATGTGCCAAATTTCAAAAACTTTGGGCCAAAAATAAACTTTGGGTTGTATGGGCGGTGGGTAGTGGGAGTGGCCAATTTAGATGAAACTTTACTTTATTCTTAATTGAGGTAATAAAAGGCTATGTGCCAAATTTCAAAAACTTTGGGCCAAAAATAAACTTTGGGTTGTATGGGCGGTGGGTAGTGGGAGTGGCCAATTTAGATGAAACTTTATTTTATTCTTAATTGAGGTAATAAAAGGTTATGTGCCAAATTTCAAAAACTTTGGGTCAAAAAAACTTTGGGTTGTATGGGCGGTAGGTAGTGGGTGTGGCCAATTTTGATAAAACTTTATTTTTTTTTTCTTAATTGAGCTAACCAAAGGTTCAGAGCAAAATTTCAACATTCTATGAGCACTCCTTATATTTTTTGCCAAACATTGTATGAACAAATCCCACTGTGCGCTGTGGCAATCATCTTCTTGACTTATAATTTTTAAAAACCTACCATTTAAAATTATTGTCCTACAACATTCTCATGGTGGTAGAAGAAAAACTACCACTCAATTAACGAGGAGCTCTATATACGAACGATATTTGATTTTCACAATATTATTCAAACACAAATTCAAATAATAAATAAGGAATAAAAGTTTTGAATAAATTATTTGAAATTCAAATAGAGAATAAAATAAAAAATACTTCATACCGAGTTTGATTGAAAAAATAAAGAATAAATGTTACTTGTTATTCGTTACATGAATACTTTTTTATTGGATAATGGTCTACACAGTGGCGTAAAAAGAGGGCCCGCAGAGCCCGCGTCGCGGTCGGGCGCAACAAAGTCAGGGGCGCCTTCAAGCACCTTGATGATAAATAATTAATTTATAAAATATATTTTACATATATTATAATATATTATAATTTATAAAATATATTTATGAAAGAAGATATTACTTATGTTATAAATGATAACTTTTTAACAAAAAATAGTCTCTTCTTGTTCTCTTTTTTGCCAAGAGTTCTCTTGTTTTGTCCTACGCTCAGAGGTAGATTTACTACAGTGAGCGCCCTAGGCTTGAAAAATATGCCGTCTTTATCGTGTTATCGTACATGTTTATTGTGTCGTATGCGCATAGCAGCCTTTAGATCTTTGTTAGTATCTTGACAATGACTCAATTTTGATATTATTATTTTGTTTTAAGTACCAAAATATTTTGAAAAGTTGTAATTTAGGTTTCAAAGTAGGGTAAGCAGTAAGTTGTTAAAAGTAGTTGTAAGTAGGCCTTCAAAAACAATTTATAGAAGAAACTCTTTGTCGCCGCAAGGACGTACGAAAAGTCTCTAAACAAATTTTTCGACTACTTCTGCGGCACAAAATACAAAACAAATCATAAAAATTCGAAAAAAACTTAGAGTTCTCATTTTAATAACTTCAATAAGTCTTAATAAAATATTTTTAATTTTTTTCCGATTTATTATGATTATCTTTTTGTGTTCGATATGCCAGAAAATGCCACTTTAAGGATTTTAATTTTGGCACTAAACATTTCAAGTCCACGTCAAAACGACCCGTGATGTTGTTTTTTAATATATGCATTTTTGGAAATATTTTTGTTAAAATACTCAGAATCGAAATTTTCTAAACACTTCTAGGAAAAACATTCATAACGACCAGGTTATTCAACGTAATCGCACCATTTTTCGTTTCAATATTAGCCATAGTTTCACAAAATATTTCCATTGCACTTTATTGAAACACTGTGATATTTAGATTTAGACGATTTTTTTTAAATAACAAGAAAAAATTCGATTTTTTCGATAATTAAAAAATTACAACCCTGATAGTTTTTGTCTAATTTTCACGTTCAATGTATTTTTTTGCAGAACTCTTTTTTTCAAATTTATATTGCATGACTAGCAAATGCGATTTTTTAAAAAAAAAACTTTTCCCATAAAAATCAGATTTTCAACTTTTAAGTCACTTACTGCACGTTTAAATATGAACATTTTTGTCTGAAAATTTCACATTTTACTTCAGTAAAGGAACGAAACCCCGAACTGTAATTCGTAACTATCAAAAAAATAAGATAAGAACAATTCTAATCTTTTTATATATATATAAAAATTTTCCGTTTCCCAAAAATTTAGAGCAAAAACAATATTGCCGCCCCAAAAAATGTTCCCAACTAGGCTGCGCCTACTCAGCCTACTGGTAAAATCACCCCTGCCTATGCTTCTGGTAACCTTAGTTATCAGACAGTTTTACTCAAAATGCAAATAGCAGGGCGTTCTTAGAAATCTGCGGGCGGGCGCAGAAAATATAGTTACGCCACTGGGCCTACACTGCCTTTTTTGCAGAATTTTCATCAAAATTTAAATTTTTAATGATGACAAACGATTTGTTTTCAGCTTTTTAAAGAATTTACAGTTTTAGTTTAGAGAATATTACCATTTATACTTTCTAAAATGTTCAAAAATTAGGAATGAAATGTAATAAAATTGTATGATATAACCAAAAAAGAGCATTATGAAACCCTCCCACTACCCGTTTCCAATTCTTAGGTTATGAAATTCTTCAAACTTTTATACCTGTGCCATTTTTGATATATTTTTGTTTTTGTCTGTATTGAAAACAACACATGATAGTACAAATTAAAATTGGTGAGAAAAAATATGGTAAATAAATTTTGTTTATACACTCAGGGAATTATTGAATTTCGTATACGGCTGCCATGAATAAGTTGAGGCTGTATAGCCATACTAGAGTTATTATACATATATGAAAAGAAGTTGCTTTGGCTGAAAATTTATAACAAGAACTTTATGAGAGCTCTCATAACCCTAATTGAATCTGCAAGAAGCACAAAATAAAACGACAATTTTTTTCAGCGTCTTTCGCAACTAAAAGCTGTGGTTATAGTTGTGATACATTCAGTATTGTTGATACTGCAACTAATTTTCAATTATTGCGTCTTGAGTAACTTTTATACGGCTATTGTAGCCTCAATAAGGTTTTCACGCTCTCACTGCGGATACTAAAACCACAAAAAACGAATGAATCTATTTTAGTTTTGACATTTCAGTGCGCTTGTTGGCAAAAAGCAAAAAATTATTTATAAAGTTTTAATAAATCCGTATTTATAAACACTCAAATAACTTAAACTGGATAAAACACACTGTAAGTACAAATAAAATACGATAAGCTATCAATTAATCAGGAATAATTCTCGGGATTTCTCGGGAATAATAATCGGGAATAATTCTAATAAGAAGTCATGAATGAAAACTTTTGTTTTTGAGCAAAATTGTGGCAGTTTTATAAGTACCTAATTTTTCACAAACAGTGAAGAGAAATGAAAGAAACTGCATTTTATTAAAACAAAAACTGAAAAAACAAAAGTTTACTTTCACAATTTCATCACAAAACATTTTTCCACGATTTGTCAACATCACGATTTATAGCAGCCACAAAAGGCGCTGTTATGACCCCTCCACGATTCGGCTATCAAAACCGAATTACTCTCACCATTTTAAGTTCTTACAACTTCCTGTGAGGTTGTCAAAACCAAAATAGCAGCTTTTAAACTGGAATCTAGCAGCCATTATGGAAGTTGTCACAGCCTCATATATTAAATTTTTGAGAACCAGTTCCGTGAGTGTACCTTCTGTGGATACTCATAATATGTAATTCGAATATATTGACTTATTGCCCATTCAAAATTTGCCAAGTAAAATGCCATATCAAGCAACTACAAGCGAAATATGAAAAAGTCGTTTGATTCCTAATATAAATCGTTATGGAAGGCAGTTTTGCAAGTATATGCATCCAATTGTTCTTACATTGTGTTTACAAATGTTCAGCAGCCTAATTTTTTTTTAAAGCATAAACCGCGACTTACTGGGACTCACTTTGAAAGTCGACCTAAAGTTCGAAAAATACGTAAAAATAGTGTTTAAGAAAAACGCAAACATAGCTACATAAATTTTTTAATGTTTGTTGATAGCATGGAGACCGCTTATTACATGTATGAAAAAATACTTTTTATTGATGCGTTGCATGCATATTTAAACTTGAATTCGATTTTTTTATTTAAAAAAACAGAAATTCAGAAAACTCAAAGAAACCATAAACTTTCACCAGCTCTACAAAGCGAATCATTTGTTCAATTGGATAAAAAAAAATATTCGTGAACCTTGAATAATTGTTAAACAAACGTTATCATTAGATTTGCCTATTTCAACCACACCAAAATTGATTTTCGCAACCACTTTTGAAATAACGTACAGCCGTTGTTTTGCTCAAAGAGCTTTGCGAAAAGAGAAGTTCATTTCCTAAGTCTTTTGTTTTGCCTGCTGTAAAGGCATAGCAAAAAATAACTCAACTACAATTTCTACTGATAAATTATTATTTTAATAAATACTTAAAACGTTAAACTTATTGCTAAATGCTATTTACTAAATCTTAGTTATTATAGCAAGACTATAACTAAACAGCGGCGAGCGAATCGTATGCATAAACTGTCAACAGATTTAAGCAGTGGATATCGAAAGAAATGGAATGTGTATAGTACATTAAGTCGAATTATAGTTATATGAATAATTGGCTAATTTACAACAAGACTGCAGGAAATTTTAAAATATGCATGGCTTTGGCTAAAATACAGCAGCATATTTCCAAGAATTTCTGCAGCTGTTCTAGTGTCGACGGCCGTGGCGTTGTCGTTGACGCAGCAACGTTCTGTCATTGTCCAAACGTCCAATGCTATTCAAGGGTACATCATATGAGCTGGCTCCATCATAGGCAGAGGAGGGTCGCACTGGCATATCAGAGCTCCAGTCAAGCTGCTCGAATGCATCATCGCTGCGTCTTTGTGCGCTGATTGAAGGTAGCAGGCCATTTGGTAGCGCCGGTAGTGCTACATTTAATGAATCGATACGTTGCACATAGTTAAAGTTGTTGTTCGACTGTTGCAGTTGTTGCTGCTGTTGCTGGTTCTGTTGCAGTTGCTGAGTTTGTGCATTTCGCAAAGGTGGAAATTGTGGCAGTTGTTGCTGTTGCTGTTGGTAATTTGCAAAGATATTGTGAGTGTTAAATGGCTGTTGAAGGTGTGGTTGGAATTGTTGTTGATGTAGTTGCTGCTGTTGTGGTTGCTGATTTTGTACTTGCAACTTGTTGAGTACTGCCAAACCAAATGGTATATCTTGGTCTTCTTGTGGTAGTCTGTAAGCGGGGGACAAAATTTGCGGTTTTTGCAACTGATTCGACTTCAGCTGTTGTTGCTGATATTGCTGGTTTTGTTGTTGATTTTGCTGTATTTGTTGCTGTTGCTGTTGATATTGCGGTTGCTGTTGTTGGTATTGGTTTTGAAGTTGCTGTTGAGGCTGCTGTTGTTGGTATTGCTTTTGAGGTTGCTCTTGTGGTTGCTGCTGTTGATATTGCTTTTGAGGTAGCTGTTGTGGTTGCTGTTGTTGGTATTGCTTTTGAGGTTGCTCCTGTGGTTGCTGCTGTTGATATTGCTTTTGAGGTAGCTGTTGAGGTTGCTGTTGTGGTTGCTGTTGTGGTTCCTGTTGTTGATTCTCTTTTTGAGGTAGCTGCTGTTGGTGATGCTGTTTTTTCTGTTGTAGGTGTATTTGTTCTTGTTGTTGGTTTACCTGCTGCTGTTTCTGTATTTTTAGTTGCTGTTGTTGTTGATAGTTTAAATTGTCATTAAATTGATATTGTTGTTGTGGCTGTGATTGCTGTTGCATTGTTGTAATTGGCTGTTCTTGCCTAATGTGTGTCATTTGTATTTTTGGTGCTGTTGGCGATGTAAGTTGAATATTATTATTATTTACCACGCCAAATTTACTTGTTAGAAAATCTTTAAGCGGAACATAAGTCATTTTGGTCTGCGAGGACTTAACATCATGAGTTGGCTGCCCTACAATATTCGTTATGATGGACTGCACAGAATTTGGTTCAATTTGTTGTCCTTCCGCTCGAGCAACTACTATACGTGGCAATTGCACTGTGGGAATCGCAGGAGTTTGTGAAAGATATTGTGGTCGTATCGGTGGCGTCAATTCAGATGGTGCTATAAAGAGAACACAAGTTAAAGAATAAGAATAAATGTATTTATTAAAATCATTTTTAAATTTTTTTTTTCCTAACCTCAAATAAATCAGTTTTGGTGATTTTGTTGAAAGTTAAGCTAAAGTTAATGCTTTTTCTGGCAAAGGTGCTTATTTAATTGGTGAAAATAATAGATTTTAGATAGCTTCTCCAGTAAAATTACTTTTTTCAGAAAACTGCACATCGGTCTATTTTTCGGCAATAGAAATCAAAACAGTAATAAATATAATATATAAGTTTATGGCGAGATCATACTCCGCACAAAAAAAATCTGAAGGACCGTATGTTCCAGAGTTCCAGAAAATGTTCACAATTAAAATTTATACCTGAAACTAAACTGTCTCCGAAATGACCCAATCAAAAAACAACGCAGTGAAGTTAAGTATAATTAATAAATAAAATTAATATAACCTCATTTTTTTAAATATAAAGAACAATATTATTCAGTTATATAAAATTTAAATTTTTTTTAATATACCTTTAATAATAAATAATTGCGAAATCTTTATTTGAACAAAATAAAGTAATTTAAAATTAAGTAAACGTTTTAAGAAATTTTGAAAATTTTTAAAAAAAAATTTAAAGAAGATTATTTAGAAATACATTTTGCTAATATTACTAATTTTTTTGAGTAAATGTTTTCTGGTAAAAAAATTTTTCTTTTCTTTCAAAGAAACTCAAAAATTTCCGAATTTTGATAAGTTGTAACAAAAAAAAATGGATTAATCTTGATAATTAATTGCGATCTATTCTTTGAATTTTTACATAATTTTAATTGTTTGCTGTTTAGATCAAGTAAGTTTGTAAAAGGCAACAACAACACCTCTACACGCAGAGAAAAAAACAAAGTTGCAACAACCATGTTTTAAGAGGATCTTAGCATGATTTGGCTTATGATTGTTGCTACCATGTTCATAAACATATAATGGGTTCTATGATCATGGTAAAATTTACTTGCATGGTAAAAATATTCAGAAAAGAAATTTTTTCGTAGGAACCAAAATATTATTGAAACAATCATTATTCTGTTATTGGGACGAAAACGGAATGATTGCAATAACTATATTATGAAAAGGAATTTCTTTTTAGGAAGCAGAATATTATTGAAATAATCACTTTTTTCTAATGCACTCACACTATTTATATTTATTTTTTTTTTTTCATTTAAAGCATTTTTTAGGTTTAAAGCCCTGCATTTTTATCTCTTTATAGTATTTAGTGTAAGGCAATTTATAATATAACGCAATAGTTGAAGAGTTGACAAACGAAAAAGCACATAACCAGTAATCAATATAACTTATTGTCTCTGAACAATTTGCATGAAAGCTCTTCACCTAATGGGCACTTCATTGGTTTCAACCAGATGGTACCACATGCCCAACGGCAGGCGATAAATCTCACGTTTTGGTGCAGTTCATTGGTCGTCAAATTCATACGGTTTGACCCCATTAGACAATTTTTTTGTGGGGCTACGTGAATTTTCGGTTTTTTTGCTAGTTTTCAAACACCAAACGCTTCAAAAATCACTCCTTTTTCCTCACCGATTGAATTCTTAAGAAAATAACTAAAGCAACTGCAAACCAGGGATCGTAATTATTATAAGCGATATCCAAAAACTCAAAGATTAAGTTTTATTTTTAGAATTATATTTTATTGCTCAACAATAAAAATTATGTTACGATTTTTATTTTTTTGATCAAAAATAGAAGTTATTTTTTTATTTTTATTTTTCTGTTCAAGAATAATGCACTGACCACATTCACGACAATTTATTTTTACATCCTTTTCTTATGGAGGTGAATTTGGTGAAAATGTAGCACCGACGTGACAATGTTCTGCCGCCGGAATAGAAATATTTCTTATTTGACGAGCGACAACAGCGCAAATATAGGGGTTTATGCATGCGTGAATGAAACCGCTGTATGATTTTTCCATATTGTTGACTCTTTCTTCATGTCGAATCTTAATGTCGTGTTGTCGTGAATGTGTTCAGTGCATTATACTTATTTTTGAGTTTTATTATTTTGCTCAAGAATAAAAATTGTTCCTCAATTTTTATTTCTTTTCTCTCAGAAAATTATTTGTTGAGTTTTATTTTTTCGCTCAAAAATAAATATCATTTGTAGAGTTTTGTCCTCCAACATAAAACTCAAAACACCACAGAGCTTTGTTGTTGCTGGCGAATGCTTGCATTGAGTGCGCCGAGTGTGCTTTGTATGCGTACGTAAAAAGTGTTTTTAGGGGTTTCCAACTATCCATAAAATCAGAATTTATTTGTATTGTTAGGATTAATTAATCAGTGTTAAGGTAAAATATGATTGAAATTATACCATTCCAATCCACTGAAATTGAAATTTTTTATATGATGTAATCACTGTTTGTTACCGATTTTATTATTGACTAATTTAATTTAATATTGAGTTTTATGTGCTTACATCCAGCTGTACTCCTTGTTCAAGTAAGCTGACAACTGTTCTATAATTAGTTTTAGTTTTGAGTATTACGGGAGCTTCAAGCCCCTATAATCCCCTCGTTGTATTAAATATCAAGCCACATAGTTCTTAGTTCTTAGAAGCATAGACTCGCTCTCATTTATAATGGCATGGAAGCTGCATGGCACAATACCACGGTCATTATGCAATTAACAAGGTTAAACAGCTAGCTCTGCTGTACTTTTGTTGTCAAACTTTTCCATATTTTTTGACAATGGCAAGTAACTAGATTTCAATGGGAATTGTCAAACTATTGAGAACACAAACGTCCATCTCTCCACCTTTTTGATTGAGTCACAAATTAGACCAAGTTTTATACAAAGAATAATTTTCATACAAAAGATATGAACATTTTCGATGTTTTTCTTTGTATTATATTGACAGTTTCCTCATGTGGTCGCTAGTTTGACATTTATGACTCAATCAACAAGGTAGAGAGATAGACGTTTATGTTCTCAATATTTTGTCAATTCCCACTGAATTTCAGTACTTGCCGTTGTCATATAATATGAAAAAGTTTGACAACGACAAGTACAGCAGAGCTAGCTGTTTAACCTTGTTAATTGCATAATGACCGTCGTGTTGTGCCATGAGGATTCCATGTGATAAATGAGCGCATGTCTTTGCTTCTGAGAATTAAGAACTATGTGGCATGATCCAAGGTTGCCAGTAATGTGGGAAAAATCCCATTCGTGGTATTTTTAATTTGTCTTGCAAATTGTTTTTTTTGGGAATTACTATGGTATTTTTTAATCCACCGTGGTATTTTTTAATTGGTGTGGGAATTCAGCGTGGCATTTTTTAATCTATATACATATTTATTTCAGTAAGGATTTCTGAGATGTTAGGATTGGCGGGGTGTAGAATGATGAATGAGGTATCAAATGAAAGAGCTGGATGCATAGGCGTGCACAATTTGGTTGATTTTTCGATTGATGACCTGAATTGAGCCTGACCTGACCTTGAATTTTTGTAATAGCACCTAAACTGTAAGAGATGGAAGAACATTGTGTAAGAGGAAACTTTAGATATAGAGATGTACAAAAACTAAGCCAGACATTTTTCGCTTTCACTTACCTTACAATAAGCATTTTTGTATGTAACATGTGTGAATAATATATACTATGAAATTTTTTAAATGTAGTAAATTTTGAAAAAATTCCATATTATTACATCACATTTTTTGCGATATCTTGAAAACTATAGATATTTTTAATACAACGTATTTTTGTATGAAAAGTTGTTTATTAGTAAAAATAACGGTAAGCGAAAGCTTTTTCAACAATATTTTGTATGGATAAATCAACATTTTTGCGATATCTTGAAAACTATAGATTTTCTCAGTTCAACTTTTTTTTTTGTATGAAAAGTCGTTTATTAATAAAAACAACGGTAAGCGAAAGCTTTTCAAAAATATTTTGTATGGAAGTCAAAAAAAAATCTCGTCATTATGACATCAACATTTTTAGGATATCTTGAAAACTATAGATTTTCTCAGTTCAACGTTTTTTTTTTTTTGTATGAAAAGTCGTTTATTAGTAAAAATAACGGTAAGCGAAAGCTTTTTCAAAAATATTTCGCATGGATTGTGAAAGTCAAAAAAAAATCCCGTCATTATGGCATCAACATTTCTAGAATATCTTGAAAACTATAGATTTTCTCAGTATTGTGCATTTTTTTAAATTGAGGTCATCGCCTCTGAATGAGAAGAAAACAATTGAAATTTCAAGTTTTGACTATGCAAGCAAATATCTCCTCCATTTTTTAATCGATTTCTATCAAATTTCTGCTGTCTAAAAGTTCAATTAAATGACCTTGGAAAAATGAGAAAAATCACTAGTTCAATACTTTGTATATATCAAAAAACCCTCAAAAATTTACATTTTTTGCTCAAAAAATAGGCCTAAAGTTGTTTTTGTTGTAAATTTGTTTCTTCCAAAATTTCCATTTTCCCCACACAGTAAAAAATATGAGCATAAATTTTATACTATTTTTTATACATATATATCCAAACCAAAAATGTTTTAAAAATGTTGCCATCAAATCTTATAAATTTTTCCAGACCATTTTTTTCGTCAAACCAATCGAATTTACTATTTTTTTAAATTTCCCGATTTCGGTGATTTTTTTTTTCATTTGAACCAGAATATATTTTGATTTACACAGAATATCCATATAAAATTTTCAAATTATATTTGTTTTATTATTTTTATAATATTGAGTGGTATAAAATTTATAAATTATTTGAAATTAAAAAAGTTTATACCACACAAATGTTATAAAAGAGATAAAATTTACCCTCAAATTTTTTACTGTGCACTCTTTCATATGACATATCATTTATCTGCAAAATTTGCTTCATTTTGACACAAAACTCAATAAACAGTTTCTATCATTAAAAATTATAGGCTACCACCCCCCTATCATTTTTTTGATGGAAATTAATTTCTTCAAAATGTGGTTTTTATATTTTTTACAAAGTTTTACAGATTAAAAAACAATTTGTGAGAAAATTTTCACATATTTCAAACCATTTCAAAGTTATATACATAAATCTATGTTTTAAGCTATTTCCTTATCTATATATTTATTTCCCAATATAGGTTATTAATTTGCTGATTTGCTTATTTGCTTATTTATTTGCGCAAAGAATAGGCCAAAAGTTGTTTTCGTTGTAAATTTGTTTGTTTCGAAAATTTCAATTTTCAACACTCTTTCGTATGACGTATCATTAATCTGCAAAAATTGCTTGGAGGTTATTTCATTTTGCAATTTATGTTTTCGATAACATAACAGTTGCTAACAATAAAATTCAGTTTAATTTTTTTCAGTTTGTAATTCTTGATAAATTTTTGCATTATTTTTTTCATTTAGCTGAGCCTTTTGCAAATTATTCCTTTTGTAAAAGGCACATTCGAAACCAATTATATGGTAGAAGAGGATAAAATGGATTTGTTTTAAAACTTTAATAAAAGCATTTTTAGCATTTTGTATATTTGATCATTTTTGACAAAATTTTTTGCTTTGAAAGGTGCATATTACAAATTAATTTGCTCGTGTACGAAATGTTGTTTTCACCATTCCGTATAAAGGCAAATCAAGTTTTTTATTGTGTTTTTTACGATAAAATGATTTGCTCTTGTACGGAAAGTTGCTATTTCAGGCATATTTACCCAAGTTGTTCTGCTTTCCTTACAAAGCCGATTACGGCTTACGACAAGCAATTTTTTCGGACTTATGATCTTTTTGAAACTGGCCATAGCCCCAAATCATATGTTAAATTTAGGGTTATATCACTTGGGGCTATGTTCTGTCACCAGTTAGAGAAGTGACTATTTATTTTCACTTTCAGGGGTTATTTCATTCTTTTTGGGGATAATTCGATTTTAAGTCTTAACCTTTTTTTTTATATGGGTCTCATATAATTTTTGTTGAAGATTTTCATTGTGGCTTATTTAATTTTTTTCGTTGGGTGTTATTTTATTGTATTTAGGCATTTTGTAAATTTTTTCGTTTCGTTTTCTTTTTATATTATTTTCTTTGGGTCTTATTTCATTGGGTGTTTTTTCATTGAGGCTGATTTCAATTGAGGTCTATTTCGTGGTGCCCCAGAAAAAAATTTTAAATCGCGGCGACCCAGAAATCAGAATCGTGTCTTTTTATCTTCACGAATGTGAAAATCGAATGTCAAGTGACTAATATTAATCACAAGTAGAATAAAGCCATGTAGTTTGTTGTTGCTTGACATCTTATTTTATTCGGTCAGTTAAAATTCTGTAACACGGCTGTACAATGGGTTAAAATGTTATCACTGTCATATAGCAATATTAAGTACATTTTATATTCACTAATGAAAAGTGACTTAAATTAGATTGCTGAACAGAAATTACGTTCTAGACTCTTAAGATAAGTACATCGAAAGGATTTTATTCAAACCTCTCCTTGTACTAATGATTAGAACCCTAAAGCAGATATCCAACCCACCCGATGTTCGGGGGAAATCACGAGTTGCATAGGAATTCGGAATCTTTCTTCTTAAAAAGTTTATAAAAATTATTTTAAAATGCCAATGATAAGAAAAATAGAACTACTTTCAAATCAATAATACAAAATTTGCAAGTTAACTTAACGAATCCATTGGTTTTCAATTATCTTTTCAAATTAAAATGAAATCACAGTTGCCATTATTCACTCTGCTTGCACCGCACTGTCGTAAGCTGCGTATGTAAAATCCCTTACATATTTGTTGTTGCAAAATACGCTTCAGTTAATATATCACTTTTTCGCTATTAATATCACAAATACGCCGTTCATTGAATACCACTATTATTTCTTTATGGTATTTCTAATTTTTTTTTTAATTTTTTTGTAACTATTGAATTTACTGTGGTATTTTTTAATGCATATGGGATTTTTTTGTGGGATTTATTAATGCATATGGAATTTTTGGTGGTATTTTCGTGGTAATTTTTAATGATCGTGGGATTTTTTTTGGTATTTTTTTATTGCGGTGGGAATTTTTTGTTGACCTTTACCATGGTAGTTTTGGTGGTGTTAAATTTCTGTTACTGTGGGAAAAATATCATTTTCGTAGGAATTGTTCCGAATTCCGGCTGGCAACTTGGGCTTGTTCTTTAATTCGACGAGGGTGTTAAAGGAGTTTGACCCTCCCGCAATATTATATAATTAAAACTAAAACTAACTGTAAAACAATTGTCAGCTTACTTTAACAAGGAGTACAGCTGGATTTAAGTACATACAACTAAATATTAAATTGAATTAGTCAAAAATAAAATCGATAGCAAGCAGTTATTACATGAAATATGTAAAACATTTCAATTTCAGTGGATTAAAATGGGATAATATCAACCAGATTTTACCTTAACACTGATTAATTTGTCCTAACAATACAAATAAATTCTGACTTTAACAATATTTTGAAACCCCCCAAACACACTTTTTACGTACACACACTAGGCACTCTCACCCAGTAGTTCGCGGCAACATTGGCGAACTTTTCGTGATGATTTCTTAAAGGAAGTTTCTGCATGAGCTGCTGGACTTCAAAAAAATGCACACGAAATATAATGCAAAGCAGCGGTTGTCAGCGCCTAACTTTTTCCACTCTATTACAACAACTTTAAGATATTCATGATTGTTGTAATTTGCCGAATCGTTCAGAGGCTAAACTGTAGAGTTCACAAAATATCGATGACACTATCGATAATATCGATAATTTCACACTATCGATGACACTATCGATAATATCTATAATTTCACACTATCTTGACTATCGATGGTTTTCGATAGTATTTAAATATTCATTGCCACCACTGTTTTGGTTTGATTTTGATAATTTGGTATCATTTTTTTCTGTTTTGTAGAGTGAAAGCGCTGGCGATGTTGTTTTTTAAATGTATGAGCATTGTGTTGATTTGGAAAATGGGTGATATTTAGTTAGAGGTTGAAAAAATTGTGTCGTTAACGAAACTTCCTCAATATTTCGATATTGGGTTCTTGCATGATAAATCCTGACGTTTCTGCATTGCGTCTTGCACGAATTTGGAACATTTATATGAAATTTTCGTCAATGAAATGTATTGCCAAATCAGCATGTTTCGGGAAGGATCAAGAAAAATCGTACATGATTCATTTGAGATTTCTTCAAGACTGGAACTACTGGGCAATGGCCCTAAATACACTGTAGTGCTCAGTCTGCGTGAAATCGGGGTTCTTAGGCAAGGTAGGTGAGGAAGGCGACGTGAAGTGCGCGAAATTTCACTCACCAAAAAAGCTGTAGTGACGATGGACTGACCCGCACACATATATATAATAAGTTGGGGATTTGCCGAAGCAGACCACAGTGGGTCCCTTTTCGTCCCCCATTGGACAAAGGGTACTACTGCTCGGAGTACTCGTACGTGAGCATGCTCCTTGTGTAAGCATTCTTTGTCACCTCAAGCATATCCTTATATGTTAGTTGACCAATCTCGGCTTCGCCAATAAATGGGCGTCCCAGAGTGGTCAATCTTATGCTTGCCAGCGCCGGACACTGGCACAGAATGTGTGCTGCTGTTTCCGGCTCCTCTAGGCATAACCTACACGCATCGTCCTCGGTCAGAGTCATCTTCCCGAGATGATAGATGAAGGGACCGTGTCCTGTGACCAGTGCAGTAAGCCAGCTTAAAGTCCTTCGATTGTATCGGATAACTTTTGCTGCCTCACTACGAGACCACTTCACGGCCGCCTTTGATTGCCTGCAATTAACAGCTTCTTCCCACCTTGAACTGTGTTCCGAGTCCGTCCATTGTTTAATAAGGCCTGCCACCATATTGTCCCCTATGGCGATACGTGGTTCTGGTCCACAGAATTCTTCTGCTGATCCTGCTCTTGCTAAAGAATCAGCTTCTTCATTCTGTTCTATGCCAGAGTGTCCTCTCACCCACATAAGTGTGAGCTCATTCGTCTGGGCGCACCTATTGAGTTTTGTAAGACATTCTATGGCCAACCTGGAAGTGATGTCTCTCCGTTGCATACACCTAATCACAGACTGATTGTCGAGAGCGATGACAATTTTCTTGCCACTGATCCGGCCATCTATCAGGTGGTCCAGCGCATGCACTACGCCAAGCATTTCTGCCTGGTATACAGACACAAACCTCCCCAACCTCAGTACACAGGATAGGCTTAACTCTTTTGAGTACACGCCTGCCCCGGCCCGGCCATTCATCAGAGAGCCGTCTGTGAATATACTGATATCGCTACCAGCGATTTCTTCACAAACGGCTCCATCCGTTATAAGAGTTTTATAACATTTTTCTGTTATTTTTACTCTCTGCCTTCCGTCCATAGGCATAAACGCCTCCCTGACATCTCTCTGTACAATATCAAGGATGCGAATATGACCATGCAGGGCCGTTGCCCCATGCCACGTAGCATTTCGCAACATCCTGAGGGCTGACAGCGCCGCTGTTTTCTTTATTTCTAAATCCAACGGCAGCATACCTAACAGAACCTCCATTGCGCTTGTTGGAGTGGTGCGTATTGCACCTGTTATTTCAACACACGCCAGCCTCTGGACTCTGTCCAGTCTCTTCTTAATGGTTTTCTGGCTGACTTTTGTCCACCAAATCACCGAAGCATACGTGATGACAGGTCTAACCATCATAGTGTAAACCCATTTCATAGCCTCTGGGTTTAGCCCCCATTTGAGACCACAAACGCGTCTGCACTGGAACAGAACCCTCTTGGCTCTTTGAATCCTATCTTCTACATGCTCGTTCCAGTTCAGTTTGCTATCAAGGGTTACCCCTAGATATTTAACTTTCGTGGACATGTTGATTTCAGCTCCAAAAAGTCTGAGTGGTTCTGTCCTCAGGCCTACCCTCTTTCTAGTAAAGAGAATATTGTCTGACTTGCCTGCGTTTACGGTAAGGCCTTGTTCTCGACACCACTCCTCCACCATTCGGAGTGCTCCCTTCATGATGTCAGAGATGGTGTCAATGAACTTGCCGCGGACCACCAACGCAATGTCATCTGCATACCCTATCGTGTGTATGCCCGATTCATCCAGTCTAACCAGTAGTGAGTCCACAGTTATGTTCCACAGGGTTGGCGATAACACCCCGCCCTGGGGACATCCTCTAGTTACTCTACCTCTAGTCTTTACTCTACCATTCTGCATGTTGACAGCCCTGTGTTTGAGCATATTGTCCACCCAATTTGCTATCATTGGGCTTACATTGCCGCACACATAAGCGAAGCCATCATTTTTTATTTAGGTTCATGTACACAAAAGAAAACTGGTTTCACGCAGACTGACCAGTACTGAGTACTATAGTGCATCTTGGGCCAATGCGAGCATTCGCCAGCAACAACAAAGCTCTGTGGAGTTTTGAGTTTTATGTTTGAGGAAAAATATATAAACTCAACAGATGATTTTTATTTTTGAGCGAAAAAAATAAAACTCCTCAAAAAAATTCTGATTTATGAGCATAAAATAAAAATTGAGAAATAACTTTTATTTCTGAGCGAAAAAAATAAAAATTGAGGAACAATTTTTATTCTTGAGCAAAATAATAAAACTCAAAAATAAGTATTATTCTTGAACAGAAAAATAAAAATTAAGAAAATAACTTTTATTTTTGATGAATAATATAAAAATCAGTGCATAATTATTATATTAAATTTTTATTAGTAAAGCTCTCAAATTAAAAATTATTTCTTATTTCTATAGAACATGCACTATTGAATTTCGATTGAACATGCACTTCAATGGTAGCATATTGAAGTACTCAAAAATGTGCTCCGACATTTAACACATGTTTGGTTTTTTTTATTTAGTTTTTGAATATAATCGTTATTTTCTGTCCTTGCTGCAACTTAAAAAGCATTCATTCAATATTTTGGAAAATTCAGTTTATATAATAGCAATTCAGTTCATATAATTTTCAATTCCGAAAGTCCCGTTCGCAGCCACTAAGAGTACTTAATATTCAAAGGATTTTCATAAATTTTTTAAATTTCGTGTGTTAACGCGAGATTTTCAACATATTAAGCAATGTTTTAGTGACGTGGCAACCTACAACTCAAAAATCCAAGGGGTTGATTTTGAATCCTAGTGAAAATGTGATATATAATTTTTTTTTCGAGAATTCAATTGACCTGAATTCCTCTTAAAAACGTATGTCTTTATCAACAGCAGGTTGATTTTAAAACGAGGTACGATCAAAAATAGAGTGGCACCTGTAAGCCTCTTCCCTGACAATAAACAGTTCTATCTTAATATATCTTCCATATCCAACTATACATTTTAATGGGCTGTTTCAGCCAAGTAACTAAATAACAACTATTTACCCATATAAATGAATATTTTACTCACCTTTAGCGGCTTGCTTTTCATAGCCTTTTGAGCGAATCTGGTTCACTCTGGACAGCTCATTTGCTCTTGACTTCAGCGGATTTCTACCGAAAATGTTACTAGCGGCAGCTGTGGAGTCATAGTTGGTCGACTGAGAGCCGCTCACCAATTGATTGCTCTGGAAATTCTGTAAAATCGAATTATCAACAATGGATTGTGTAAGTTCATCAAATGACAATAAATTTGACGAAGCTGAAGTAGGCGATACCGATAGAGCATCAGTAACTGAAGACAATTGTTGGCCATAGTTCAGAGATGTATCAGATGGAGAAAGGACAGAGTTAAGAAAGTTAAGTTCAACAGTTGAAGGTGATGATGAAGGATTGTGATATGAATGTGTTATTGAAGGAGTTGGTTGAGTAAATGGTAGAACGTATTTTGACTGCTCCAGATGTCCTGAAGAAATCGTTGGTAAAATTGTTGTCGCAGATGTTCTTGTTCGTGTTGTTTTCGGTATCGTTGTTCTGGCGGGCGCTATAGAACGTGCCACAATTTGTTGGGTCCTTAAACTTGCACTACGCGTGAGCGAATTGTGTTTTAAAGTGGAGTGAGGTCTTGCAGTACTCATTCTCAACGCCTTGGTTGTTGTTATTGGCTGTCTAGTGGGCGCTTCTGAAGTCAAGTCGTAAGTACTTTCTGTAGAAGGATTGCGAGTAACATGAAAACGTAGCAAGTTTTTTCGTACACTTTCCCACGTAGCTACACCAGAACTGCTATTGCCACTCAAGGCGTCTGGATTGTAACCATAGGTGGCAGTTTCTCTGTCCGAATGACGTGCATTACGAGCTGTTGTAGCAAGTGTTTCTATTGTGGGTGCTTTTGTAGTGCTGGTTTTAGGTACGGTACTACGTGCCGTTGTTATTCTGGGTAAACGGAAACGATTCATACTCAGACGTTTTTGAAAACTCCGAGTGGGGATTGTAAATGTCCTTGTTGCTGTAGTAGTCGTTGAGGCCGATGCTGGAGTCGTTGTTCTAGAAGTTGCTCTAACAGTTCTCGGAATGGTACGCCCGTAGCTACGTTTCGCAACAGTATCCGGTTTAATGCTTGCACGTCGCACAGTCGCAAAACGTCGGAAGTTTCGTACACGATTCTCTGTGCTGCTTATCTCTGTGACAGTCTCCGTAGATGTGCTTACGGCGCTGGTCAGGGTTGTAGGACTTCTGTTGGCTTTTGTTGTTTTTGCACTTTCAGTCGTGGTCGTTTTAGGTGAGGGAGTTGGTGAGAGTTCTCCAGTAGTAGCAGCTTTTTTAATTGTAGCGACAGTTGAGGTAAATTCATTGGCAGGTTGGTCATAATTTTTGGGATGCACGTCTAGTAGGCTCAGCTTAACGCCTGCCAGCAACAAGTTGGCGGCATGGCGATTCACGCTAATCTTCTCC